>LPNX010593469.1:278238-409235 GCA_001517045.1 Pseudotsuga menziesii | reverse complement strand
GCCTCAAGGCAATGGGAGGTACATCACATGGATGTAAAATGTGCCTTCCTGAATGGAGATCTCACTGAAGAGATATATATGCAGCAGCCTCAAGGTTTTCCTACTAACCCTTCTCTTGTGTGCAGGTTCAGAAAGTCATTGTATGGGCTAAAGCAAGCCCCCAGGGCTTGGTATGCCAAGATCGATAGCTTCTTGCTATCACTGAATTTTGTTCGGTGCAAATCAGATCCAAATGTCTATTTGAATTTAGTCAATGGTTCATTATTGATCATTGTGTTATATTTTGATGACCTCCTCATTACAGGAAGCTCACAGGCTGAGCCTTTGCTTCCTTAAAAGGAGCTATGAACCAAGCCTTCTCCATGACAGATTTGGGGCTCTTAGGTCAATTTTTGGGGCTTGAGATTTCTCAAACCAAATCTGGAATCAAGGTGTACCCGTCCAAATATGCCTTGGACTTGCTGAACAAATTCAGAATGAAGGATTGCAAAGCAAGAAAAACTCCTTTCCTTTCAGGAGTGAAGCTGGAAGAAGTTGATTCTTCACCTATGGTAAACAATACACTGTACAGGGAATTGATTGGATGTTTGTTGTATTTGACACATACTAGACCTGATATTTGTTATGTAGTAAGTGTGGCTTCTATATTCATGGATCAGCCTGAAGATATCCATTGGAAAGCAGCCAAAAGGATCCTTAACTTTGTTCAGGGAACAAGGACACATGGGATCTTCTATAAAGCAAAATCTGATCTTGATTTGATTCGATTTACTGACAGTGATTTGGCAGGTGATAGCACAGATAGAAAGTCCACATCAGGATATGTGTTCATGCTTGCAGAAGGGCCAATCAGCTGGTCAAGCAAGAAACAGAGTGCCATTGCACTCTCATCTACAGAAGCAAAGTACAGAGGAGTTGTTAATGCAGCAACTCAATGTTTATGGTTGCAGGGTTTACTTGGAGAGTGTGGCTTCGAAACAGAGTACTCAACTACCATCTACTATGATAACTAGAGTACCATTCGAATCTGCAAAGATCCAGTTCAGAAGCAGAGAACCAGACACATTGAGATCCATATGCACTACATCAGAGAACTTGTGCATGATGGCACCATTCACCTACTCTTCTGTTCATCTTCAGAAAAAGTAGCTGATATCTTCACCAAAGCATTTTGTGAGAAGACCTTCAGCGATCTCAAATCACTGCTGGGGATTTCTGATCATGCTGTGAAAGCATGAGTGAAGACAAGATTCTACAATTTTGTTTTACAGTCCATGTTTAAGGGAGGATTTTCCCAAGTTGGTTTTGCCTCTTTCCTTGTTTAAATGGACATGCAGTATGTAAAGGGTGACAAAGCCTTGTTGCTAGGCCCTATAATTTTCTGATATATTACTCATAATTCAGGCTTAAGGGGGGGTGTTAGAATAATCAACCCATAGTTTACCCATTTAGACATTAATTTAATTATTTATGTCTTATTAGCCTAGTTCATGTGTCCCACCTTGTGCAAGTTGTAATTTGCATATCTATAATGGTCAAACTTGCCTTATTTGACTCATGTAGTGCATGGGAGAGCTAAAGGAATCAATTCTGCTTTATTCCTGGCCTCCTAGGCGCCCTTCTGCTTTTTCTGCTTTATTCCCTGCTTTTTTAGTGTTTTAAGGCAAAAGGAAAAGCTAGACTAGGTGAGGTTGACTAGTTTTTTGTCCTACACATCCTTCTCTATTTTCTCCATGAAAAAGCATGTATGGGCTGCCATTCCACCACTCTTTAGCTTTCCTAAGCCATTTTTCCAATTCGTGAGCTCCATGACAGATTTGGGATCAGCTTTTTACACCTATGGGGGATTTGCTTATTTTTAGTAAGCCCGCTTTATGCTAGATTCGAATTGCTCCTCATGCATTCAAATCCCTGATGTATGTTATTTATTCAGCAACCTATGTTATTACAGGGTTGGCTATTGTACACTGATTTAATACAGTTTAGTGTTCAACTCCAATTTTCAGTCTCTTTGTGAGTGATTTTGCATGATCAATTGTTAATTGTTGTGAGTAAAATTAATCTATCACCTGGTTCAATTTCCACAAAAAAATATTTTTCCTTCTTAGATGGATTCAGTGGATACAATCAAATCATAATTGCATTAGAAGACCAGGAAAAAATTATTTTTACATGCCCCTAGGGTACATATTCCTATAAAGTTTTACCTTTTCGTCTATGTAATGCTCCAACTACTTTTCAGAGAGCAGTCCTGACTATTTTTTCTGATTTAATTCATGGATGTGTAGAAGTATATATGGATGATTATTCTGTGTATGGAAACACTTTTGAAGATTCCTTGGAAAATTCAGAGAAAATCCTAAAAAAATGCATAGAATCAAATCTTTCCCTTAGCGATGAAAAATGTTTCATGATGTTAACTGAAGGGATAGTGTTAGGTCATCATGTTTCACCATCTAGAAATGTGGATCCTGCAAAACTACAAATCATTGTGAATTTATCATAACCAAAAAATCAAAAATATGTGAGAAGTTTTCTTGGATATGCAGTCTATTACCGAAGCCTTATTGAACATTTTAGTAAAATAGATTTTCCATTATTCAAATTGTTTTCCAAAGATGTACATTTTCATTGGGATACTAATTGTCAAGTTTCCTTTTAGAAACTTAAAGAAAATTTATCATCAACACCTATCTTAAGAGGGCCTAATTGGACATTTTCATTTCACATCTCTACAGATGCATTAGACACTACAATTGGGGCATCTTTGGGTGAAAAAGAAAATATTATGACTTGTGTTATTTACTTTATTGAAAAAAAATATAACCCCTGCAGAATTGAATTACACATTTACTGAGAAGGAGATGTTGGCAGTAGTACATGTTGTGGGAAAATTTCGTCATTACATTACTGGTTATGAAATCTTTGTCCATACAGATCACTTTGCCTTAAGATATTTAATGAACAAGCCTATTAGTAATGGAAGGATAACAAGGTGGATATTATTGAGGGAATTCAACATTACTATCCTAGATAGACCTAGAAGGGAAAATCAAGTGGAAGATTTTCTATCTCGATTAAATAATTCCAGAGAGATTGTTCCTATTTCAAATAATTTTCCTGATGAACACTTATTTGTTATTTCTATTATAACTCCATGGTATAATGATATAGCTAACTACTTATCATCAAGAAATCTACATCCCTCTATGTCATCAAAAGAAAAGAAAATAATCATTAAGCAAAGTGCTAGACATATATGGGTGAATGGAGATCTTTTCTCTACATGATATGATCTTATCATTAGAAGATGTGTAGGGAAAGATGCGATTTTAGAAATTTTAAAATCTTGACATGATGAACCATGTGGTGACCATTTTGCAGATAAATGAACAACATACAAAATACTCAACTTAGGGTATTACTGGCCATCTATATTCAAATATTTCAAGAAATATGTTAGAAGTTGTGATATTTGTGAAAGGATGGAACAACCAGTACCATCTGACGAGATGCCACTCTAGCCACAGGTTCTCATAAAGCCATTTGAAAAATGGGCTCTAGATTTCATTGGTCCAATAAATCCACCATCAAAAGGAAAGAGGTACATTTTGGCATGTACTGACTATGTTACAAAATGGGTGGAAACCAAAGCATTACCAAGAGCCACAAAACAAGTAGCCAATTTTCTCTTTGAAGAAATATTTATTAGATTTGGATTTCCTAGAGAAATTGTCACTAATCAATGAGCACATTTTACTTCTAAACCAGTGCAAGAGATAGCAGACAAGTACAAAATCAAGCACCTAAAATCTACCCCTTACCATCCGCAGGCCATTGGCCAGGTTGAGTCTACTAATAAAAATTTGGATACAACCATGACCAAGATAGTTCAAATGCACAAAAAAGATTGGTCAAAAAAGCTTCATGAAGCTTTATGGACATACAAAATTACTTGGAAAAACAGTACTGGTTTTACTCCCTATCAGCTAGTCTATGGTAAGCAAGTATTGTTACCAATTGAATTTCAAATTCATACTTTTAAATTAGCAGCTGATTTAGGAGTAGATATTTCTAAAGCACAAAGAGAAAGCATAATTCCGTTAAATCAATTAGATGAGATGAGACAAGTTGCAGTATAACAAACTATTTTTGTACAGCAACAAAGAGCACAATGGCATGATAAGTTCATCAAGAAGCGACAGTTTCAGATAGGAGACTGTGCCTTATTATTTGATTCCAAATTCAAAAATTTTAAAGCAAATTTCACAACTCATTGGATTGGTCCATATGATATTGAAAAGGTATATGACAATGGTTCATTCAAATTACAACCAATAGATGATGAAGCAAGTATATTCATAGTCAATGGACATAGCCTAAAACTCTACAATAGATTTCTCAATAGAGGGAGATGGAGGTGCTAGGAAAACACGCCGGTGTTTCTCCTTCACTTTCTTCTTAAAAATTCTCATATATTAAAAATAAAAAAAATAAAAAAACAACAACAAAGTTTAGTTGTGAAAACTAGGCGACTGGCACCACATAAACTTGAATTTTCATTGGAAAACCAAGTTTACTTGGCCATTGAAAATTCTCAAAAACATTTTTCAATTCCTAGTTTGCATTACATTTTAGTTTTTGGTATGAATGACTTGAGGACAAGTCAATAAATAGGTATGAGAGGGAAAAGCATATCAAGTTTTATTTTTTGTCAAGTTTTGGAAACCCTCCAAGCCTCCTGTAGATGTCACAATTTCATTATACATTTCAACATAGTTTCATTCCAATAAAGAGCATAAGTTTCCATATTTAAAGAGGGACCTGAAAAGAACAATAGATCAAAAGCAGAGCCACCTAAACAATACATCCAGTAGAGGGACCTGAGAAGAAATTGCAGCAATAATAAAGCATTTTATCCTTTCAGAGGGACCTCACCTTTAGATTTACAAAGGGACCTGAGACAAAATCATGTCAAGCCATCATACTTTGCAGCAGAAGGATACATCAAGCTACAGGAACCAGAAAATAATTTCATTAGAGATACACGTGAAGACATTCAGAGAAGAAAGCAAGTCTCAGCAATCCAAACCAACCACATCAAAGTAGCATGAAGAGCACAAGGGATCAACAATAAATTCTATAAGAAATTGAGTTTAACGTTTTAAAAGTTTGCATTATTCTTCATTTTTTAGTAGTGACAAAATACCTATTAACCTCACAACCGTGATCATCTACCCATTCATTCCACTACCCTAGGCATCAAAAACAATAGTCAAAAACAATTTAAGAGGTATTTATTTATCCTTGGATCTCATGCCTAAACTGCATCCTACATGCAAGCTTCAATTTCATTTTCAAAAGGAATCATAAGGAAGAGTTCTTTAACCTATAGAATTTTTAAGGTTTTCATATATAACCTAAATTCAAAATATGATACATTTAAAAAAGTATATATGGGTCATAAACAAGGATCAATTGACAAGTTCAAAAAATCAGTACAAAAGAAGTGGGGAATGCAAGTTCAAAACACGATTACAAAAAAATGGGGAATCATTAACCCATTTCCTTACCCCCACGAAATATGCTCTAAATTCGAAATTCAATGTAATGGTTGCATATGAGCAGGCGTTTTCCTTGTCTCAAACATTTTGCTCATTCCAAGATTTCACTCCCATGCCTACAAAGGTAATTTTCTAAAGATGCAGGAGTTGTTCAGAGCCAACCCTTCTTTGTGTAAATAGAATGTGCATAGCAGAGGAGGATGCAGGAATAGTTTTGGAAGATTGCATGCATGCATGCATAACTATGAAGCAAAAGTTGCCTGAAGAGAGGTAAGGGACAATTCGAAAACAAAGATTTTTCCTAGTTCAAATTTAAACTAGAATAGAGCATCAAAGTGATATTGCAAGCTAGGGTAGAACTTCTAGGTTATGTTTGCTTGAAAATTCCTTTGCATAAGGAGATTTTTGTTGAAATTAAAAAAATGGTTTCTAGGATAGAACCAGGAAAATTTGATCCCTCTATCATTTATGAAAAATAATTGGAAATTTTTTAGAATAAACAATGGATTCCTTTCTTTGAAAATTTTGATGGGTATAATGAAAAAGTTAGCCTAGAATTTTCCTATTCATTTGATGGAGAGAAGGATATAGTAGGTAACTTCACTTTTAGATTATCTGAGGATATTATGGCACAATAATTGGATTACCTCAACAGGGAGAGAGGTTGTTTAAGACAAAACATCTTGAGGAGAAAGCATGGATACCTTTCTTATGCAGATCAAGGGCAGGCTCAGTAAAATGGAAGAAAGGAATACCAAGGAGTTGGTTGATTCATCATTGGGATGAAGTAACATATGTCATCCATAAATTTATTACTTGTGAAGGAAGATTCAGTGTCATATACTTCTATCACATTACATTGATGCAGCATTTGAAAGGTGACTGTGAGAATAATATACCCTATTTTCTGTTACAGGGCCTTTCTAAAATGGCTAAAGTTGTTCAAAAATGTGCTGAATATATTAGGATTATAATCCTCACTTGTCCAATTCGGTCAATTATGTATAAATTAGGATTCTTTCCAGCCTTTATTTAGTCACTAGTCCCATTGGGTCCACATGGCCTAATTGGGCCACATGCACCAGTTACTAGAGTGTGGGAAACACTACTTGAGGCTAACTGCCACTGACTGCACTTGCATGCATCATTTTAGGCTCCTCCTAGACCAATCACTACAATTTAGGACCCACTAGGAGTGCCAGCAATAACCTCCTTTAGTTGAGTTCAGTTGGTGACTAGTTAAGCCTAGTTGTGAGTCAGTTACATTCAGTTAGACTAGTTTAACTGATTCTAACTGATTATAACTGACTGAGCCACTGATTTAGACAACTGGAGCTTCGATAGTTATTTAGACATGTCCAGTTATCCATTCAGTTAGTCTCAGTTAACCAATTCAAATTTCCTCTCATGTATTCCAATTGTCTAGTTATTAATACCAGTGTATTACATTGTAAGCATCATCTAGATTTTATCCTTTTACTTTTTTATTAATGAAATCATTATACAACCGCAAGCCATTTTTTGCACGGTTTCATGTCAATATTGGGTAAATTTCTTCTGAGATCTATTTGTGAATTTTTTCTTGGTTCATAGATTCTTGTGAGCTCAATTTTCATATGGTATTAGAGCCTCAGCAGGAGAAGGAAACCCTTCTTCTACAAATCTCATGTTGGATCAATGAGGCAATTTGAGCAAAAAAGCTCAAAAAAATTCCAGCTCTGCACCAGAAGTGGACAGTTTACCACATATTTCCTGGGAAAATAAATTGTTGATCAAGATTTCTTGATTAACTAAGCTGGGTGTGAATAAAACTCCAAAAGTGCAGGCTGTTCGACCTTACTTTGTTTTTTTGTGTAATTGCAGGTACAATTTTAGATGGATTCAAAATTATCAGTTCTTCTTCTTACTCCATCCACAAGATATTCAGAATGCAAGTTGAAGATAATTTCATTTCTCAAGAGACAAGATCTATATGAGGTGTCTACTAGAATTGGTAAAGAGCCTTATTAGGATGAGAATGACTGGCTAAATGACAGTGATAGAGATTTTGGAACAATTTGTCTAGCTCTTTATCCAATCTTGCGCTACCTTATTAAATCTATTGAATACCCAAAGGATCTTTGGACAAAATTGGATAGATCCTTTGGAAAGCACAATGAGGATCATAATAGCACTTTGGAGAGCACACCCAACACAACAAGAGTTCTTGATTCAATGTTCTCTGCCTTTACTCTCTCTAATGAAGTTGTTCAAGATGAATAAGAAGTATAATCTTCTACACAGTCAATTCGAATGGAAGAAAGTATCCTTGCAATGACTCCTTCTCCTACTGCTTCAAAAGTTTATGAGGTCTCTGATATCTCATCTCTCATATGGCTGATACAGAAGAAGACATTCGAATCTCTGATATTGAATAAAAACTCTCCTTCAATTCTATGCAAACACTCTCCAATGTTCCTCCTTTAAATTTTGTGCAAAATTTTCTAGTGACTGCTTCAGAGAATGAAGATGAATTTGATTTATCTCCCTCTAATGTTGTTGTTGATGTGAATATAATTAATTTTTTGTATATTTTGGAAATAATATCATATTTTAGGAGTGATCCATTCACTCTCATTGATCTTGAACTTCCAACAAATTCCTACAGGATTGAATGCACCAAAATTCAGAATTTTGAAGGAGAAAACTGTGCATCTACCATATCAATGAACCACACTTTTGGAACTGATATGAAATTATTTGTATCTAATATGATCTTATTTGTTTCTGATATGATATAATTTGGTTTGATTTTTAATTTCCAAGAGCTTTCAGTCATGCTTATAGCTTCTCTCACCAATTTTGGTGTAAAAAATCAACTACTGCAAGTCTTCTTCAAATTTGTTGTTGGGCATTTGATGTTAGTTTCCTCTTATGAGGTTGCTGATATTGAATTTTTTGAATCATTTTTTATTTCTGAATCTATATCAGATTATGGATCTCAATCACTCAGTCTCCATAGTCCCAGGGCTTCTCTACCTTTTCTCGCATGCTCATCTCCTCATAGAACTAGTAAAGAGGAAGACATTCTGCATCTTCCTGGACACTTGCTCCTAACACTTGTAGCTGATATTACCTCACATGGTTTGTTTTCCAAGGCTGCAATATATCAGTTTCTTGGGTGTTCCTCAGATGGCTCTAATTCTCAATCACCTTTTCTCTCTTATTAGTTGATTCCAGTTGCTCTATGATGGGTCCATTTTTCATCTAGCATCTGTCTATATTTCTGATTAAGTTGAGCACATTATTCTTCTTCCAAAGAGGAATATTCCTCCAAACATAATGATGGATAAGTTCACATTCCAGGCCCTAGGATGCCTGTGCACAGAAGAACAAGCTTGATCCTGATTTTACATGCTCAGATTGAGAGGGGGGGGGTATTTTTCCCATGAGGTTTTTCACCGTTTCCTTGTTTGTATTAAGAAGTTTCCTTTTTATATGTAATGGGTGACCTATGGTATTAGTTACCAAGGCCCACAAATTTTCCAATTTAGCATTGATGGGGGGTGTTAGGATTATAATCCTCACCTGTCCAATTTGGTCAATTATGTCTAAATTAGGAGTTTTCGGTCTTTATTTAGTCACTAGCCTCATTGGGTCCACATGGCCTAATTGGGACACATGCAACAGTTACTAGAGTGTGGGGAATACTAATTGAGTATAAATTCCACTGATTGCACTTGCATGCATCAGTTTAGGCGCCTCCTAGACCAATCCCTACAATTTAGGAGCCACTGGGAGTGCCAAAACCATCCTCCTTTAGTTGAGTTTAGTTGGTGACTAGTCAAGACTCGTTGTGAGTCAGTTACATACAGTTACATCTAGTTAAATTCAGTTACATTTAGTTAGACTAACTAATTCTAATTGATTGAGCCACTAATTTAGACAAATAGAGCTAACTATTTAGGCTCTGATAGTGATTTAGACATGTCCATTTATCCATTCAGTTAGTTTGAGTTAACCAATTCGAATTTCTTCTCATGTATTCGAATTGTATGGTTATTAATACCAGTGTATTACATTGTAAACATCATCCAGATTGCAGCCATTTACTTTTTTTATTAATGAAATCATTATACAACTGCAAGCCATTTTTTTCATTGTTTCATGTCAATATTGAGTAAATTGTTTGTCAGATCTATTTGTGAGTTTTGTCTTGGTTCATAGATTCCTGTGAGCTCAATTTTTATAGAAGACATTACAATGAGCCTTTTTCACTGTGGACTCATCAAGATGATTGTCACACATGAATTACAAAAACAAAACTTGACATGGCAGCAATTTGTAATTCTTAATGACTTTGAAGAACTAGAAGAGATACTTGAGAAAGGATTGAAGGAAATGAAGTATTAATGATAACAGACACTGAAGATGAAATCCAGAACTCTAAGGCAACAAGCTAAAAAATGCCTAAGATAAGAATAAGGACAAGGATCGTGGTAAAAGAAGAAAGGGAATTCCAAGAAAAAGATAAGATCTTCACTAGTTATGAAAGAATATCAAGGAAACAACAACAAGTTCAAAAGAAGCAAGGACCAGAAAATGAGGATCAGGTACAGCAAGAGAATTTTTAATACATTCAATCCTTGGAAAGTCAAGAAGAAAGTCTAGCAGGTGAGATTGGGCAAAATAATGAAGAAGTAAATATCATCTTTAAACAGCAAACTGCAGAAGAGATAATGGAAATAAATATTCAAACAATTGAAAAGACTCCAACTGACATAAAAGAAAAAAATAATGAGGATACAGTCATTATTTCCCCTATCTTTGAGAAGAAAGCCACAGAAAAGGAAGAGAAAAAGTATTCAGAGCAAGAGAATGAAGAAGTTAAGCACAAATATGTGGAATTTAGAATGGATACTATTTTTGAACATCCTACAATAAAGATGAAAAAGAAGAATTATTCCAAGAACAACAAAAAGATTGAAAAGTTAGAATTGAGATGAAGGAATTAGAGTTAGAAAATGAGAAATTGAGGAAGACAAATAAAAGGCTTAGAGTTCAAAACATTCAAATCTCCAAACAAGAATATAAATGGCATCAGCGAAAGAGAACATTCAAAATAAAATATCAGAGATTGAGAGTCCTTCATACAACTCAGGCTAGTGTAGATGCATCATCACAAACAGGAGAGATGTCAGTGGACCAGTAGCAGCAGTACAAAAAAATTTTTGTGCATGGGGATATGTAGGTTCAGTTTTGGAAATACCTTTTGTGCATGAGGACATGCAGTAGCTTCCTCTTGGGGGAGATGTTGGACACTATTTTTTATACCTATTTTACTCCATAATACTTCAATACATATCCATAATCCTTTATATTTCATCCATAAACCTTCATGTCTCATCCATAAGGCCTTTAAATTCAATAAACTAAGGTATAATTGTCACTTCTCTTAATGAATTGAATTTTGTAATTTTTAAAGCATTTAAATTTCAATTTCAATAAAATTACGGAATTGGATAACTTCCCATAAATGCTCCTAGCTTTGGATATTTGTGGGATAGATGGGTGCAATATCAAACACTCTGAAGAATCCTTGATGTATCCTTGATGTCCAAGGATGGATTGATTGTTAATGGCTTCACGAAAGAGGTTTCACAGGTGTCAAGTTAACGCTGGTCAAAGCAAACCACCTACACTACCATTAAGCACAAAACAAGGAAGTTTCGATTTTGCATGGATTTTTCCTATTTTTGTGGATCTCGAGAACAATCCCAGGGATAATGGTGAGATGTCATTAATAATTTACCAACATTATAACATTTATAGGTTTAAACATTCAGTATAAATACTTGAACCTTTTATGTAATTGTCATTCGGTGAATGGTGAATATCTGTGTTTGAAATAAAGACTTCAAACTTCGAATAGTTGTTTGTGTTCATTTTTATATGTTGTGGGATTGAGTTAAGTGTTAAGAGTTCTGTGAACCTGCCTGTGTGTGTGAGCGAAGTAGTGGAGGGCCCCCTCTGCAAAGCCTGCGCACCCATTTATTTCATCATCACGTATTGGTATGTTTTGATATTTTAGACTGTAGTGCTCCATTTCAAACTACAGTTTACAGTTGAATTTAATTATGTGTGATGCAAGTAGATTTTACCTGATTGTCAATAGTATGTTTTTTTTTTAATTACTGTAGGTTGTTTCCAGCTCTATTTTTCATTAGAATATATACTTATTTTTTAAAGTATTCAAACACATTGTGAACTCACTTCTTGTAAAAGAATTCAATGTTTTTTTGCTTTCAACAATGAAGTAGCAATGTTGTAGTTTATTCTTATGGTTTTGATGTCTTAGTTTAGGTTTTGATTAGTTTAAGAGTTCTAATGAATACAGTTTCTGTAAGGGAGTTTAGTATTTCTTAGCTTACAACATTCAAATAATTCTAGGTCCGAATCCAAAGCATAGTGTGTTTTAAACTAGTCTAGATCTAAGTCCATAGATTTTGGATATGCTTCTAAGTCTTACGATTCAGATTGACAATTAAAATATAAGCTCTAGTTTACAACATTAAATAGGGCCAACAGGGTGTCACTGTGTTTTAAGTGAAAGTATTGCAGTTGTATTGTTGGTAAGTTTTAATGTTATTACTAAGTTGATTAAGGAGTGGGTAAATTGGAGTTTGTCCCAACAAGTCAAGTTCCCTTAAAATGAGTGCTACAACAACTTTACCAAGTGTCCAACAAGGAGAGTATGAACATTCTTAGAGTATCCCCACCCCATGACTCTGCGGTAGTCACTCTATGTGACTTCCTGAGTTCTCAAGAAAATGGCTTATGTGGATTTTCCTATTAATCTAGTCACCTAACTTCCTTTCTGAAACAACCAAACTAATCAAACAAAGTTGAAGCGGTTCAAAGAGTACAGGAAGCAAGACGTTGATTTCTTTTATTAGATATAGATGTGAAGTTGCTTAACAAAACACTCATAGTTACAAATCTCTTTCCCCTTTCGGGTAACTCGGGAATGCACAACTAGGTAAATTTTAAATGCTAAAAAGAAAAAGAAAGGAATTTTTTTTGTAATTAGTCCTACGAAGAATCTCTTTCCCCTTTTGGGTAACTTGGGAAATCATGGTGTTAGTATTTATTTTCCTCATTTTTCAATGAAAAAAAGTAAATATAAACTAAAGAAAGCAAAAAATCATGAAAAATCGCACTGACGCAAATCTCCCCAGGGGGGATGGAGAGTGGGATCTTAGGAGCCTACTCAAATTTTTAATAAAATTATTAAAAATTTATATAAGTGCACTTTGTTCCTTATAAATTTTATCCATATCCTTACAATTCAATAGAAAAATGATTGTTTATGAAAAGGGGAGATTTGTTAGGATTCTAATGGTTCAATTTCTTGATATTTCACCAGATACTCCTTCTCTTTTTTCACTAACTTGAAAAAATAAAAATCTATCAAATGATAAATATTCCCAAAAACACTTTAATATTTTCTTTGAACAACCCCCAAAAAGTTCCCAAAAAAATCTAAGCTAAACTATGAGCAAATAACCAAGGAAAGCAAGCTTTCCTTAGGATTTTGGCTTGCTTTTTGGGAAGCCAATATGATCTGCACTAAATACTTGATTAAAATTTTAAAGATCAAATTAATATCTATTTATACAAGTTTAAGAGCTATTTTAAGATACTTTCCCAAAAATACAATTTCCTAAGCTAGATCCACTTTCTTTTAAAGATAAAACTTTAAAGAACTATGAGATCTAAATTTTTTAAAACTTGAAGACAAGATCAAATGTGTGATTATCCTTAATAAACTAGATCTACATAAACAAGAAACGTTAACCAAAAGAAAAAATTGATTTTAAATGAAGGATGGAGAGAAGAAGGAAAGAACTCAAGCTTAGGAATGATTTGGAAAATAGATTTCGTTGGTGGAGAGCGGAGGGACCATACTCTTAAAAAATGCTTTAAATTCGAAGTATTCAAATAATATCAACCATCCCTTCAAGCTAGATATCTGCATCCACTTATACATTCTAACACACAAATGATTTACACAAGCATTGGTGCTACCTACAATTGAAACTTAGAAAGCATGGAAATAAAGCTAGAATACACATGCCCATCTAAGAGATCTAAAGCAAGTAAGCAAAGAGAATAACAAAACTATAAATTATCTTACCTACTAATAGATACCTCCCATTTAAATTCCAACACTCAACCAAAGAGATAAAAAATAAATAAATATAGGTTACCTCATAATCTTATGCAATAATCATCCACACACTTGAGCCATACACCACATGAGACCTCCAAATCCTTTCTATTATTCCTTTGGCCCTATGACCATCTGAAATGAAGAACCAAAGCCTTGCTTAAATATAAAAAATGGATCAAACCCCAAGGAAGGAAAATTTTCCAAGTGTTGGATCGTTTTGAGATGATTGGGGGGGAACCGGAGTGAACTAGATGTGGTAGGATCTACCTCTCACAAGGTAGGTCACCCCCCTCTCTTTCTGTGCCACATATAAAACAAAAGGTGAGTTTTTTCATGGATAAATATTCCCCCTTAAGGAAAAATTCACCCCCTCATTCAGCCAATTCAAGTCTTTTATATTTGATGAGAATTAGCTTGATTCAGTACCCAAAAAACTCCAAATTGATCCTCTGTTAACTTGAAACATGTCTGTGACAAGTTCCCACTGATTTAAAAATGGGATTTTTTCTATTATTCCCTTTTGTTTTTCTCTTTTTTTACTCACTTTTGTGTTTTTTGAGTAAGAGTTAATTAAGTGAAAAACAAATCACTTAAAAGCATAGGAAAGTGGGTTTATGGATAAAGTGGGTGCTCTGAGTGTTGAATGTTTATCCTGGATATATGGAACGCCTTCTAAGGAACTAGGTTTTTCTATTTATATGATAAATATAATTGTGATCATTTCATAATTTATTTGGCTTAGATTATAGAAATCCCACATAAGATCTGTGAGAACAGGCATCAAATATGTGAGACAGAACGCTAGATTTGTGAAAGAGAGGGTTATGTATCTATCCATACGATGGGAATACAAGAAGTTTTCCTTAGGTTTTTATAGATAGAATCAAGAATGAAATGGAGGGAGTTAGATGGGTTGGCTTCTAACTTGAGTCTAGATATTATTTGAAGGTGGCATGAAGGATTCATGGACCAGTGTTGAATTATTTTCTCTCGGTATCATATCTGGAGGATGAGCGATATAATATGGTGTTCCAATATGAATAGGTCCTTCTATATTACGAGGGGGTGACCTTGGATGCAACTGTGAAGAATGGCATTAGACAAGGCAAGTTATATTGGTTACTGGGTCAGTCGATGGTCAGTTCCAGAGGGAGTCTAGAGCATGGACCAAAGTCAGTAACATAGAGAGAGCAATAGGATTATCTCAAGATGACATTGATGGAGGAGGCTCATGGATTTTCATATCATAGTGTAGCAGATACAAACTTAGGAGAATTCTAGTTTAGAGGGATCAGTTGCAGCATCAAAGAATGTGTTTTTCCTAGTTTATGTTTCTCAGGAAGTACCTTCCTCGCTAATAGGGGGTGTTAGTTTGTACCTTGATAGGTACTTATATGTTGAGGGTTTCTAGAAACATAGAGGTAGTCAAGATGACACAATAGGAGAGTTCATGGAAGTGAGATGAGATATCTCAAAGAACTATAGTTAGGAATAGGTCAATAGGTCATAGTATAGGAATGGTGGAGGGATAAATTCCAGAGAGAGAGGGAGTTTCTACATTAGATAGCAAGATGCATCTAGATTTTGGTGAAGGACTTGTAAGAAGGAAATCCATCAATAAGAGGGAGTGTTAGATATATGTGTATCTTGAGATTTCCTCCATGTGGTTCTTCCTAGAATGGAGGTACATTATAGTGTATTAAGAACTATGAAGTGTGAGAGACACTCTTCTAGTAGTCATGGATCCAATGGTGGAGACATGTAGAGGTTCAATTAATTCTTCCAGTCGGATGTGACAAGTGAAATGGTGCACAAGTTTCTAATGGGTGACATGCATGATTCTTGTGCATGAGATATGTATGTGCATGAGCATGAGAAAGTAAGTTTGGATGTTCATGAGGTTGCATGATGTATGTTCATGAGATTCATGCATTCCATATGCATGCATGTAGTTTACACTATTTTTTATTCACATTTTTAACACACTAATGTGAGTTGTACATGCAAATCGAATTAAGTATTTGGAACCCTAATCTCACAAGTGGATTAGAAAAAGGAATTCGAGAAGCAAAATTCAGTGATGAATTGTGAGTTTCAGGTCACTAGAGTTGAGGGGTGAATCAATGCATGTAGAAGGGGTTCATTCTTGAGAGGAGAGGGTGAAATTTCTAAGGAGAGAGGAGGCATATCTAAGAAAGAGATTTTGAACTTGTGTAGCTGAGAGAGATCACAAGGGAGGCAGAGATTGTTCAATACAAAGAGATTCAGCTATAGTGTACAATTTATAAAGAGACACACTGAGGGACACATTCTTGAGATGAGGGAGCGCACCATTTGAATGGAGGAGGGAAGAGATCTGAGACAGATCAGGTGCACTTGAATTGAGGCAAGGAGGATCCTTATGGAAGTAGATATTGCTTTAGTGATTGATTGGATTCTTCATTAGTGAGATCATATATTGATCAAATAGAGGAGGGCACATTCTAGAGTAGTGGGGGTACATTTCACTTGAGGAGAGTGAACTCTGAGTGAGAGTTTATCTATATCTAAGGGAGGGTTTCACTGAAACAATGGGATAGAGGTAGAGGGGTGTGAGGCCTAGATCAGAGAGGGGCACAATCATGGGGCAAATAGGTGCATTCCTAGCTACACCAGGTATTCCTAGCTATTCCAAATATTTCATCAGTTGAGAAAACTTGAGATAAGTGTGAGGTGGTATCTTTCATATTGTATTGTAAACTACTTATGATATAAAAAATTTCATACTGTTCTCACCAGTTTTCCCTTTGGGGTTTTCCCAGGGTTATTTGACCAAAAACATTGTGTCATTTATGTGTGATTGTTGTTATTATAAGTTGTAGAGATATTATGTTTAGCTAATTATGATCTTGATTATATGTTTGCATAATATCTAGGATTAGAGATATTTTTTATTGGGTTGAGATCAGATATTTTCAGAGTGAGTAGTGACCTCTGGAAAATATACATGCTAGAGCCTAGAGGAGGGAGGAACAAGGTGTTATTGATGAATAGGATCCTAATATAGGAAATGATTTTGATGAAATATAGTTATTTGTTGTAGCATGAAGTTTTTTGGTCTCTATAGGACATTTAGTACTTCTTTATTTTGGGTCGGATATGGATTACACTCGATGCAATTTTAGTTATGCATGAGAGACTTTGCATATTTGTGTATAATGGTTCGGATTCATATAGATGCACATGAATATATTGTTGAGAATATAATTATCATTGATGTCAAAGGAGTTCGTGAATGACAAAGGAATAACCAAGGATATGATAGCAGGACAAACTCAGAGAAATACAAAGGTAGTGATGATATGGCATGCATGATGATATGGCATATATGATGACATGGCATGGAATGGATGATGATATGGAAGATATGATGACATGGCATGGAATGGATGATGATTAGGCATGAAAGTTGAAATCATTGTTTCATTATGACATCATTCTGGAGAAATATGGAAAATTGGTGAAGAGTCAGGAAGACGTATGGAATAAATAGTCAAAACTGGTCTAAGAGGGTCTAAGAGATTGCCCCCCATATTATGGGTTAGAGTAAATTATTGCAACACATAGGGGTATTGTATACTGGTGTTTTGTCTACCTAACCATGTTTTCATATTGTCTTAGAAGAATATGAAGGAAAAATTTATGGACCTGTCAAAACAGTGTTTTAGGAAGATTGGACCAAATTAAGAAAATTGGTTGTCTTTGAAAAGGAGTTTGAGAATCCAATTTGAAATTCCTTCCATAGGCTATGTGTTTGTTAGTAATATTTAAAGGTGATATGGTATTTTTCACTGTTGAAATGGATTTCTAGCCTCACTCTTGTTTTTCCTTATAATGATCAGATAAGGAAAATATCAGCCTGACAAAATGAAGAAAATGTACTTTAGGTACTAAAGATAGAAATTTTACTAAGTGTCAAATTCACAAGGTTGAAAAAGGAATTTGGAGTCCATCATCGATCGGGGTGGATTATGATCTAACGATATTAAATGATTATGTTGATTCAACTAGCACGGGAGCTAACAGAAGAGGCCTAATGCGGAATTCAACAGTTAGGATTTAATCTGCGAGGAAATCTACAGTGGTGAATGATTTTCGAATAAGAAAAGTAAATATCCACAAATCCGCGTTTGATCATAGATCAACGGTTAGGATTTAATCCGCGAGAAAATATATGGTGGTGAATTATTTCCACATAAGAAAAGTGAAGGTCTGAAATACAAAATAGATCGTAGATCGATAGTCAGGATTGAACTTGCAAAAGAAATCAATGATTTAGAAGGAAAGCGGAAGGCGAAAAGCAGAAGATGAGAAATCAAGGTCTAGACTAATATGGGTTTCTGCAACCCAAACTTTCAAAGGTGGAAAGTGGAAGGAGAAAAGTGAAAGGTGGAGAATCGCAAAAATAAGTTGGGAAATTTCACAGTTCGGCATTCCGCAAACCACGAACCAGAAGATTGACAGTTAGGAAGACATCCGTAAAATATAAACGGTGCAGAAAAATAGTGCAGAAAGTGAAAGGCGGAGAATTGTGAAAGCAATGTTTTATTTTTTGAGAACCTGAATTCTACAACCCATGATCCGGAAGATCGACATTTAGAAAGAAATCCATAAAAGTTCGACGGTGTATAACGTTTGGTGCAGGAATATTTGTTGGGAAAGAGGAAATCATGGAATGATATTTAGAAAAAATCACATATCCGATATCTGATTTCCACCTCAGATCGATGGTCATGAAAAGATTAAAGGAGATCAATGGTGTGGAATGGTTGACATGGAAAGTTAAGTGTAGAAATATGGTTTGGGAAATGACACAGTTCGACAATCCACATACCGCATCCTATCTTAGATCTATGGTCAGGAAGAAACCCAATATAAAATCAACGACTCATGATGGTTGCGGAGATGGAGAATGCGGAAAGTCACAACTGGGAGATTAAATAGAAAATCAATTAACAAGGAATTATCTTAGTTGTTTTGAAAAGGCATGATCAAAGAATGAAATGGCACAATGGTGAAGAGATGCGTCTGCGGGAAATGTGAAGGTATTTATACACGGAGGGATGAGTGAGAGAAATTGTCTTTGGGGTCCATATCATAAAATAAGAAGAAGAGACCAGTGGATGTGACAAATATTGAAGGGTAAATAAATCTGGAAGATTACTGAAAACATATTAGGGTGGCAGGGTGGCGCTAGGGCAGGAAACATGCTTGCAAGGGGTTGTAGCCTCCTTCCAATAGTAGCTGGTAAATAGGGTGTAGTAGCATCCTGTCAGTTGCAGCTGACAAAATAGGGGTTTGTAGCCTCCTTCTAGTAGTAGATGGTAAATAGGGTGTAATGCCAACCTTTTCTGTAGAAGTAGGAAAAACTATTTGTAAATAACAATTTTGTAGTAATAGGAAGTATTGGTGGTTTACCCAATTGGGATTGCACGATAAATTTGTGTTCTTTGTGTTCTTGTTGATTATGTGTTTTAATAAGTAAATTATAAAAGTGGTTTTAAATTGTGAAAATTTATAATACTGATTCACCCCCCCTCTCAGTATTATCCAATATTTCTACAATTGGTATCAAAGCGGGTTCCTTCACCATAGTTTAACCACTAGAAGGTAGATCATATTTAAAACCACTGTGGATCACCAAGAAGGTTTATCCATGAAATCAACTCCATTGTTCACAAGATAAAATTATGCTTACAAGAGTGTGAGAATGAAGTGCCATCTTATGTCCCTTGGATGGAAGGTTTCAGAAACAATTGAGAAAGAGTATAAAATAGATGATCAAGCACCTATAGACAGTGTGCAACTAGCCCAATATGAAGTTAATTCCAAATCCCTAAATGAAATACTAAGTGGATTGACAAACTCTTTATTTACAAATTGTATGCGATGCAAAACTGCCAAACTGAGATTGATGCCCAACTTTTCTCAAAAAATGCCCAAGTGTGCCCTCTTCCTGCAAGACAAATAACCGAAATCAATTTGAATTGTAACGAGAGAAAAACTATGAAAAATATCCAAAGAATGAAAATGACTAGAGTAACACAATGTATAGATCAAAGATCACTCCCTGTTTTTCAAATGAATTGGATAATAGGAAAGAGGTTCCACTACTATTTCACCCTCCACCAAGACGTACTCCCTTCCATAAGTTATAAACACAATGATTTTTTTGAAGAAAACCAAGATGTAATTGCAATGTTCCTCGAGACACAATATTCAATCAGAATTCCCAAACTCAACCATAAGATCACAAGAGTTGCATAACTAAATATTTTTCTATTATCAAGTCTCTTCAAGAACCAAATTCCCAATGGGATACAATGAGGGGGTCACGACTCTTAAATAGATCGAGTGTGTCCAGATTTTAACTAACATTCATCCAACAGTTGATATTAAAACACCATCAATGGTGGATATTTGCATTTTTACTTTTACATGGATTGAGTACATGGATCAATAATAGAGGGGGCACACTTTTTCCCAAGGCTTCTTAGGAAGGAGAAATACAATAACATAACATAGTACATGAGAAAGGGGGGATATCTAGGGGCCTAAATCACGCTAGGTTCCCTCTTTACACCAATATATAAGATATATCAAGGTAAAATGAGACATGAATCATGCCACTGGTGACCACGTCCCCTTAAAGCCACATGTCCTTTCTAGAATCCACACTGGAGGAGACATATTGGTAAAGATAAGTGATAAATCACACCAAGTGTGTCTAGATCCCATATGTAACTCATGGTGAATTCCACTTACCATTTCCTTGACCAACCTAGACAAATCGATTTCCTTTAGTAATTTCATTTTCCATTTTCTATTAATTTTATATTGGTACATCATCCTGGAGCTAAAAAATGCCAATAACTCTCTATCGATCTCTTCACATGATAGAATGAGTGAAAAAATGAATATAAAGACATAGGAGAACAGAAATGGTGACTACTCATACCCCCTAGTCCCTAATAACGCCCTAGGAGAACCAAGGACAACATCTCGTCACAAGATAATATGACCATAATAATAAAAGCAATAATCATCATTGTAACTCAAAATTGTGGCCATGTGTTATAAATTAAGATTGCAGTATGTATGTTGGGCATGTATGGAACATAGATAACCAATATGGACCACTATATGCATTGACTCAAAAAATGTGTTTGACCATGTCAACTAGCTTTACCTAGTCAAAATACTCCATCTAAATGTGATATAATGATCTGGATAAAGCCTAAATCAATTCAAGGTAAAAGATGCTCCAATATGTATATAAATACCCAAATACAACATACTAATCATAATCATGATTCATGGTGACTAAAAATTAAATAAGAAAAATATACTTGTGTCCTTAAATAGCCTTAAAATATTCTACAAAGTCCTCATTATATGCCATGCTCACAAAGTTTAGCTCATCTGCTAATATTAGGTGAGGGTGTATAAACAAGGTTTAAGGTGAAGGCTCATGACTTTTTGTTGACTTTGACCATGTTATATTTCCAAGTGAAAATGAATACACACAACCATAGTGACAATATGCATGACATATAACACTAGGGGATGGCAGTGCTCACAAATGGGTAGAGTACTTGGGTATATTTCCATTACACTCTAACAAGTATCCATTTAGAATTTCATAAAAATTTAAATTTAACGCATTTAAAATTTCATAAGATTCTAGCCAACCTCCAAGGGAAGGTGCCTTGGATATCCTTTTGGACTCTAGATAATAACTTAGCCTATCCCTACTACCAGCAAGTGTCCATAGCCCCGAAAGGTGTTTTTCCATGTTTCCTTGTAGGAGGAAATGAATTTACATCATAAAAAGGATGAGTGTTCATCCCTTATCCACTTACTGGTTTTATAACATTATTTCCGAGCAAGGTGTTTAAGAACACCATTAATTTTCTTCCTTTAGATATAGAATTTATGTGTTACGATGCATTTGACACATTTAAAGGATTACTTCTTTCAAGTACTAAAGGAAAACCATCTAGTGACATATGTTGCACATCACTTCCACAAGGCCTATAGAGGGAAAGAATCCAAGACACATACTCCAGATCCTAAGACACAAATGCAAACATGGATTCAATCATGCACAAGGGTCAAAGTGGGGAAAAGCTCATCAATCTCATAGATCCATGTCATAAGTCAAATGTTAAGACAATATGAATGAGGACTAGATGTACGAGAAAAGGTGATAAGGTGGTGCCAACATAGTGGGACAAGGTAAGTTTGCATAAAGCATGGCATGTGCATTGACCTTACATATTATACTTCCAACCATTCATAGTACAAGTTAGGCATGACAATGATAGTTAAATGAGCATATGTCACCATAATAATCATATCACATTAAGTCAAGGTGTTAATATACATCAGAGAGCAAACTAAAACCAAGAATAAATATACATGATCTCACCCCCGACACACACACACATGCACACACACATACCTCTTTATGAATGCCACTCTACATGTCAAGAATGCACCATCTCTTCTACCTTGCTTAAATGGAAGAATCTACCAAGGTAATCTCAATGGACTAGGAAATATCGATCATGACAAAGGATTATCTACATATAATACTGAATGAGGCTCTAAATTTCCTGGTGATGTGGCCCATGCTAATGATCAATACATGTTATACCCTCATGTAGAGAAATGGCACTGGAAAATGAGAGATAGTATCCAATTGATGCAACAATGGTATCCCAGCCACAATGTATGTGATAACATTATTGATATCCACTTATGACGGGTTAGTTGCAATGAACTTTCAGAAAAGAAAAAATATTATCATTAAAAAGAATTATTAGAGGTACCTACCTACCTTTTTAGAATTTGTTGTAAAAATATGATACGTAGACAAGTGGATTACCTTCCGGAATATATAACTTTTATTTATGGAAAATAGGTATATCTCCCAAAAAAATGTTATTCTAATATTGGTCTGTTATTTCTTGTATGAAACATAATGCATATCTTCGCATTAGGCATTGGGTTTGGTATGCAAGTCGGCAAATCCCTAAAATGACTAGGTCAAGCGTTAGGCCCTACTATGAGGGTATTAACATGATCAATCAACTATGTTTCTTTTTTTGTGTGTAATTGTGTGGGCTCTTTTATGTTTTCAAAGTAGTTGATCCTTTCAAAAGTTGAGAGAAAATAAAAGACCTATGTATTTTAAAATTTTGACATATGTGCAAATAAAAATAAATAAATAAATGAAAGCAATATTTTATTGATAAAAATATATTAATATATTTAGAATTTTCACATAGAGATATATAAGTATTTGTAGTTTCATTTGAAATCAATACTTGGAGCATATGTAGAATCATCTTTGAAAAACATGGAGGTGAAGAAATCAATGTGTTTTGGTTTATGCAATTTGAACCAAGAGGTTTGTAAACACAAACCTGAAACCAAAGCAACAAAATCATCCACCACATAGATGAAGAGGGGTTGTCCCACATTTTTTTTGAATTTGTAGGAACACACACACACTATCAAAATGCGCACACATTAAAAACATGCATATGCTATCAAAATGTGCACGCGCTTTTATTACATGTAGGCATGACTTACTATTTTTGTGATAACTTTTGATCCAAAACTGGGATTTTGATGTTCCTTATACCGTTGGAAAGGTATTTATGATATCTACAACTTGTGTGTTTTAGGTTTACTATGATTAATAACCATATTTTTTAATAATATTATGAATCTTTTGACCAATAGTATGAAGTGACCATGTTTTTGTTACATAAGAGCAAGCCTTCACTATTTTTTCCATAACATTTGATTGAGAACTCAAATTTTGATTCTCCTTATACATTTGGAAAGGTATTTATTATATCTAAAACTCTCTCTCTCTCTCTCTTAATCCCTCTCCCTCTTTTTGATCTCTCTCTCACCCTCCCCTCCTCATTCACCCCCCACCCTCTCTCTCGACCCATCCCTCCCTTTCTTAATCCCTCTCTATCCCTCTTTGATCTCTCTCTCACTCTCCTTTCCAAATTCACCCCCAATTCTCTCTCTCTCTCTTACACACACACACCCTCCCTTCCTCCTCTTTCCCCCTCTTCTCTCTCTCTCTCTCTCTCTCTCTCTCTCTCTCTCTCTCTCTCTCTCTCTCTCTTACACACACACACACCCTCCCTTCCTCCTCCTGCCCCCTCTTCTTCCTCTCTCTCTCTCTCTCTCTCTCTCACACACACACACACACATGTATTCTTATGCTCCTACCCTCCCCCCCTCCCTTTTAAGCCCAAAATGTTGGCACATTACCCCCTGTATAGTGGCACATTACCCCCTATATTGTGGCACATTACATATTATTAATGTCTACTTTGGTCCATTAGTTCTTATTGTACTATGTTGTCTCATATATATAGGAAGGAGACCTTTTCATTTGGATTGTGTCATATTGTCTTATCTTATATGCTTAGTACATTATGGAAGGAGGTTTCCTCCTTGTAGAGGCTTGATATGCATCTCTGTTATTGATTTTTAAGGCATGTATTACTTTCTTCTAGTCTATTTATGTTATTTTTACATTATTTATAGGACTTGGTTGCATAACATTTTGTATCAAATCTCTTTCCTCGGGACTGGTTTCTTTAAATGTAGTCATCTTGGAATTTTTGCTATGATTTTTTCTCTACAAGGACTCAAACATCGAGCTTAAAACCCCATCTCGAGAAAGGGTTGATCTCTCTGTGATCCAAAATTAAGATCCAAAGACATTACAATTTTGAAGATATTTGTTGTGGAATCTAGGGTTTCTTAATATCCCAAAAACTAGTCTAAACAGGTGTTATGAGGAAAACGGTCGTATCTGGGGTATCTGAGATCCAAATTGAGAGAGAATTGTTCCATGAGAAATAAAATGGACCAATATCTATGGTATATTTTTAGACTCATATATGAAATATTGGACACGTGGCATACTGTACAAGTTCATTTTTTATAAAAGGATCAAAAAGAAGAAATGTTGGGTGATTTGCATAACTTTCTATCGGCACATCAGGATTAGGCTAGACCTACGAAATTGGAAATAGGGCTCAATAGGATATAACATGATAAATTTTCAAACCCAGAGGATCCAAGATTTCAAATGTGCCTAAGCTCCAAGTTTCCTAGAAAAGATTCTTATAATCAAGGTTTGAAAAAAGGTACACCATTTTAATTCTAATAACTTTGAGTAGAAGGATCTATTTGAGATTAAAAATAGGGTGTGATATCCCTTTATGTTGTTCAAAATTCCACCAAAATGGAGTGTAAAATTCACACTCCAAGAAAACCACATAAGTATTCATCCTCGACATATGAAGAAAATGAATAATTAAGACATGACTTGACCCAGTTAAGTGAGAAGTTTGAGGAATGTAATAGAAGGGTTGTAACATCTATTCAATTGAGAAACCAAAAAGTGATATAGAGAAGGAATTGAAATAGATGTATGGTAAATATGATCTCAACAGGATGGCCAGTAAAGAAGATCCTCAAGAATTAAAGGAGATGATGATATTATTCTTGCACATTGATCTAGGAACAAAGCATCAATCTCATCAAAGAATAATCAACAAATAACTCATGAAATGGTGTTAATCGGAACTGAAATTGGATTCCTCTTTGTATATTTAATAAACAATGAATGGTTACAATAACAAGGTCAAGCAATAGCTTGAATCCATGAGAAATTTGAATACCTAAGGAGGCAATTTGAAATCAATGAGTGAGTCTAGCTTAACTGATTGCCAGCCATTCAATCACACTCAGTTAACCACTTGACCAAAACCCTAATTGACTGACCAAACCCTAACTGAAGTCAGAGTGCAATAAATGACTAAATCTCAACTAAAGGAGATCAAACACATGTCATAGCAAGCCAATCATCAAGTGCTAGTGCTCCATGACTTCAATGAACCCCGATAAGGTTAACTGAAGTTGAACTGATCATCAGAAGTTGGTGGAGGTGCCCCTGTTGACTCCAGATCATTAAACAATATTGAATAATCATTAAATAATATATTTAATGAGAGGAGACGCCTTAACTGACTGGTTTAACTGATTGTAACCACCAGTTAGCAATTAGGTGCATTAATATCACTCAGATCACCCCCGGAGTGCTCCAATTAGCCTCCTTGACTATAGAAGAAGGCTAAGTTAGCCTCCTTGACTGTAGGTAGGCATGGGTGTGACTAGATGATGACAATTAATGCTCCACTGATGTTAATTAATGTCAATTATAACTAGGATAGTGGTTTAACTAGGCCAATTTTACCAAAAGAGTGTGTATGATGGTAAATGTCTCCAACACCCCCCCTTAAGCTATATTCAAGAAGATTTAGAAAACATAGATGCATAAAAATGCTAGGGCCCTGGAAACTAAGGCCATAGGTCACCCTATACAATGCTGAAACTGAAGCAATTCTCAAAACAAACTAAGTGAGGAAAAGAGGGAAAACCCAGTGGGAAAAACCCCCCCTCGAGCTGAACACTAAAAGTAGTCTGGATCACCCTGATGAACTCACCCCCAACAATGAACTTCTTTTCTAAAAATCTCTTGGTGAAGATGTCTGCAATCTGCTCATCAGTCAAGTAGTATTGCAGAATGATGGTCCTGTCATGCACTAGCTCCCTGATGTAGTGCATGTGAATCGTTACATGCTTGGTCCTCTGCCTAGTAACTAGATCCATGGATATCTTAATAGCACTCTGGTTGTCACAAAAGAGGATAGTGGACAAAGTAATACCAATATCAAACTCTGAAAGAATGCCTTGCAACCAAACTGCTTGGATGCAAGCATTCACCACTCCTCGATACTCGGCCTCTACTGAAGATAGTGCTATGGCAGCCTGCTTTTTGCTTGACCAGAAAATAGGGCCACCACCAAACATGAATACATATCTAGAAGTTGACTTCTGATCAATAGAATCACCCGCCCAATCGGAATCTGTGTATCCAACTAGCTCTAGCTCGGATTCTGCAGCATAGTGAATGTCGTAGGTCTTAGTTCCCTAAATGTACTGGAGGATCCTCTTGGCTGCATTCCAATGAAGATCATGAGGCTGCTGCATGTATCTTGATACAGCATTCATGGCATAACAAATATCAGGCCTATAATATGTCAAGTACAACAAGCTACCAATCAGCTGTCGATAGATAGTGCAGTCCATGGGAGGTGTGTGTTTTCCTTCTTCAAGGCTGATCCCTAAAAGGAAAGGGAATGGTGTAGACCTACATTCAGCCATGTTAAACTTGAATAACAGGTATGGAGTGTAACTTGACTGAGTGACCATAATCCCATCATAATTTTGCTCGATTTCGAGCCCCAAATCACTCATTTCAAAGGCATTGTGGAGAGCAGTTTTGATGGCTGAAATGGAGGCAACTTTGCTACCTGTGATCAGTTTGTCATCAAAATATAAAACAATGATAATTAGATTACCATTATCCTACTGTAAATACACATTTGGATCTGATATACATCTCCGAAAGTTTTGCGAGAGAAGGAAGGCATCCATCTTGGAATACCACTCTCTTGGGGCATGTTTTAACATGTATAGTGACTTCTTTAGCTTGCAAAACAAATATGGATCAGTGATGTAGCCCTTAGGATGCTTCATGTGTATCTCCTCATGAACATATCCATGCATAAATGCTGACTTAACATCCATGTGATGCACCTCCTAGTACTTGGATGCTGAAATAGCCAAAACAAGGCAGGTGGAGTCCATTTTTGCAACCAGTGCAAAGGTCTCATGGTAGTCCACTCCTTGGATCTGAGGGAAATATTTTGCTACCAGAATTGCCTTATATTTTCAGGTGCTTCCATCAGCAGCAAAATTTTTCCGAAACACTGACTTTCATTGAACCAATTTCCTCCCCGGAGGAAGAGAAACTAGCTCCCAAGTAGTGTTTTTTTGAAGAGAATTCATCTCTTCATCCATGGTAACTTGCCATCTCGGATCATTCTGAGCATGGTAGTAGGATTTCGGATCTGAAATAATCCTCAAATAGCAATTTTTGGACAGTAAATTATCAGAACAAGAGAGCACAATACCTGCGCTTTGGAAATCATACCAGGATCTTCTTGGATCATCCGGATTTCCAATGTTGTCTCCTGCGGAGGAGAGTGTCTGTTGGGCCCATGTAGGAAGATGATTTTGCACTTCAGGTTCTGATTCAGCATATTATGATTGCTGCACACTGATATTGTAAATCAGAGTATCCAATTCAGGTTCATCACCCCCAATTTCATCATCCAAATAGTCAGTAGAATAGGAAGGAAATTCAACAGTTTTTCCCTTCACTAGTTCTATCTCCTAAAGAGGCTCATCGAACTTGACACTTCTCTCGATGATGATATGTTTGGTATTGATATATAGCATCTTGAATCATTTATATTCATTAGGATACCCAATAAATAGACATTCTATGCTTTTTGGTTGCAAAGCCCTTCTTTTATCAAGCGGAATCTAGGCCCATGCAGTGGACCCAAACACCCGTAGGTTCGACACATCCGACTTGTGTCCGAAGTATGATTCGAAAGGAGTATTTCCTTTCATGGATGAGTGTGGCACCCTATTCTGAATTTATTCTATAGCATGCATGGCTTCATCCCACAAATTTGCAGCAAGCTTCTTTGACTCCAACATACAGGTGGTCATCTCCTTGAGAGACCAGTTATTCCTTTCCGATACTTCGTTCTTCTGGGGAGTGTAGGGAATTGAATGTTGGACCTGAATACCAATTTGGGATCATATGTATAAAAAAATCATTACTGACATACTCCCCTCCATTAGCAGATCTCAAGATCTTGATCTTAAGCCCAGAGGCATTTTCGATAAAGGCCTTCAATTCAGAAAATTTTTCACATACTTCTGATTTCTTTTTGAGAAAGAAAACCCATGTATACCTTGAAAAATAATAAATAAAATTAAGGAGATACCTTGATCCATTCATGTATGTGATAGGAATTGTACCACTGATATCATAATGTATCAGCCCCAATATGCTTGTAGCTCAGTTTTCCTTCCCCCGATCGAACTTGTGCTCAGGGTGTTTTCCAATCACACAGCCCTTGCAAATTCCCATGGTTGCCTTGATGACCGAGAGGAATTCAACCATGGAGTATTTCTATAATTGCTGCAAATATTTGAAATTAAGATGGCCAAACCTCTCTTTCCAGATCCTACTAACCTCATTTCCATGAGTTAGCAGAGCAGTGGGCTTTGCATCCGCAACAAAGTGAGAGAACTCATAGCCTTTTGCATGATGATTTGCAAGGCCTTTTGCAATGAGTTTCCTGGATGCAATTTTTGTTATCTCAACATCATTTGGGCTGAAAGAGACTCTCTTAGGCATTCCTGTATGTGTCATCTGATAGACACTAAGGATATTTGCTTCTAGAGATGGTAGATACAAAACATTAGAGAAAAAACCATTTTCAAGATCTACAATACCTTGTCCTTCGGAAATGATGGTGGAGTCATCTCCCATGTGGATGGGAATGGATTTGCCGGTCTCCAAGGATGAAAAGGAGTCTTTTTCAGCCATCATGTGATTCGAAGCTCCACTGTTAATCAGTAGTGCTTTGGACTTTGAAGTGCTTGCCATGAGGGCATGACCTTTCTCATGCTATGGTTCCCGATCTTGGTGATCTCTCCTCCGAAAGCTCTCCAGAAGATTGATGTGATTCCTCTCAAGGAGAGAGGTTTCTTCATCAATATTTTTCTTCATACAGGCATGTTTAGGGTGAAAAACCTTCCCGTAGTAAGAAAACTTGAATTTTTCTTTCCCATTGTGCCCTTTTCCTTTGTTCTTCCTTGAACCGGAAGATTCATCATGCTGTTGGTTTTCAACTCTAGGCTTGGGAGCATCAAATTTAGTTTTCTGATTTTTCTGCTGCTTTCCTTTACCCTTCAGATATTTAGGCCCTGAGAGATGGAGGGCTTTATCACGGGAAGATTGGATGATCCCCATCTGGACAAGCTTGTCATGTTCATTAGTTAGGGACTCAATGAAGGCATTAAGTGTAGGCATCTTCCATCCGGCAGTTGTGAGCTTCCCCGCATGGAATGTAGAAACAAACACTGAATAATCAGCCCCGCGTTTGGAGAGGATGGTAGGGATGAGCTGATAATTCTCCTTCTCCACATTGCATTGCTTTAAGAGTAAAATAGTATGCTTGAACTTTGTAAAGAAATCATTCAGAGTCTTGAAATTGGTAGCTTGGAGAGACATGAGTTCATTTTAGAGTTGGTAAACTATCAAGTCATCATGATTTTTGTATAGAGATTCCAATTTGTCCCATATTTCTTTCGGTGTCTTCAAATCCGTAAGATGGAAGAGAATGTTTTGGAAAATAGAGAGGCACAAGAAACCGAAGGATTCATCCTTCTTGTTCAAGAATCTTGATTTTTCTATGGCGGATCCAGGCTCAACTTCAGTGTCCATGGCGACTCTAAAAATTCTTTTGGAGCGCAACTGAATATCCATTTTACTTTTCCATGAGTGGAAATTGTATGGAGTCAAGAGATCTACTAAGGAGGCCATCTGGATGTGTTGTAGCGAATGCTTCACCTGTAGAAACCTGAAAATCAAAACAGAAAGGGAAAAATAAGGTCAGATAGCCTGCACATTCTAGGATTTCATCATACCCAGCATAGTCAATCAAGCAATCTTGATCAACAAGTTCTTTACTTGGGATATTGAGTGGTAATCCTTGGCTTCTGGTGCAGTGCTGTAATTTTGAGCTATTGCTCACTTTTCATGGATAAATCTGTTAAAAATCTTGTTTTTGAGAGATAGATCTTCATCCCTCCATATGCTCTGATACCATATTATTCTTGCACATTGATATAGGAACAAAGAATCAATCTCATCAAAGAATAATCAACAAATAACTCATGAAATGGTGTTAATCAGAACCGGAATTGGTTTCCTCTCTGTATATTTAATAAACAATGAATGGTTACAATAACAATGTCAAGAAATAGCTTGAATCCATGAGAAATTCGAATACCTAAGGAGGCAATTCGAAATCAATGAGTGAGTCTGGCTTAACTAACTATTAGCCATTCAATCACACTCAGTTAACCACTTGACCAAAACCCTAATTGATTTACCAAACCCTAACTAAAGTCGGAGTGCAATAAATGACTAAATCTCAATTGAAGGAGATCAAACACATGTCATAGTAATCCAACCATCAAGTGCTAGTGCTCCATGACTTCAATGAACCCCGATGAGGTTAACTGAAGCTGAACTGATCATCAAAAGTTGGTGGGCGTGCCCCTGTTGACTCCAGATCATTAAATAATAATAAATATTCATTAAATAATATATTTAATGAGAGGAGGTGCCCTAACTGACTACTTTAACTGATTGTAACCACCAGTTAGCAATTAGGTGCATTAATATCACTCAGATCACCCTCAGAGTGCTCCAATTAGCCTCCTTGACTGTAGGAGAAGGATAAGTTATCCTCCCTGACTGTAGGTAGGCATGGGTGTGACTGGGATGGCAATTAATGCTCCACTGATGTCATTTAATGTCAATTATACTTAGGATAGTGGTTTAACTAGGCCAATTTGACCAAAAGAGTGTGTATGATGGTAAATGTCTCCAATAGATGAATGATATAAAACATGTATTTATTCCTCATTTATCTATTCAAGAGGAGGAGAAGGAGGAGAAAGGTGACTTATTCTAGTCACGTATTGAGAAAATTGAAAATCAATTAGAGAATAAGAAGTTCAAATCCTCAGAAGTTGATGATTCAATACATCAGCATGGGTTTAACTCAGGTCCAAGGAACTACTTTATTCCCAAGATTGAAATGAGAAAGTTTGTTTGCAATTATCCAATAACATGGATATTCAATATGGAGCAATTATTTGATATACATCATGTGCCAAGTTTGCAAAAGGTAATTATTGCATCCTTATATTTAGAGACTAATTAATTTATATGGTACCAATGGCTTTGTAACCATGAAAAAGACTCTATTATATCTTGGTCTATATTCATAGAATAATTGATTGCACATTATGGGGATATTAATAGGAACACCTTGTTTATCTAGTCGGTATATCTTAAGAAAATTTTTACAGTTATAGAGCTCATCAAGCAGTTTCAAAAGATAAGTCTTAGAGTGAAGAATATTTTAGAAAATAATTTGTTGGATCTCTTTATTATAAACTTTAAGGATAACATTCAACATGATGTGCATCTCTTCGAACCACCATCCTTGGAGAAGGATTTCATGATGAGAAGAAAGATTGAAAGTAAAAATATGGCAATGGATACTAAAATAACACTCCCAAAACGTACAAACAACCTGAATGATGTTCCTTCTTCTTAGCCACCACAGAAGATGACACCTCAAAAACTGGAGGAAGGAAGAGAAAAATGTATATGCTTTAATTGTGGCATAAAGTACAGTAAGGGAAATAAGTGTGGAGAAAATAAACTATTCTACATAGATTATGAAGAAGAAGAACCAAAAGAATAGGAACCGCCACAAGGGGACAAACTAGAAGTGATTAGTCCCACCATATCTTGTCATGCTTTTGTTGGAATTAGCAGTCCTCAAAATATTAAGATCAAAGGATATGTCAAAACGAAAACAGTTAATAGTGTTGATTGATTTTGGTAGTACTCATAATTTATTCACTAGAAAGTAGCCAAATATCTCAATTGATTTGTATATATAGCACCATGTTAGCCAGAATATTTCACCTCCTGCAGACAGCAAGGTGTTCCGCTGGTCTGAATGGTTCAGATCCATAACAAATAGATCACAGAGGTTGATAACTCTCCATAGACACTATATATATCTAGAATACAAGGCTTTGATAGTCCACCTATGTACCTGCAAAAAAGCTCAACATGAAATGAATCAAAGCAACCAGAATATGATCTACTAATCTATGCTAGTGACTAAGGAATCTAGCAATATATATCTGAAATCAAACATCAACAATATATATGGGACAGAAAATCAACTTGCTTTAGAAATATGAATAATTTTACAACCAATCCTTAGTGTTGATATGCATCTCCATGAAACCAGCTCTTCATCCCCAAAAGCTCTGATTGTAGCTCTCTATGCTCTCTCCAAATGATCATGGACCAAGAATCAATCCAACAGCATAAAAATACCTTCAATGTTCTCTCCTCAACCATGGATATGAGCTTATATTTATAGGGCTTTAATGGATATAGATGGTTGAGAAATTAGTGGGTGAGGTGGCCTCTAAGATCCTAGGATGAGGGATCTCGAGCTCAACCAACCCACAACAGTAGGGATAAGGTAGTACACGAGGCTTATCATCTAGAAGCCTCGAGAAAATTCTCTTTTTCCCTTTTTACCTAGGGTACCATGCTTCTCCTTCTATGACAAAGTAGTTATGGTAATAACCGCCTATGGACCAAGGGTAATGGGCGGTGGCACCACTTGTGGACAACCAATGAAAGGCGGTGCGAGCAGGGGTACCGCTCCTGGATAAAGGGGCATGCGCGGTGCTAGGAATTTGTATGACAGACTGATAAAAAACCATTTAGTCTTCACTCCAGAAGTTGGGATTCAGGGTAAGTAGGTATTTCAAAGGTCTTATCACATGATGGTGACAGGATTTTGGTATAACAGGATGCCCCCCAAAGCATGAGTCTTAGAGTGATATGATAAATGAGAGCTTTGAGAACAAGTCATTTCCAGGAGATGAAAATGTTGGCTTGATCGGAGCATGCAGTCAAGTAGGCATCTGTAGTACATCAGTATGTTGACTCATAGACACAAGTAACCAAACTCATAGCTGCAGACCAATACAAGGCAAATCCATGAGTGGAATAAATAAGCATGGCTACTAGAATACAGTGTAGATCCATGTGATAGAGGACTCAAACTTGGACATAGATACCATACATACAACGTAGATCTATGTCATACAGACACAAATTTGAGCATAGCCACGACCATAAAAATGTGGATCCATGCTAGATATACAAAACTCCATCGCAACCTGGGGGAAAGCAATGAGCGCTTTTAAACAAATTCCCAGGGTCTTCGTCTCGTCTTCCACAAAATATGATTCTATCCATGTGATTACAATGATCTAAAGTCGAACATGGTAGAAACCACTTGATTACCGGCCAATGATGTGAACCATTAACAAGTGCGAGGGAGATCACCATTAATGTCAATGATTCCCAAGGTACTCTAGTACAATATACTGAGTGCAAATAGATGTCCTGATGTCGAAAACCCAGTTGATTCTATCGATCAAAGGTCAATGATGTGAACCTATGTCGAGAGAGAGAGAATCTGTCATTAAGGCATACAGATCTCAAGGTACTAAATATTGTTTCTAAGACTATTTACCAGATGATGAGCTAATTTCGACGGGAATAGTCTCGTCGAAAGAGGGCCATGATGAGTCCCACATCAACGACATGAAACTCGGAACATAGTTCTAGAATGATGTGAATGTAGTAACCATATGACTGACTCAAAGATACTGAAACAAAGACTATGTAGACTGCAGAGGTAAAACTTCTTCAGATTCCCTTTGAACATCGGGCTGCATGAAAAAATGACTTGGTAGCATGACTAGACAGGAAAGATACACAATGCGACAGTGGACAATGCATTCTTTTGAAAGACTCAAAGGATTGGCATGACTCATGAAAGTGGATCATCATGGAGATCAGGTGAATACCCAATTGATTGACATGATTGTGCAGACAAGTGCCATGTTCAAAGGTAATGACAAACAACTGCCATTATTTGCAAAATGATTCCCTTCCCATTTTCCCCATCATGATTGATGAGTGCCTCTTTTCAGTTTTACGAGTTCAAAGAGGGTAACAAACACTCAATATAGCTCATCAGAAGACAAGTACAGTCCCATATGTTTTACGAAGTTGAGAGAGGAGGGGCTCATTCCCAAAAAGGGTCTCTCAATGTTTAATTTAAGGAGTCTACTGAAAGAAAACTTGGTATCGTTCATGTTTAGAGAGTCTTAATGAATACGGAAGAAGACTCCATGGGGGTCCTTTTTTGTATGATTTAGTCTCTAAGGCCTGAAAAAGTGTAAAATCATACCTTAGAGAACTCTTCCAGTCATGATTGGCTGGAGTGTTCCTTTCTCGTAAATAGTCCTACCCGAACCGAGACAAAGATAACCTACCATTGGATGGATGACTCTTCAAATACTTTAACGAGGCTGAAGAAGACAAGATCGCTCGACAATCTTTTCATATTTAGGGAGCCTGAAAAGGGTTTAAAGAGAACTCCATGAAGTTTCTTTACACAATGTCACTTTTTACGAGCCTAGAAAGATTTGAAAATGGACTCAACTATCTTTTCATGTTTAAGGAGTCTGAAAAAAGATGTGAAAAGAAGACTCCATGACGTTTCTTTACACAATGTCGTATTTTACGAGCCTGGAAAGAAACTTGAACTGGACTCGAAACTTTGATACTAGATTTTAATGAGCATGACAAAGTGTCATAATAAATGTTTGACGACCTTTTCCGTTTTGTGAAAGTACGAAAAATCCATAAACAAACTTTTCAAAGATTTTACTAAAGTCAACCCGCAGATGACTCATAAACAAGTGTTAAATGCATCCAAAATCAACATTAAGGGATTACGATAAATAGATTTTTACCATAAGACGATGTAATATCAAAACTATACTAAGTCAGACCCAAAAAATGTCTATGTAAGGAAAGTAAATAGTAAAAAATCAAACATTTCACTATTTACCTCTAGCAGAAAGCACTTGGAGCATTTTCTAGCCAGATCTTCCACTGCTGATACCAGGAGTTCCCACCGTCTGTTTTCAGTCTCGTCAGTTGTAGGTAACAGCTAAGACCCTTATCTTTCATTTCATAGCTTCTATTTTGGGATTTGGTGGGGTTTTGGGCATATTTGGCAATCCCTAAAATCCAATTTGCGGACACCATGGCTACCCCTTACGGGATAGGTGATACCACCCAAGAACCGTGCCAAGAATATGGTGGATAGGCGGTGCCACCGCCTGTCTCCAACGGGGCACAGGCGGTGCCGACTGTGGAGAATTTAAACAAATGATATGGGCATAATTTACTCATTCTTTTGATTCCCAATGACTCAAGGATGATATTAATGCATACCATTGTTGTTTTTGGCAGGTTTAGGCTTCCAAAATATGGTGATATGGAAGGAAAGAACACATGATGATGAGGATGCTACTGCAGAAAGGAATCCAGTTTGTATCACCGCACTTCGTAACTATGGGATCTTAAAGTTCTTCCGGAAACCAAGCATGGTGTCCCACGAGAGACTACTGGAACACATACTAAGAATGTGGAATCCAGAACAGCAGTATTTCGAGGTGGGAGCACACATAGTTATAGTGGAGGTAGAGGATATCTACTTCCTGACTGGCCTATCGAGACGGGGTGCCCCCATCTCACTAACAGGTTCCTGTGGCAGGGACATTACCACTAGAGAGCTCATAGATTGGCACTATGTACCAGGTACAGGCACATCAGGGAAGAAAATACCCATCAGGGCAATGATAGACAGGGCTCTACGGATTGTTCTATTCACCATGTAGAGGGTGGCAGGGAGCCAAGGTGTACATCAAGCTTCTAGGGCACATATGTTGTATGCCCTAGAGGCTATGGCACCTAAGGTATTCAACTGGGTAGAAGCATTGCTTCCAATATTCAAGGATCAGCTAACTAAATGTCGGCAAGGAGAGCTGAAGCAATTCATCTTTGGTTCCATCTTAGCTTGCTTCTTCTTTGAGCGGGTCCCACAGATGAGGCCCCAGGTGACTTTCCAAAGTCTGAGATCATTGAACCCCCGTATGTTGAGGTGGGTCCAGGTCATGGCTCACACAGGAGCGGGTAGGGGTAGAGTGAAGTTTGCTGATGCGTTCTTTAGATGGCTGCGGGATCAGATGCTCAGGGTCGAGGACTATGCCAATGCAGGCATAGATTTTACAGGTGATCCTGACCTACCACTCCCACCTAGAGGGCAGTGGGGTGACATTGGTAAGAAGCAAGAAACCCTAACAATGGAAAATGTTTTTATGTTTTTTATGTTTTATATTTTTTATGATAAGTGACAAGACCTGTTTGTCTTCATGCAGATGTTGGAGCAGCAAGGCTTGGAGGAGCATCTCCATTATACAGGTGAGCTGGAGTTCGCTTCGTGCCACAAGGTGATGATATCAATGGGGAGCTGGAGGAGAACCTAGAGAGGTTAACTCTGTACATCCCAGATGCTGACATAGATAACCTCCCAACTAGATATCAGAGATCCACAGCAGCAGTACTAGGCCGGTTCAGCAAGCTACTATGCAGGGTGGCTTGAGCACTGATGTGTTATCACAAGCACCATTAGTGGATGAGACATGTATACTGAAAGCTGATAGCTTCAGAATTTTTTGTATGATGATTTTGCCTGAAATCCTACGTGCTTCAGATGAGGTCTCGAGACCTATTTTTGTAAAACTTTTTTCGTATATATATACAGACTTTTACACGGTGTTTATATGCTTCAAATGGATAAATGTATTTTCTATGAGTTCTATATGTCTTTAAATGTTTATTTACAATGTACCATGTTTGATTTAACGTCATGAATGGGTAATATGCCAATCTAGGATGTAATTATCCAATGAATCAGCAACTACATTATGTTCCCTAGGGATATGCCTATATGTAATGGTTCCAAATGATATTTCTAACAAACATACCCTCCAAAAGAGGTGGAGGAGCACCGGGTTCCTAATGGTGTAGACATGGTTTAAACCACGAAATGAAAGTCCACCAAAACTACTAGATCACAGACATCCTGGGAGGCAGCTTAAGTCAGAAGACCAATGACTGCTTCATACTCGGCGATGTTATTAGTAGTAGGACCTAAACAAACCGCTCCTGAACTGACCAAATCTTCAGCTGGGGAATAGAGAACCCAAGAAGCTGAGGCTAGATTCAAGGTGTGGTGGCACGCATGATCAGCGAAGTCGTAGAAAGCCATCTGCATGAACAAAACATGGTATAAAAATATGCAGACACTAAAACTCAAAACCATCTTGAAAATACTAAAAGCACACTGAAAGTCAATCAATATACATATATACAAGATACCATCCAAGAAAACCTCGGCATAGTACCTTTTCAAGTACAACCCATTGCGAGGTTTCCCCAAAGGGACCCCATCATAATCAACTAACTCATAGGCTCCTTTCTCTAACACCTTGGAAATAACAAAAGGTCCATTCCACATGGACTCGAAATTACCCTTCCCTAGCTTGACATATCTCTGGTCATAAGTCAAAACTAGGTCACCCTCATTGAAAACACGAGGCTGGACGGATTTGTCGTACTGCGCCTTGACACGTTTCTTATGTGCCTCATTAGCCAAGGCAGCATCTCTACGAGTCTCATCAAGGTTATTTAAGTACAAAAATCTCGCTTCCTCTGCGGAAATGTCTGGGAGAAGTTCAATGGCAAGTTGTAAAGATGGAATCTGACATTGGATCAGCAAGATAGCTTCAAGTCCATAGACAAGCTGAAATGGCATGAAACTAGTAGTTGTTTTCATGGAAGTCCGATAAGCCCAAAGAGCGAAAAAAAGAATGAGATGCCAATTGGATTTATGATCCCTAACCATCCGACAAAGCATAGTTTTCAAAACCTTGTTCATGGCCTCTACCTGACCATTAGCTTGTGGATAATACGGAGTAGAGTTTTCATGGCAAAAACCTAGCTTGGCACTCAATTCCTCCATCATTTGATTACAGAAATGAGATCCATGATCAATGATGATGGACTATGGAACTCCAAATCTAGCTATGATATGATTGAACAAGAAGAGAGCGGTAGTCTTACCATCTTCTACATATGCAGGCATGGCCTCAGCCCATTTTGTGAAATAATCCATGGCTACAATAATGTAACCATGCCCCCCGGCTAAGGTAGGTTTACAATGCATGAAGTCAAACCCCCATTTGGCAAAAGGGCCAATGGCAATGACAGGGTGAAGCGGAGCAAGATGGGTGCGATTTTTGGGATGAAAATGTTGGGAAGGTGGGCATTTATTAACAACCTCATGGTAGTCTTTAAAGATAGAAGGCCGAAAATAGCCAGCGCGAAGGATTTTCTGGGTTGTAGCCATCCCAGATAAATGACCTCCACATGCTCCAGAGTGGCAATCATTCAGCAGATGTTCAGCTTCCTCATGAGTGAGGCATCGCTGAAGAATGGAATCAATCCCACATCTATACAAGGTATCATTCAAGATAATATAGTACTTCACGTGGTGATAGATGCAGCGATAATCATCGTGAGATAGATGCAGTTGAAAACGATGGGTCTAGAGATAAATCAACAAATATCCATACCAAGGATCAGTAGTGCTAATTAGGAACAAGAATTCATCTGGAAATGAATCGCTAAGCTCAAATTCTGTGGTAGCACAAGGAAGGTCACATATAAGCTCAGCAAAAACCAAGGATTTCTTTGATGTAGCCTTGGCAAGCTCAAGATCGAACTCCTGAAGGATAACAATCCAATGGGAGTACTTGCCCCCGAGTACCTGACGAGTTAGAATGCAGTACATCGGGTTCTGGTCTGCCAATACGGTGGTAGTACGAAGCAGAATATAGTGACGAAATTTTTGCACAGCAATGACCATGGCCAAAGCTAGCTTCTCCACATGTGAATAATGAGTTTTAGAATCAATAAGATTCTTACTGGCGTAATAAATCACATGATCCTGACCGTGGATATTGTCCTGCACTAAAACCATGGTGATGGTAGTAGCGGAGGCAGCAATATACAAGAGAAAATCCTTTGAATAATCCGGGGGGTGTATCATGGGTGAATGAGTCAGAGCATACTTAAGATTATCAAAGGCGCGTTGGGCTTGGTCATCCCAGAAGAATGGAGTGTTCTTCTTGAGGAGACACATATAACTGTGTGTTTTCTCAATGAAATTGCACACGAAATGGTGAAGAAAGTTTTCCTTCCCTCACAAACTTTGGAGTTCAAGGATGTTGGTTGGGGCTGGTATATTAATGATAGCGGTAATATTCAAAGGATTGATCTGAATGCCATCTTTGGATACCATAAATCCAAGCAGATGTCCCATCTCAACAAAAAAAACACATTTATGCAGATTGAGCCGTATATTATAATGACGGCATCTCAAGAATATGTCTCTAAGATGACCAGGATGGTCCTCCTGTCACTATGAATGAGTAGGGAGGTCGTCAAGGTACGGTTCAACAATATGTTTAATGTCATGAAACACATAGGACATCGCATGCTGGAAGGTGGCTCCAACATTTTTCAAGCCGAAAGGTAACTTCTTATATGCAAAGGTTCCCCATGGGAAAATGAATGTCGTCTTATGCTGACCAGAGGGCAATATCTCAATCTGATTGTAGCTGGAGAAGCCATCCATGAATGAAAAGATGACACTTCTAGCACAGTTGTCGATAATCTAATCGATGTGCAGGGTAGGAAAGTTGTCCATGGGACAAGCTTTATTTAAATCCTTAAAGTCGATGTAGACTCTAATGGCGCCCTGCTTTTTATTGACAGGGACAACGTTCGATACCCATTCCGTCAGAGGTACAGGATAAATAAAACCAGCTTTTAGAAGTTTCTCAATATCAGATTTAATATCTGCGGCCTTCCTAGGATGGGCTTGCCTAAGTTTCTACCTAACAGGTTTAGCCATAGGATAAGTTTCAATCTCATGGACCACAATGGAAGAGTCAATCCCCGGCATCTCTTCATAGGACCAGGCAAAAATATCACGAAATTCCTTAAAAAGTGCCTTATATGCTTCAGATTCATCTGTAGAGCAGTTCTTCCCAACATGAACGTGCTCAATAACATCAGGCTTGGCTAATATGTCAATTGGGTTCATCTGAGTAATGTTGCAAAGGTTTCCTTCAGAATCTATATCTTGCAACAATATAGGACTTTGCAGAACATTGACAATATCAGTAGGAAACAAGGATTCAAAATCATGGCTGCCCGAACTGGTATTGGGGAGGAACATGGATCTATGATGGTGATCCTCCCAAATGGACTCGTCGGAAGGAAAAGTCTCAGAGATATAATCTAGAATCAGAAGAGAAGGTTCTAACCAGTACGGTAAATGGTAAGGGTATGAAGCCACCAAATGAATGTCATCAGTGTAATCATCGGTACAATTTTGAACGGTGTCATACATAGCTTCGTGCAGGCTCAACGAGGTGGACTTAACAACATTTTGGCCCTGGGGCTCAAAATTAAATGAGGCAATCATATGTACTATCGCGGTATCCGTGCTAGGAGGAGTAGAGGGAAAAATCCCCATAAGGGATGAATCCTTCAGCATACCTACCCCAATTGACTGGTAAGGAGGAGGGGATTGACCTAACATGGGGATGTTATTAGCCATGGAGGTAGTAACATCTGAAGTATAGAAATCAAGCTGGTCAATGGTAACAATTCTCTCGAGATGCGGGAATTGGACCGTTCGAAATAATGTTGAAGCAACAAAATTCGTGGCATAGAACCAATTCCTCCCTAAAAGGAGGTTATAATCCAAAGGGGCATCTACCACTTCTAATTGAATGGAAATGGTTTTTCCCCCCATCTCAACCATGAGGGCTGATATGAAGCCATGGGGTTGGAAACCCTGTCCATCAAAGGCTTTAAGGGTTGTAGGTGATGTAACAAGCTCAGGAGAGCCAAGATCTTTCCAACAAGTCAGAGATAACACTGAGGTTGAAGGTCCTTCATATAGTACCGTTCGAAATAATTTCTTTCCCACTACTTTCGTAATGATCTAAAAAGCAAGTTTATGTAGTAATCTAGGTTTATAGTTCTCAACATTGAAGTGAATCAAGTTAGTGTTATTCGGGTCTATAGCTCCTAATGTGGTCAACAAGTTCTTGCGTTGTGTAGGGAAACTTTAGAGTACTTCTAGGGTAGACATCGCACAATGTGCCTGAGCAAGATCTTCAACCACATTATAGAATTGAGCAGTTCGGGCATTGGGATTAAAGACAGCCTTCCGAAGAGTGCTATTTGGCGGGTGCAAAATCATGTCGAGAGTAGGCTTCTCGATACACAAGGGGACAATAGACGAGGATTCTAGAGAACTAGTAGAGGGAGCTTTCCTTGAAGAAGATTGATCTTCTTTCTGATCAGCGGGTTTATCATAATTCTGGCTTCGAGTTTGCAGATGGATGGTATCTGAGGACATCATACGAATTTCCTCTAATGAACTAGAGTTACCCTAGTTAGACATGTGGTCTACCAGCTGTTGTTGAGAGGGAAAGGGATCTGCAAGTACTGCAGGTGCAGGATTAGACTTCAGAAACTGGGAGATTTCATCCCGATGGGGACACTCCTTTGAAAATTGGTCACCACTGCACAACAAACAAGGATATTTAGCCTTCATTTTCCCTTTGTTGTTGTCATTATTGGTTGATCGTGGGGTCTCCTGTTGGTTTCCAGGTTTTTTATTTTGATTTTTACCTTTCTTTTTATTACCCGAGGTGTTGGTTTACTTACTGGGAATACCCGAGTTTACTTGTATACATATACCAACAATACCCCTAGCTCACTGGCCCTTTCGGCGACAGACCACAGAATGGTCTGAAGTCTCACCCGAAGTGATCTTATGGGTTAGCCGAAGACTCAGGTGTCCTCAACCAGGTTATGTAGCATCATAGGGTCTCGTGACTCTTCTTAGCCAGCGGGATCTCTCTACGAGGTGCTATTCTCCCTTACTCGCTGGTTCTTATAGGGGGAGGACTCTATCGCATCGCATCCTCTAGGATGATGCGCAACTCTCCCCATTAGAGGAAATTTCAACTCAAAATGGGCCTTTTAACTTTTATTCAAATTCCATGTCATCATGTGTTAGCCAATGAAATTGCTTTAAATTTGAAATACCGTATAGGTCTTAAACACTTTTTTAATATAAATTTGGGGATAGGTATCATAAAAAAAACTACTTTTTTTGTTTGTATTTTTGACATATCTCCCTTTTTTTTTACTCAAATTTCGATCGAGAGAGCTCGTTGGATGCAGAATTAAATTCCGCATCCAACGAGTACCCACTCAGTATACTTTTGACGGACCCCGCTACCCCAAAAACAAGAAATACCTGAAAAAATGGAATGATGATGTCATCATTCCATTTTTTTCAGGTATTTCTTGTTCTTGGGGTTGTGGGGTCCGTCAAAAGTATGCTGAGTGGGTACTCGTTGGATGTGGAATTTAATTCCTCATCCAACGAGCTCTCCCGATCGAAATTTGAGTAAAAACATAGGGAGATATGTCAAAAATACAAACCAAAAAGTAGTTTTTTTCTTTTCTTCCTCCAAAATTAATAAATATTATTTTATTATTTTAACTATTATTTTATTAGTTCATTTTAGGAGGCCCATTTTGAGTTGAAATTTCCTTTAATGCTCTACTCGCCTCGTAACCCGTGGAATCTCACACCGCAGCTTCCCCGACGGTGCGATATCGCCTTTCTTACTGCGATATCTTCTATAGTAAGACTCAATGTGACTCTCAAGGTCCAAAGGCTTTCTCTTTGGGTAAAATAACTCTGTTATCCTTAAACAAGGTGTTAAACAACCTTACTTAAGCTTCCACAGTTCAACACGCTTAACATCTACTATACTCAACTTGTTGAATAAGTATACTGAAATCACTTAACACTGTAACTATTACTGTGTGCATCAAGCTATGATAAACTCATATACAGAACACTTGATACGTTCAACTTACATTTAACCTTCTATATGTTGTAAACTGAGTGAGAACATACATACATTCACTAACTGATAGCAAAGCTCATGTAACAGATAACAGATAGTAACTAAGTAAGCACAATCACATGAGACAATCACACAACACATGGATTTTACATGGTTCACCCCCATGAAGGAAGCTACGTCCACAGGAACTAGTTTATATATTATATCTTGAGAGAGTAAACACAGTTCCGCTGCAACCTCTTGATGCAGCTTGAGATCTTCTGGGAAACTCCGCACTCACAGCCGGGAGCCCTTCTCTCTTATATCTCTTCTCTTTCTATATTGCCTTCTTACAATATACTCTTCCTCTCTCTCTCTCTTTGTCAATCCCTACGGATTGTTACATACATGCTCTTGGATCCAACTACTGGTTACAGTAAGATAACTACAGACTAAACAACAGAACCAGAGCTCGACTCTTTCTCAATGTCTTATAATACAAAATGACTATGAGCTAACAGACTAACTGACTCTCTGACTAGTTAATTGTCTGAATAGCTAACCTTTCACTATACAAAATACATGCATTTATAGGTGGCTCGAAGGTCTCACCATAATACAACACTATGGTTCTTTCCCAACAGTAACCAAAAACCCTAACTTTGTGACAGTCGGCATATCTGTACTTTGAACTGTCACTTTCTGCAGTCTTCCACGTTTCTCAGCGCTGATCGTGGGTACAGGCGCTGCTTCCTCGGTCGCTCCCCTTCTGTCCTTTGTCTTCAATACCTCGGCCCGTTGCTCCTTTTCTCTTTATGAGGGTAGCTGAGCCCTCCTGTCTTCGCCACTGCCTTAACTGCAGTGGGTGATCTCTTTCTTCTCAGTCACTCAGGTACTATTTCCTCTTGACTTTCCTGTCCCGAAATAGCAACTTTTCCTGTAGCTACGGGACCCTGCTCCAACAGTCCCCTAACACTTACTTGTGGCTCATCCCTGAGCCACTAACAGCTGGTTTTTCTTACTGTAGCTTCTCCTTGGCTTCCTGCGAAGTCCTTGTAAATCTCTGCCGAAGTCTTGCGACTTCTTTATCCATAGCTTCGACACACTCTTGTGTCGTTTCAAGCATAGCTTGACTAATGATGGAGTCTTCTGTAAACTTAGTTCGTATGTCTCTCTTATCTTTCCTTCCCTCATTGTCATGCTCTCGCTTTCATCGCTTGTGAGACCTGATATACTGCAAAGTTGTATATAGGTATTTTTGTGGATTAGCAGCTCTTTTGAAGGATTTTAAGCTTTTGAGAAGCCTTCCACATATATCCTTTCCTCTTTATCTGGGTTAGAACATTTATCACAAAAAAAATAGAAATCTATATCTTCTAGCCTTCTCAAACATTTCATTCAGTCTGGATCCTTCCATACGAAAACTATACAGGCTATGAATTCCATTCCAAGAACAAGCCTTTGTCTGTATGCTGAATTTATTCTTCGTTCCTTTCCTTTTTCCTTTTTCTTTTCTGTGTCTCGGATGCCTATTTCTTGGTCCTTTTTTCTTTCCGTGAGATCTTCTGGGAAACTCCATGCGCACAGCCATCCGAGTTGTCCTTCACTTTCTTTTTCTCACTTTTACTTTCCTCCTTTTCCTTTTTCTCTGTTCTAAGCTGGACTCTTCTATTATCTGAGCTTGACTCCTCATCCTTGGCGGCTGTCTGACCTGTGATGTACCTAATTTCACAACCTTGGGTGGCGTCGTCATAGCAGACATGAGGCCACCACTCTGGAATCATTTCACAATGTCTTCTAAATGTTCCGTCTCGGACAGAAACCACTCGGTGCAGTACTTTGGACTGACAATGGCTGCGAAATTGGGGAAAACCAGCACTCTGTAACTGGAGTATATCTTCACAGGGAAAACTCTTCAAATTTCTCTATAGCTCTCAGAACTCACAAAAGTAACCCTTCTGTATGAATGATCTCTGTTTTTATGCCGAAGGCGATAATCCCTGAAGCAACGGTCATCTAGGGTAGACCCGTTGGTGGTATTAATTGCATGGACAAGACCACACCTGTCTTTTTGATCCTCATTAATTGTTGAAATATGATCAAATTTCCCTCGAAACTTGCGTGCAGGCGTCGGTCTCATCGAAGATTTTACCAAATCTGGAAAAAATCATTATACTGTTTCCAAATCTAGGGCAACGGATACCTGTCGTATCCGGATTAACTGCTTGTCAGAAGGTGAAGTGTCTGGCCTTCTGTCCCTTTTCAAAATTGGCTACGTGGCATGGGGAAACATCACCTTGCTTCAATGCCACACTGCATCGTTTTGAACCGAAGTACTGGCGTGAAGAGCCACAACATATAAAAATCCACAAGCATCCTATGGCTTGCGCAAACTTTCCTCATACTTAATTTTTTTTTCTTGTGTAGACTACTTACCGGTGCGATGCCTCCTTTCAACTACACTGGACATCTGCATGTGGTGTGATACCTCCTTTCAACTACATTGGGCATCTGCACTTTCATAAACTGTTTGAGTTAGGGCTGGGAGGTGGAGTGGCTATCACTATAAAGCTTAAGCCTACTGCCATTAATGAAAGTGGGAAGAAGCTCCCCATCCAGTTTGCTGAGCTGAACGGCACCTCCTTTTGTAACTTGCTGAATCTAATATGGCCCTAACCAATGCGTCTTGAACTTCCCTAGAAACTTTAAAAACTTACTATCATAAAGGAGAACTAGGTCTCCTGCCTGAAATATCTTTCTCTTGATGTGCCTGTCATGCCAAGCTTTTTCTCATGCCTTCTGCACTTTTTGATGAAATCATGTGATGAATCTGTCTTCTTCTAAGGCAAGTAGTTGCGCTAGTCTTTCATTCATCGCATCTGTATCAGCCATCCCGGTAATTTGAGCAACTCTTAAGCTGGGAATAATATATTCCATAGGAATAACATCCTCTTGTCCATACACCAAACTGGAAGGTGTGTGTCCTGTAAGTTTCTTGCATGTAGTCCTATAAGCCCATAATACAGCATTAACCTTGAGGTCCCAATCATTTCTTTGGCTATTACAGATCTTAGTAAGAGCATTTTCTAGAATCTTGTTAAAGGCCTCCACCATACCATTAGCTTGTGGGTGGTAGGGAGTGCTCTTATGGTGCTGTATCTGGAATTCCTCCATCAAGGCCTCAATAGTGCGGTTCAAAAAATGTGTGCCTTGATCGCTCATCAAAATTACTGGACATCCAAATCTACTAATGATGTTTTCAAAAATGAACTGTGCAGCTGTAGCAACATCACAATTCCTTACTGCTTTGGCCTCTGCCCACTTGGTGAGGTATTATGTCCCGGTGATGATGTATCTCGCACTAGTTCGTTTTCCTAGTGGGTTGATAGGACCCACAAAATCTATAGCCCACTTGTCAAATGCACGCAGCGTAATTTGTGGTCACAACGACATTTCATCTCTTTGCGAAGGTTTTCCTACCCTCTGGAAGATATCGTAGCATCTGCAAAACTCCTTAGTATCTCTATGCAAAGTAGGACACCATAATCCTGCAACTAGAATTTTCTGTGTAGTCAGCTTTCCTACGAAATGACCTCCTGCGGTACCTGAATGTGCTTCTCTGATAATGGCCTCTTTCTTGTGCGGCATAACACATCTGCGCAAGACTTCATCTGGACCTAACTTGTATAACTGTCCTGCGATCAATGTGAAGTCTACTGCTTTAACAAATAACTGCTTCTTTTGCTGCTTAGTAAACTCAAGAGGTTCCCACCCTGTAGTGAGAAAGTGAATAATATCAGTGTAATACTCATCTGCGATCTGAATAGAAAACAATTGCGCATCTGGAAACTAGATTACTTGGCTCTTCTCCTGAGTCTATCTGTGACAAATGATCAGGTCCGACATTTAATTTCCCTGGTTTTACAATAATTCCAAAGTCATACTCCTGAAATAGGAGTAACCATCTGCAGATTCTTCCCCCTAACACTAGCTTATTGACCAAATACTTCAAATCAGAATGGTCAGTGAGCATCTTGAATGAGGCACCCAATAGGTAGTGCCTGAACTTCTGTAGAGCATACACCATAGCTAATCCCTCTCTTTCTGTAGTGGTGTAGTTCTTTTTTGTGGTAGATATCTTTCTGCTCGAGTATGCGAGAGGGTGATCGATACCCCCTTCTTTTGGTTGTATTAAGACAATCCCTAGTGCAATGCCATATGCATCCACATGAAAATGAAATGGCTTGGTCCAGTCTGGAAATACTAAGATGGGTGCTATGACCATCTTCTCTTTAAGGGTATCTAGACTTTTCTGGTATTCCTCATTCCATAGGAATTTCACATCTTTCTTTAACAGTTTTTCCATATGTGCTGTTATCTTTGCATATCCCTTGATGAATTTTCTATAGTACCCGGTATGATCAAGCATTGTCCTCAGTTGATTGACTGAGTTGGGTGCTAGAATATTTACAATGATGGCAATCTTTGCAGGATCTACCTTCAAGCCTTGTCTACAAACAATATGACCCAACAAAATACCAAATGGTGCACAGAATATACATTTTTTCAAGTTAAGAGAAATCTGATATTGCCTACATTTCTCTAACATGAGCCTTAAATCTCCTATATGCTTGTCGATTAATCCAAATATAGTCCAATCATCAAAATAGACTTCTAAGAACTTATGGATGTATTCCTTGAATACAGCAACTACTACTCTTGAAAAATTAGCTGGTGCATTTTTTAGACCAAAGGGCATTACCGAATACTGGAATGAGCCCCATTCTGTTGCAAAAGTGGTCTTATGTCGATCCTCTTGATGGATTCTGATCTAGTGATAGCTTGAAAAGCCATCAATGAAGGAGTAGACCTCCTGTCCTCCCACATTGTCTAAGACTTCATCAGTGAAAGGTGTCGGAAATGGATCATGAAGCGATGCGTCGTTGAGTTTACGCAAATAGACACAGATCCTGATGTCTCCTTTGGTTTTCTTTTCCTGTACGACCATGGGACTAACCCATTCGCTCTCTTCCACGGGCTCAATGATGCCTGTTTCTAGCATCTTATCGATCTCATCCTTAACTTTTTCTTTATAAAATGGATTTAATCTGTATGGGCACTGCTTGACTGGTCTGGCATCCTCTTTCAAAGGTATCCGCATTACTCCCATATCTCCTACTATCCCTTCATCTCTATGAACTTAGTGGGGAATAAGTCCTGATAGTCATGTAATAGATCTGCAATGTGTCCTACTGCTTCATCATCCCAATAGTCTCCAATAGAGGCAAAATTTGGTTCCATGTCTGTGCCAATATTGATCTTTTTAATCTTGATAGGCTCTGTGATAGCTGGAATCTGTAGCTTCGGTCCATCAACTTCGCGAGTCCCTTCTGACTCTAGAATGTTGATGCTGCAAGGATCCTCATCCTCATCCTTTGGTTTTGCTGCGAAGTTATAACACTCGAACGCATCTTCTAACTGGATGGCCCACTCGGGCTGAGCATGTACTGATAGGGTACAGTCCTCAAATATCTTAATCTTTATGATGCCTAGGGCTTGATCAATACTTGGATACTCAGATTCAAAAGTGAAAGTGAGTTCAAAGCTCTCTATCATAACTTGCCATGTAATGGTTCCTCTGCACAACTCTGTTTCTGTGTACCAGTTCCTTGGGATTTTTTCTAAAGTGTGAATGAATAGGTGAACCCATTCATCCTCGGGAATGTCTAACCAGTTCTATTCACACATCTCAATATGTGACCTGGGGTCAGTTTCTCCGTATTTCTGCTCGAAACAGTCCTTGTCATTAGAGAATCTGATCGCCATCAATCTCTTAAGATCATCCCATGATGCGATATTCTCTTTATGTGCATGCCACCATCTTGCAGGTGTGGCTCTGACTGCAAGGTCAATAACTGCCATCCTCTACTCATGAGGAATTTCTTGTTCAAACTGCTGTAAAAAGTCATTGACATCTACTAAGCCATCAAACGATGGAATATCCATAACCTCTGTGCCAATCCATCGTAGTGACTTAGTCATGAATGCACATCTGCGAGTTGAGACTTCATAAAGTCTATTCTGCCAGTTTTCTAGACCAACATCTAAATCCGATGTGCATGAGCTGTCACATCGTCAACTAATGTTCCCTTCTGTGGTTGGATTGATGTAGTTGCTCTGGTTAGCAATCATCTAATAGAGGCTCTCCATATTACATGCCTCTTCCTCTGCTCGGATAGGTTCAATATATCTAGGACCCTGAAGAGGATCCAACGGTGCAATGGCCCAAATCTGATTGTCCTCGAAGGTCATTTGTTTTTTCTTTACATCGATAACAGCCATGTTATCAATTTCCCAATCAATCCCTAGTAAATATGGGTACGGTCTACTATCACCAATGATTTATATAACTTCAAAGTCTGCAAAGCTGTGAACTCCATCAATGTCAACTGGCACTTGTGGTAATCGACCCAGTGGTGATACCCTCTGCTGATTGGCTAATCTCAGATGGATAGGTGATCTAGCTAACTTAGGGCTACCCATCTATCCCCATGTCTTCTTAGTTAGAACATTTACCTCTGATCCTAAGTCTAGTATTACCTCATCCATATCAAATTCTCCAACTTGTGCTGTGAGTCTCATCTCTCTTCATGTTCTTGTATGTCCCATAATATTATGAACAGCACGATGCACACTGCTCACGGAAGAAGATGGCTGACACTGATCTATGCTGCGTTGAAGCTCTCCGATAGCTTTGTCATTTCTCATGATTTTCAAGAAACTCCGCAGGAAGGATTGTATGTTTCTTGTCAACTCATCCTCGTCGCATCTTCCCAATGTGGTAGCCTGCGATGTCTGCACAGGACTAATGCCACAAGGTGTTTGCTGTGGTATGCCCCTAGGCGACAGTACCTACAATCCTGATTGTATAGGGTCATTAAAGAAAGTCTTAGCTTCCTAAAATGTCTCTTTATTCTTCTATAGGTCAAGTGGTGTTGATTTATTAATAGCTTTGCGCACCCACTCTGGACCTGTGTTTTTTTCAGCATCATGCGATGTCCCACTAGTGGAAGTACTACTACGAGTCACAATATTGACTCTTGGTTCTGGTTCTTTCTGCTCAGCAGCAATAAGTTGGATGTTCTGGTTTACTACTAGCTCAGGGTCCCTAATCTTGGCTATCAAGATAGGACACTCTTCTATAGGATGATCGTAGGACTTGCAATAGTTACATGTCGTAGTAGGGTTCTGGAAATCCCTAGCATAATGTCCTACAACTCCACAGTTGTAACAAGTGATTGGTCCACAGCCATGGCCAAATCCTTCACCATGTCCAAAGCCTCCTCCATGGCCTCGTCCTCTGAATCCTCCACCATGGCCAACATGAGCCGGTTCATGCTGTGGTCCTACTGCTGGACCCTGTGTCTCTGATTGGACTATGTACAAGTCATGCTTTCTCTCGACCATGAGATCGTAAGCTCTACAATTATGTTCATCGTGTCCTACTGAGTTGTAGAAGTTACAGTATAAGTTCTTAGCGATCTGTACATACTTCTAAAGTAAAGGGAATTCTTGTGGTCTATGCCCTCTGGTTCTGCAAAATTCACACCTTGGCCCTTGGGTCTTTATTAAGGGGTTAGGAGCCCCACTTGCTAGATATTCAACAAATACTGGACAGTTATCTTTAGTATGGCCCTGTCCTTTACACTTGGTACACCACAGTTCTTGTGCAACCTCTTTGCCTTTCTTAATCTCATGCAGCTGTAACGTGAGATTTGCTAACTAGTTTTGCAAGCTTGTCATACCTGTACTGGTCTCAGCTAGAGGTGAAGCCTCTAGTTTCATTGCCATCTCCAATGCTTCATCCTGCATACGGAGCCTCTGCTGCATTAGTGGCAGTCTGATGTGAGGGAGCAGTGCTACAATAAACCATTCCTTATGCTACTCCGGTGCAAACTCAAAGCTGACTTGGTCTATGAGGGCTTTGAATTTCTGATCAAAGTCCCATACTGACTCTGTAGGTAACTGTTTAATGTCTTTGAGCTCTGTGATACACTGCGACTCAAACTTAGGTTTCTTAAACTCTTTGATCATGGCGGTCCTGACTTGGACAAGTGTTCTGATCTGTGCTGAGGTATACTTCATATACCATGTTAAGGCTCTTTCTCTAAGTGTGGTGGCCAACTGTACAAGTTTAGTATTATCATCCTGGATCCCTTTAATGGTCCATATTGCTTCACATAGGAACCAATGTTGTTCTGGGTCTTCTGCCCCTGTACCTTTAAAGGTAGGTAGTTTCATGTCATCCCCCATTCTGTTTCTACGTGGTGGATGCTGATGTGCTGTGTTACTACCACTAGACGGTGTAGACATAGGTGATGTAGCGGTAGTATGTACTGTATGTGAACTACTAGATGGAGTTCCTACGGGATTGTTCTGAGTCCCGGTTGCTTTCTGTGGGGTATACGGGTGGTAAGGGATACTCCCTGTTGTTCTTTCTGTATTACTGTGACTCTGTTGGCTAGTATTATCTGAACTGTTTTCAAAGAAAGAAGATCTGAAATCTACTTTATACTTCTTACTACTACATGTACGTCCAAGTTCTTCAAAATCACTCTCAAACTCTTGTGACATTACACTTTCTTAGCTTATCGGTCTGAGAATATATCCATTACTCCTTTTTCATGTAATGACATCTTAATGGATAAATTTAAAGAGTTTAGGTACTTACTACGATATCCTTTGAAGAATTACCGCTCGGCTTCGCTGAAGCTTTTTATTTGATCGACTGCAAACTCTGTGATGAAGCCTTCCAGCAAACTCACAAGCTAGAATTCCACTGCCCGCGAAATGGGATTATCTATGCTCTTCACGGTCTGAATCAGCTCTGGTGACTAGATGATGTTCCTTTTCTCTTTGAATATATGCTTATCCTTCAACTTTGATAACCAGTCGTACAGTTCATTTCCATAGTTTGAAAAAAATATCTGATGCAGGTCTGTGAAGATATGTTTTTTGTAACCAATCCTCTATACTCAACGTAGGACTCTTGTTTTCTGTCATAGCAAATTATTTTTCCTTATATCCAACCCACTGGTTGATTTCTTCTTTCATAGGATGCCAACAAAACATTAGCTCTTCAATGTGTTCAAAGCCGGCAACAGAACCATTTGTTGGTTTACTTACTGGGCAAACCCAAGTTTACTTGTATACATATACCAACAATACCCCTAGCCCACTGGCCCTTTTGGCGACAGACCACAGAACGGCTTGAAGTCTCACCCGAAGTGATCTTATGGGTTGGTCGAAGACTCAGGTGTCCTCAACCAGGTTCTATAGCATCCTAGGGTCTCGCAACTCTTCTTATCCAGTGGGATCTCTCTACGAGGCGTTGTTCTCCCTTACTCGCTGGTTTTGATAGGGGGAGGACTCTATCGCATCGCAACCTCTAGGATGATGTGCAACTCTCCCCTCTACTCACCTCGTAACCCGCAGAATCTCACACCGCAGCTTCCCCGATGGTGCGATATCTCCTTTCTTACTGCGATATCTTCTATAGTAAGACTCAATGTGACTCTCAAGGTCCAAAGGATTTCTCTCTAGGTAAAATAACTCTGTTATCCTTAAACAAGGTGTTAAACAACCTTACTTAAACTTCCAAAGTTCAACACACTTAACATCTACTATACTCAACTTGCTGAATAAGTATACTGAAATCACTTAACACTGTAACTATTACTGTGTGCATCAAGCTCTGATAAACTCATATACAGAACACTTGATACGTTCAACTTGCATTTAACCTTCTATATGATGTAATCTGAGTGAGAACATACATACATTCACTAACTGATAAAAAAGCTCATGTAACATATAACACATAGTAACTAAGTAAGCACAATCACATGAGACAATCACACAACACATGGATTTTACGTGGTTCACCCCCAGGAAGGAAGCTACGTCCACAGGAACTGGTTTATATATTATATCTTGAGAGAGTAAACAAAGTTCCACTGCAACCTCTTGATGCAGCTTGAGATCTTCTGGGAAACACCGCACTCACAGCTGGGAGCCCTTCTCTCTTAGATCTCTTCTCTTTCTATATTGCCTTCTTACAATATACTCTTCCTCTCTCTCTCTCTTTGTCAATCCCTGCGGATTGTTACATACATGCTCCTGGAGCCAGCTACTGGTTACAGTAAGATAACTATAGAATGAACAACAGAACCAGAGCTCGACTCTTTCTCAATGTCTTATAATACAAAATGACTATGAGCTAATAGACTAACTGACTCTCTGACTAGTTAATTGTTTGAATAGCTAACCTTTCACTATACAAAATACATGCTTTTAAAGGCGGTCCGAAGCTCTCGCCATAATACAACACTGTGGGCCTTTCCCAACAGTAACCCAAAACCCTAACTTTGTGATAGTCAGCGTATCTGTACTTTGAACTATCGTTTTCTGTCACACCACAGCTTTCTGCAGTCTTCCACGCTTCCTGGCGCTGATCGTGGGTACAGGCGCCGCTTCCTCGGTCGCTCCCCTTCTGTCCTTTGTCTTCAATACCTCAGCTCATTGCTCCTTTTCTCTTTATGAGGGTAGCTGAGCCCTCCTGTCTTCGCTGCTGCCTTAACTGCAGTGGGTGAGCTCTCTCTTCTCGGCCGCTCAGGTACTGTTTCCTCTTGACTTTCCTGTCCCGAAATAGCAGCTTTTCCTATAGCTGCGGGACCCTGCTCCAACACGAGATTTGATTACTTTGAATAGAATTGACCTCGGCATAAACCTTAGGAGTCGAAGGAGTAGCAGTTTGGGTTTGCTTGGTAGGTTTTGCTACGGATGGGGACTGGATTGAGCCAACAATCCCATCAATAGGTACTTCTGCTTGTGGCTTGGCAGGGTTAGTGCTGGGGCGAGGAGCTTGAGGAATCAGGTCATAAAGAGTCCCGGAATGGGAATAAACCAAGTCTAGGTACTGAGCCCAACTAATAGCCTGCTCTTCGGTAACAACACCGCCCATGGCCACATCTCAGGCAATATGAGGCAACAAGGACTTAGTGAACCAATCAGCTAACAACTGATCCGGAATAGGGGCCTTAATAAGCCTTCTCCGCCTTCTCCACTCATGAATATGATCAGAAATGTGGGTTGAGGTGTTCTGTCGCAGAGAAGTTAAGAGATCAGTGCCCGTTTCATAATGAATAGGGAGTTGAAAGTGCATAAGAAATATGGTTGCCAATGAGCCAAAATCCACAAACAAATGTTGTGGGAGTTCAATATACCACTTCGTGTTCGTACCGTTCAAAGTTCGCTAAAAGAGTCGTAACCGAACGGAATCATCCATGAGGGAGTTCAAGGAACACCACAAATGAAAGGTCATAACATGGTTCCACAGATCTTCACCCTGCTTCCCATCGAATTTCGGAATATCTGATGGTAACTTTACCGGAATGGGAGGCCATAAGGGATTGTGTCGAATGGGATCATTAATCAACTTGGACAAATTAGGAAAGTCCAAAGTTGCTAGGAAAGGTAACTGTCTATTGGGCTCCACATACTGGTAATATTGACACGGCATTTAATTACCAGTAGGGCCATAGGTAGACTGATAAACAGGTTGCTATGAGGAAGAACTACTGGGAAATCTTCCCATGGGGGGTTGATTTCCAGAATTAGGACCGCTAGGACCACCAGGGCCTCTGGGAGGAGGACCTCCAGAGCCACCGGGACCTCCAGGACCACCAGGACCACCAGGACCACCAAGAACACCAGGACCACCAGGAGGCGGACCACCATACCCTTCGGAGCCTCCAAGAGGTGGAAACCCTCCAGAGCCACCGGAACCACTAGGTGGAGGGCCACCAGACCCTCCAGAGCCATGAGGAGGAAAGCCACCAGGTCCCTTAGGACCACTAGGACCACCAGAACCATGACGAGGACCGCCAGATACTCCAATACCATTAGGTCCCCCAGGGGGAGGACCTCCGTAAGGTGGTCATCCCGCACCTCCCGCAGTATGTATATGTATCCCTCCCATGGATGGCATGTAAGACCAGTGGCCCCCATGGCATAAAAGTGTTGCTAGAGTATGGAATTCTAGTAGGATTAGATGGATGATTACCTACAGGAATTTGATAACCATAACCACTAGAAGACTGAATGGTAACAGATTGTGCCCACAAGGGATGACCTCAACTAGATGGGGGATTTACCACATTAGTGTGGGTGGGAGGGACAAAAACTGTAGATGTTTCTATGTTAGAGTTCTTCTCTTGACTAGGTACAACTCCGGTATTAGATAACGTAGGTGATGTCGAGGGTTTCCCCCCAGCATTCAAAGGTACTAACGAAACAGGAATTGAAGGTTGGGCCCCAGATGCAAAATATCTGGGAGGATTTGGAACAAACATAACATAAGAGGTGAGAGGGGTGAAAATTTGACCTAGGTTTTGGGTTGTTAATGGACAATCTATAATCGGTTCAATGGGTCTCATAGAATCGGCTAGTGAATGATATCCCATAGGAAGGAATGTGGAACGAACTAGTGAAGATCCTAATAGGTTATCAATCTACTTTTCTACCTCCTATGCACGGAGGATAGTAGCACATTATTTCCTTTGTTCTTCTTCAATTTCAGGAGAACTTACATGGGTCCCAAATGAGGCAATGGCATGTCCAATAGGTGTCTCCCAAAAAGGAGCATTAGGACCAAAGTCCGGACGGGTATCATCAACATGACCTTCCAAGGGAGGATGGAGCGATAAATCTTCTCGGGAAGATTGTTGGACCAAGGGAGGTGAGTGTGAAGAATATAGTACCCCACTTTCTACCACCACATTATCTCCCACTTGGGAGGTGGTAGCAACTCCTTGGTCGATAGCTTCCATTGGATTTTCTCCTAAAACATGAGTAAAATCAGGTGGCAAGCCCTGTACTCTCCTGGACTATCTTAAATCAACCAGTGTGTATAGTTCCTATCTAACCTAGGGTCTGAAAATCTAGAAAAAACACACCAAAATACTTCCCTACTCAAACTATAGGTCAAAACATGCAGACTTAAAATTATAGGAGGAGTTCAAAAGTCAGGTCTCTCACTAGGATTGTCAAACAGGCGCCACTCGTGATATATCGCAAGGGTACATGCATAGTAATCTCCCCGGATGTTTTTTTTGGTGTATGGATCCAAACAAGACGGCCAAAGGGTTTTTCTTAGATGGATAAGGTACCCTAGCGGGGTCTCCCAATATACTCAAGGTACGTGGGAGCTCGAATTGGTAGTAGTGCTTTCTAATGCATAACCATACACAAGGGACCTTCCGATATACAATCGAGTACGTGAATTACCTTTCTATATACCTCAAGGGTACGTGAAAGGTCGTTTGATATACCGACGGTACGTGGAAGAACCGCGCGAGTCCCGGAATGTAATGCTGACAAATAACGACAACTCCTACGTTTTACAACACCCGAACACATCTCTAACCTATCACTCAAGTTACTAGGTAAATTTTAACCTACAACTACCATTAATTTTAACTTGTATGGTTAGGTTAATGCATGATGTGTTGACAGAAAAGTAAAACCATGCAATATGCTTGTGCAAATGTTCACTTTACCGTTTAGTATGCCTACTTATGGGAGGGAAGATAATGTTTTTCTTTTCATTTCAAAACCAAAAATTATTCCAATCAACAGTCATGAACATCAAATCAAAGACAAGCAAATACTTCTACAAACCAAATTCTTATTTTCAAAAGCAAATGAGGAGGGTGATAATCTCTTTTCCTAAAAGAACAATGCCAAGCACACCTATATGCCATTGCACTCTAACTTTTCATATTTCTTAAAAACATAAGCAATTATAACTTAAAAATACCATTTTTTTTATATTTTGATCGAGTTAGTTCTATATGCATGAGAGACAAAAGATCATAAAGGTCCTGAAAGCTTATAAAGCCAATCAGAAAGCCCAAATCCAAGGCTAAAAAATGATGTCCTAATCTCAAGAAAAACTTTTCTTTTTTGAAGGGAAGAAAAAGAAGTTTACTATGCAAGCAAGAAATGAAATCTAGAAGCTAATCTAGTGTTCTTCTTTCAGTATATGCAACAAAAATAGAGTTCAATGAACACCCTAACTTTCAAAAAACAAGAAATCCTTCTTTAAGCACAACCAACAAGCGAGAAGTGGATGAACAATCAAAAACACTAAACAAATTTTTGAAATTCCACTCAAATCAATCTTAAACCATCAAAACAGCAAGCCACACACATGAAATTCAATAACACAAGCCTGATAACAGAAATGAAAGCAATCAAAATTCCAAATTTTTACAAAGAAAAATGAGGAAAGAGAGTTTTGGACTAATTCCTACCTGGTACCGCGCTTCGTATGTGTTGTAAGAGTGTTTCCAAAGTAGCACCGCTCCTCGCAAACCAGATACAGGCGGTGGCACCGTGTACTACTCACTATGTTCAGGCACTGGCACCACTCCTCGTACAAACCATGGCCGCGGTTCCCTGTAGATGGCCAAAACAAAAAAGAGAACGATGGATCAGATCAAAAAAGACTAGATCAATGCAAATACTGTCGAATTGAATGTGGTAATAGAGCATAAAAAACCGAAATGACTCAGATCTGAACAGATCTAGAAATTTCAAACCCAAATAATACAAATCAGAAAGTAGATCTGACTGAAAGAGTTGAAGAAAATGGATCCTGGATTCAAACAAGAGTTGCAGACTGAGGAAGATTAGAACAACTGAATACAACTTTCCCCAGCGGAGTCGCCAGATTTGTTAGCCGAAATATTTCACCTCCTGTGGACAGCAAGGTGTTCCACTGGTCTGAATGGTTTAGATCCAGAACAAATAGATCACAAAGGCTGATAACTCTCCCTAGACACTATAGATATCTAGAATACAAGGCTTTGATAGTCCACCTGTGTACCTGCAAAAACACTCAACAAAAAACAAATCAAAGAAACCAGAATATGATCTACTAATCTATGCTAGTGACTAAGGAATCTAGCAATATATATCTGAAATCAAACATCAACAATATATATGGGACATAAAATCAACTTGCATTAGAAATATGAAGAAGTTTACAACCAAGCCTTAGTGTTGACATGCATCTCCATGAAACCAGCTCTTCATCCCCAAAAGCTTGGACTCTAGCTCTCTATGCTCTCTCCAAATGATCTTGGGCCAAGAATCAATCCAACAGCATAACAATACCTTCAATGTTCTCTCCTCAACCATGGCTATGAGCTTATATTTATAGGGCTTTAATAGATAGAGATGGTTGAAAAATTAGTGGGTGAGGTGGCCTCTAAGATCCTAGGATGAGGGATATTGAGCTCAACCAACCCACAACATTAGGGATAAGGCAGTACACAAGGCTTATCATCTATAAGCCTTGAGAAACTTCTCTTTTTCCCTTTTTACCCAGGGTACCACGCTTCTCCTTCTATGACAGAGCAGTTCTGGTAATAACCGCCTATGGACCAAGGGCAATGGGTGGTGGCACCGCTTGTGGACAACCAATGAAAGGCAGTGCGAGCAGGGGTATCGCTCCTGTATAAAGGGGCATGCATGGTGCTGGGAATTTGTATGACAGACTGATAACAAACCATTTATTCTTAACTCCAGAAGCTGAGGTTCAGGGCAAGTAGGTATGTCAAAGGTCTTATCACATGATGGTGACAGGATTTTGGTATAACACACCAAACTCTTAGGTAATGATTGTAAATTGAGGAAGTATTAATTATTTGGGGAAATGCCATAATATCAATATTACTATGGGGGAATATGTATTGAATAGTTCCATGATTTATATCTCAATGGCTGGTGTTGATGTTGTATTGGGGGTTCAATGGTTATAATCATTGAGAACAGTGTATTTCAATCTTCAGAAGCTTTTCATGAAATTTTTCTGGGGAAGAAAAGAATTTTTGTTAAGTGGTATCATAGGGAAACCAAGCAAGGTGATCATCTCTAATGGTATGAAAAAAATGTTAAAGAAAGGAAAACAAGGAATAATTGCAAATTTATGCTCACTAGATGTTCAAACATCTAAGGCTCCTATTTCCCCGGATTTACAAAGGGTCCTTAATAATCCTTCCAAGATATTTGAAGATATTCCAATAAGTCTTCCACCTATTCAAGATTTGGACCATACTATTCACTTAATTCCATGAAGCATTCCTTCTAGCATCAGAACTTACATATACCTCTATGTCTAGAAGAATTAAATGGAGCACATGGTTGAATAAATGTTAGAGGCTAGCATAATTAGGCCTAGCCAAGGTTCTTACTCTTAAACAGTGGTAATGGTACACATGGATTATGGTTCATATTACAAAGATATTTCTCACCCTTTTAATGCAAGTATAGTAGCTACGGACTTCATTTAAAAAATGAAGAAATTACATGGAAACCTGAATATTGTTGTAAGCAGATTAGATCCAATTTTCCCTAGAAAATGTTGGAATAAATTATCTTCTTGTTTGGGCATCCAACTAGCTCACACTTCATCATATCATTTTCAATATGATGGGAAAACTAATATAGTGAACAAATGTCTATAAGGCTATCTTTGTGTCTTTGCAACTGGTAAACAAACATATTGGGTGAAATGGTTGTAAAATAATCCTTTCCATACATCATCAAAAATGTATCCATTTATGGCACTTTATGGGTACCAACCTCCATCCATCACATATCCCTTAAAAGTAAAATATATAATTCAAGTGATGGTGGATTGCATAGAGCACCAACATGAAGTTCTCCTAATACTGAAGATGTCAAAAAATAGGATGAAACAACATGAAATCAACATTGCAGTCAAAGGATTTTGGAAGAAGGAAAAATACGATGGGAACTTGAACAAATACTTGAAACAACCACCAAACAACTAGAAAATGAGGCTCTTACTAAGTACCTCATCAACTGGAAGAATTTACCAGTACCATATTCAACATAGGAAGATGAGTCCTTCATAAATATGCATCCATCACTAAACAAACGTTGAGGAAAACACTTTTCTAAAGAGGAGGGGAAAGTTAATCCCTAAATGTTGGCACATTACCCCCTATATATTGGTGCATTACTGCCTATATTATGGCACATTACATATTATTGATGTCATATTTTTTCCATTAGTTTTAATTGTACCTCATTGTCTCTTATATATAGGAAGGAGAGATTTTTATTTGGATTGCATCACATTTTCTTCTCTTATGTACTACGTACATCCCAAATTTGCTACCCTCAACAATGGAAATTGATGCCAAGTTCTTCTTTAACCCAAGGACATACAAGACATCCCTTAATGTCATGGGATCCATGGACTCCCTATGAAAGGTGGTAGTCCCTCACCTAGTTGTTTTGACAATAGTGTCATCTCCCAACAACACATCCAAGTCCAAACTAGTATTAGTAAACTTAAAAAACATATCGCGTGCACTTATCATGTGGCTAGAATCCCCACTATCAATGTACTAGATGCATGGAGTGGTGGATGCACTCAACAAATGGATAACAAGATGAAAATACTCATCTTTCTCATCCTCTACATCAGTGTTGGTAATATATGCTCTCTATGAGTGACCAGCATAGAGATAAAACTCTCTCTCGAATTGCATTGTATACTCATCAATCTCTGGAGAAGCTATTGTCTGCTTCTTATTCTTCTTATTTGGACATTTTCCATCACAATGCCCAAAATTCTGACATGAAGAGCACTTGGCTTTGCTCAAATATTTCTTCTGATTACCACCTTGCTTCTTAGCCCCACCCTTGGGACCCTTCTTGGACTTCTTATTTCCATTAGATTCCAATGCCACATTCTCCTCATCCTCCTTACTATGAGATGAAATTCACTACATATATCCTCTCTAGGTCTCCTCATGAATGAAGTTGTCACAAATACAATCCTAAGAAGGCATGTCCTCCCTAGCCATAATGGACACCACAAACACAACCTATGGCTTGGTCAGGCCATTTAATTTTGATTGCACTAACTCATGACCAGGTGCAACCTCCCCAACTTCTCCAATCTTATCTCTCACCTGTATGATCCTAGTAAGGGAAGATACCATTTTTTCATATTTGGCCATCATGATGCTTTTCAACTTCTCTCTCAATACTATCTCCCAATTTTCATTAGAAATTTGGTACATACGGGATAAGGCATCCCACTTTTGATATGCATAGTCCTTTCCATTCATGTGTGGGATCACATGGTTATTCACTGAATCAAGGATAATCCTTTTAGCCTTGATGTCTTTCTTATGAAATATTGCCTTAGTTATTGCAACTATAGATGCGGGTATTGTTATCACAATTATTGTAGTTTCCCCTTGAGATGATCCTATCCAAGATGGTAGAGGGGAAGGAAACCAAATTTGTGACCTAAGAGAGCCAAGACCTATGAAATAACTCATTTGTCACACTAGTCAAGGCTACCCTGCACTTTAGGTAAAGCTAATGGCTAAACCAAGGGGGCGTCCCTATTCAACCAGTTAAGTCAACTTATGATCGATACAACCTAAAAAGTGGTAAATTTGGTGGATTGGTGAAGGAATCTTGATGGATTCTCTTGAATAATGTTTAATTAGAGTTTTGATCAGGTTCTAAGAGAATAAATGTGCCGATGTGAAAATCCCTTATTTGCACTAATTACGGTTTATCCAGAAAATCAAATGTAAGGACAAAAGGATGATATTAAATTAATTAGGCACTAAAATCAACTTCTAGATTATGGATGTGTCAATTAAATATGATTTGAGAAATACCCATTTCAAGATCTAATCCAAATGGATAATTTCCCCTAGGAGGGAAAATTCAAGGGATACCAATGCTTTGGATGGGAAAATAGAGTCTAATTGACATGAAACTTGGCCCTTATATGTTTTGATTTATTTCCAACTTGGGTTTTTAATATTAAAGATGGTTGCAACCTAGAATTAAGTAATTCTAAAAATGAAGGTTTTAGACTTAGGGTTTTAAATTTTATTATTATGCTCGGGAATGGAATGTAAGGAAATAGCCAGGAAATGGAAGTGGAACTTACTTGAAATTGAGAGATGCCTTGAGATGTTTCCCTTCGTCCAACATTGTTAACTTGAAATATTAGATCCGCATTTGGTTGAACCTCCAATGATTTGTCCAATGTGCCCCTCCTACCAAATGCAACCAAAACACAATAACTGAACCAAACTTGTGTTTGAATTGAATTTATAAAATTGAGGCACAACAATCTAACAACCAATATAAAACTTACAATAGATTACATAGACCAATTTACTCAATGAAATGATAGAAACAGTGCAAACGACTTGATGTTATATATTTGGGTAATCATTAATTAGAAGAAATGATTACAATGCAATTCAATGGCATGAAAAGCCATGCAATTCGAATCCTTGAGAGGTCATTCGAATTGGGTGCATGAGAGTGGCTTAGTTTTTAGTTAGACACCACTCGACACATCAGTTAACCACTTAAATCCAACATAATTGACTCTAGCTGACTCGAAGGAACTTTAGACCGAGTCTAACTAAATAGAACTCAAGTGCATGCCAACAAGTAGATGATGGCACATTTATGACTTTAGTTAGGTGAGTTAAATTGAATTGAGTCACCAAAGTTAGGTGAGGGTGCCTTTAACACTCTAGGTAACTGCATTTAAACAAGAAATAATAATAAATCATGGGGAAGACACCTTTCTGACTCCAGTTAGCTAAGAAGTAAGTGAAACAACTCCCAGTTGACTGAGTGGGGTGCATATCTCATGCATATTGACCCAAATTCGCTCCTTGATTGAAATAGGAGGCTCAGTTAGGCTCCCCGATTTGAAGGAGGAGATCCAATTTGATGATGCAGTCACATGTTTGAGTCAGAACTTAGGATAAATGGTAAATTAGGCCAAAATAAGCCAAATAATTATCTGTGGTTGGATAATGACTCCAACAGAATTCATAAGAGAAGAAATGCATACAATATAGACAAGGAGAAATAGTAATCAAATGCTAAGCAAGATACAAAAAATAATCCCCTGTCAAAACAAAGTAGAAGAGAGAGAGAGAGAGAGAGAGAGAGAGAGAGAGAGAGAGAGAGAGAGTCCTCCATAGAGTCTCCCTCCACCAATTATGAAATATGTAAGAAATATCAACACATATATTTTCTGAAATATGGATGATAAAAATTTAGTGCCCAAAGAGACTTAGAAACCACAACAGTTATGAACGCCTTAGAGAATTCACAAGTGTTCCCAAAATATTTAATATTTCTTTCAATCCAAGAGCTAAATTCTCGATCAGATACAATGATGGGATCACCTCTTTAAAATAGATTGAGAGTGAATTCCACATTCTAACCAACTCAATCCAATTCTTAAGATTAAAACATCATCAACTATTGAGATTACATTCTTACATCATACATGGATCACTGATAAGAGGGAGCACACTTTTTCCTCTAACGGCTAGGTACAAAAAGATACATCATAATGAATTTTTATAACATGTGGTATATGGACAAGGGGGACGCCTTAAGGACATAAATCACCTTAGGATCCTAATAATATAAAAATATAAGGTACATCATGATAAAAATATTCCAAGCCATGGAAAAATGTTCCCTCAAAGGGGATACGTCCACTCTAGGATGAAGATACAACATGTGAATTCACCCACTAGAATATATGAAGTGTAGAAGACGCATAGAGAACCTCGTCAGATCATAAAATATCAACCCAAAGTCATTTCTTAGCCCAAAGTAGCTAAATCAATTTTTCTAGAGCAATCATGATCATTTTTAATGTAATAAAAGAATGATAATACTTGTTGTAGAATAAATGTGCCATTATCTTCATTTAATTTTCCCAAAATCAATATGTGAGTGCAACAAATGATCTAGAGACCTTAATGTATCCAATAAGATTTGATTCATTCACAAGATCTAAAAAACTTGCAAACACATGAGAGTGGAACAAAACAAATATATTTTATTCATTCTCCATCCTAACTATTATAATGAAGGTCCAAACCTTTATAACTACTATCTGAGATTTTTAAAAATTGTTAATTTTAGAAAATTCGCGTATGACTCTAAGAATAAACACTAACTAAAAGCTAACTAGAGAAACACTAGTTTTCAACTCACTTTTCTAATTAGGTGCATAAATTGAGAGATAAATGTTAATTACAAATAAAAAAACTTCAAAAACTCTAAAATCCATATTTCAGGCCTTATATGAAGGAATTTGGCCCTGAAAAGGTGTCAAGAAAAATTCTGATCAGAAAGATCTAATTGATCACTACAGTGAACACTTTTAAATGCAACTTCTTGTTAAATTTGATTGGTCATTGCAATCAGCATTTTGAAACACAACTTCGTGTTAAATTTGAGCCCAAATGGATAACCAAGTCAAAATTTATGACCCTCGAAAATCCCTACATTATTCATTTCTTTTCTTTTATTTTTTCTTTCAGCCTTCAAAATACCTGCATCATTCTCCTATAATTGAAAAGAATGCATCTCTTGCAAGTTAATGTATTCAAATTGTTTCCACTTAAATGGGATCTATATTCAATAATCCCCCTCCATAATCCATGTAATCTATGTTGGTGCTAAGCCTTCCCAATGGAACATATATCGGTTGTATTGACTTTGTCAAGTATGAAGGGTCTCCTTATATAAGACATGAGAAATGTTTTCCTTTTTTCTTGCTTAGAATGGCATGTCACCAATCCACCCCCGCCTCACTGTCGTCACCTAGATTGTCCCCATGGAAGATATATAAATCAACAATGTTAAACATAGGAGAAATGTCAAGATCAGTTGGTGAATCGGCGTTAAATGCATTGTCATTACTTTTCTTGAGAATATTTCAATGACAAATTTTCTTATACTTCAATTTGTGGTAGGTTCTTCTAGGAAACCACTATTTTCCTAAATAAACCATCACCAAAACACCTTTATTGAATACCTAATGTCATTGGTGGGCATCTTTATAATTTTGATATGCTCGTTACATCCCTACAACTTATTTATCAGTTGTTGCTACAATTGTTTTATGCATTCTGCAAATGCTTCCCCATCATCACTGATACTATCCCCAAGCAGTAGCTGCACCAAATCAAGGACACCAACAATATTTCTACCATAAACAACCTGAAATGGATATTTACCTGTAGATATGTTCACTGAACTATCGTATGTAAAATCTTATTCAGGTAAATCCAAATCCCATTGCTTGGGCTTCTCTCCAATAATTATCCATAACATGTTTCCCAAACACTTATTTACCACTTCAGTTTGCCCATCTGTATGGGGTGATAGGCACTACTGAACTATAATTTAGTCCCAGTTTTCTTCCATAAAGTCTAAATTGACCAAAGAACCTTTATTTCTATTTTTAATTTACTCACAATATCAAAACCTATATAATTCACATATATCAATTTCTTAGTATTTATTGTTCATCACTTAAAATACAAAACTACTTCACTAAAGAATTGGCATGTTTTCCATTCACAGTAAGATATCCTTATTTAGGTGTACATATTCTTATACATTTCATTTGAACAATTATTCAAATATAGTAAATGAAGGGAGAACATTTATTCTTTCTTGAAATACTATAATTAACTACTACATTCCAACTCTTCTTTTCAATTTTGGAGTTATAATACCATGCACANTTCAAATATAGTAAATGAAGGGAGAACATTTATTCTTTCTTGAAATACTATAATTAACTACTACATTCCAACTCTTCTTTTCAATTTTGGAGTTATAATCCCATGCACAAGCCATAAAAGAAGAATAAACGTAAACAAGAACATTCACCAATGAACAGAAGGCCATCCAAGCATTTATACTAAATCATAATAAAATTAGATCATTAAAAGGATGATCCCCAATATGCATCAACATCTGGGAATACTTAGCTTGACATGGCAATTGAAAGCTTGATTGCAATGTTTCACCCAACCTACTGGCTCTCTTTTCGGCGTATAGTCTTTCTACCAAGATGCCACCTTCGAGCTAGGCAGGAATCCACTAGGGTAGAATAATATCGTATCAAGATCCCCCAACACTCTATTATCTCGACATAGACTATGGAAACATCATCTGCATACGTATAAACATAAATTTTAATATTAATTTCTAACCACAAGTCTGTGAGCTTACGCCCTTCCCACGAAGCTCACCCATTAAGCTTGTATAATTAAACATAGGTATATAATAACACTTGTAAATCAATATAGGGTTGCACCTTCTTTAATATATATAATTTGCATTCCCCATAGGACTACGCCCTTCTTTTTAAGACCAAAATTAAAATACTATAATTGTGAGGGGGTACAAGAGGGATAAATTGATCTTCTATCAATTGTAGATTATGTACATAGTAATTAAAGGGTTGCATCCCTCTCTGGTTTTTTTCAAATATAATAAAATTATGAATATGTGTATAAATAAGAAATAGTGTATCAATCCTCTAGAGAGAAACCACCCACTCCCTTCCTTCCAAACTTACACAATAAAAGCACCATTTTTATAATATAAATAATGAGTTGGTTCTCATTTCATGAGATTGACAACTCTACATAGCTTAAAGGTAACGATAAGTATATATTAAGAGTTGAGATATCACTTAATCCTCAAAGTACGAGGTAGCATGCCAACAAGAGGGTCATCCCTCTCATTCGAGGGAACACCATACCATTTGTAAAGGTTAATGAATGTAAAGTGACATGAATTTTCTCCAAAGAAAGTGATGAAAGTGTTACCTCAAAACGTCGTATGTTTTAAACTATAGAATACATGCATGGTAATCAAAGGTATCAACAACATATTTTAAATAAACACACACAGATGGGATCCATGTAATCTTTTTCTTCTATACTTTTTCCAATGTTAGGTACAAGTTGGGCTTGTGTTTCTTCTTTAGTTAACCCCCGCAACTCAAAAAGATACATACCTAGAAGTCAGATCAAAACCCCACAAAGGGCTCAATGTTCTCTCTCTAAGAGAGGCTACCCATGTTGATCCACTCAATAGTTTCCATGATTGTCGAATTCGAAAGGTTCAACATCGACATCGACAAGTCTGAACCTCGACACAACCTCAACAGGTTTCACATATTGAAACGTAGCGTTGACTTGAGCATCTCGACACTACTACGACATAATGTCTCTTTGTCTTCCAGTCATCTGTAACAATTGAATTTCCAAATCGTTCTAACTTCTTTGTAATTGAACATAACGGGTAGTCTCCCAAGCATCTTAGCATTCTGTATAAGCATGTACAGTATTGTAATATAAAATACACTAAAGTAGCAATCAATACAATAGTATTGTGGGTTATACAGTAGTAATAAAATAGAAAATATTGGTTCAAATTCTTGCATTTTTTCTGTGTGCATACTTTTTGTCTGTGTAGTGTGTTTCCTTCTTTGCTTATTCTTTGTATTCTTCCACCATAATAGTACTCGATTCATTCAATCGAAATGTTTCCCTCCTACATGCGCCTAGGCACCTAGATCATTGGTATCAGAGCAAGATTAAGATCTTAAGTTGTGTAGACACTTCTATCTAAGTTACATGACTTATGCCTATTCAAACACGCTCGCAATACAAGAATACACTACCTTCAACTTCAGAGAAGATATCCAAAGAAATAGACAATAGACATGCAACTGACAAGACAGATAAACTCATAGAAAAAGCATTGGCTTGCCAACCAACCGAAGTGTTCACCCAATTCAACAATAATCTCATGCAATTCGCTTCGGAATTCAGAGAATCCTTGACAAAATCTCACTCCCATAAAATCAACCCCTTCAAAGTGAAAATGAATCTAGACATACTGAATCTTGAAGGTAAGATTGACGCAGAATCCATCAAAAATTGGCTACAACAACTTGAATCCTACTAGTCCGTAAATCAACTCTCCTAAGAGAAAAATATCACCATTGCATCCTTAAATATGCCAACCTCTATGCATTGTTGGTGGTATAATCTATCGAAAAATATGGAACGAGAAGGAGACCCCATAGACACGTGGGATAAATTTGTCGCATATGTATGAAAGGAGCTCTACTCACCAAAGTACATTGAGCAACAGAATAAGAAGTGGTAGTAGCTAATGCAATGGAAAGAATAGTCCATCAAATTCTATATCAAAGAGTTCTATCGACACATGGCCAGACTTGGCATCTAAGAAGAAGATAAATTGCTTGTCATGAAGTACGCCAATGGATTATCCATGCACATTCATCAAGAAATGGAGTTTTTTACTGTTACTACACTTGCACATGCATTCCACTACACTAGTTGTTGGGAAGATTAATTGTCTAATGAAATAAACACCTAAAATCCCCAAAACATAAATTGTCAACCCAAGGAAGTCTTTTATTTCAAAGATATCGTTCAATATCTATGCAAGAACAATTTCTACCTGACACTGTTGATCTATTGGTATGAAATCGAAACTCTTTGTAAACTAGATCACGCCTTTTTGAAAATAAATCAAATCTCAAACCTATTCATAAAATCACACTATAAATCTAAAAGCAAAATCAACTCTTACGAATCAAAATCTAATTACATAAATCTGAAGGAAATGCTATGTTGGCCAATGATCTATCAAAATGAATTAACAGGAAAACAACTATGATAAATCTAATGAATGAAAATGTGAAATAAATAATAAACAAATCTAAACAATAAAATGCTTACAATCAACACTACGAGCATATGCTCAAGGAACAAGGCCATTCCTCCACTGAGGAGATCTGGATCTCCACAATGAAGGTCTACAACTTCAGAATTAAGATACTGGTAGCCATCAAAGGAAATTTCAATTTAAAATGGACCTTCTAAAAATAATACAAATTCCATGTCATCATGTATTAGCCAATCAAAATGCTTTAAAATTCAAAAAGGGATCACCTCTTAGACAATTTTTTAATATAACTTTGCGGATAGGTATCATAAAAAAACTACTTTTTTTGTTCGGATTTTTGAAATATCTCCGTGTGTTTTTACTCAAATTTCGATTAGGAGAGCTTGTTGGATGCGGAATTAAATTCCGCATCCAAGGAGTACCCACTCGGCATACTTTTGATGGTCCCCGCTACCACAAAAACAAGAAATACCTGAAAAAACATGATGATGATGTCATCATCACATTTTTCAAGTATTTCTTACTTTTGGGGTAGCGGGGACCATCAAAATTATGCCGATTGGGTACTTGTTGGATGCGTAATTTAATTCCGCATCCAACAAGCTCTCCCAATCGAAATTTGAGTAAAAACACAAGGCGCTATGTTGAAAATACGAACAAAAAAAGTAGTTTTTTCTTTTCTTCCTCCAAAATTAATAAATATTATTTTATTGTTTTATTAATTTTCCTTAGGAGTCCCATTTTGAGTTGAAATTTTCTCTAATGATGTATTATCAGAATGAAATTATTACAACAGATTCTAGATCAAATTCTACAGCATAACATTACTTTCTCTCCTCTCCCCCCTCTCTCATGAGATTGATTACATATTTATACATAAAAGTCCTTCATAAGGATGAGGAACCGAATTCCCAACTTGGGATCTGTCATTAGAGGAAATTTCGACTCAAAATGGGCCTTTTAACTTTAACTCAAATTCCATGTCATCATGTGTTAGCCAATGAAATTGCTTTAAATTTGAAATACCGTATAGGTCTTAAACACTCTTTTAATATAAATTTAGGGATAGGTATCATAAAAAAAACTACTTTTTTTGTTTGTATTTTCGACATATCTCCCCATGTTTTTACTCAAATTCCGATCGGGAGAGCTCGTTGGATGTGGAATTATCACGTTTTTTCAGGTATTTCTTGTTTTTGGGGTAGCGGGGTCCGTCAAAAGTATGTCGAGTGGGTACTCGTTGGATGCAGAATTTAATTCCGCATCCAACGAGCTTCTCGATCGAAATTTGAGTAAAAACATGGGGAGATATGTCGAAAATACAAACAAAAAAGTAGTTTTTTTCTTTTCTTCCTCCAAAATTAATAAATATTATTTTATTATTTTAACTATTATTTTATTAATTTTTTTTAGGATGCCCATTTTGACATGAAATTTCCTCTAATGTTTAACAAATTTGCTAATTTAAGACATGGTCGTAACTGCAAAAATGGGAATTAAACTTTTATAGCACTAGTTGTATATCTCAAACCGTGGCTTTTTTGTCTATTTCCTCATGATTCAAGTAATTGAGGTCGTTATGCACAAAACCCATGTCTCTGATTTTTTATATTCTGCTCCATCTGCCCGCAAATCGAAACACAAATCAATGTGTTCTTATATGGAATGCATTTTTTGTTAATGCCATTTGATCATGAGTCGGAGGTTGTAATATCCCAAATCCCGATATTTTCTATTTCTAAATATGCTGATACAACTGGGCATGCAAACTGCCATGCAAAAATCCCTATTTTATAGGAAAAATTAGGTTTAGGGTTTGCGAGATAGAATGAACACTTACCACTGATAAGCTGGTCTGAACTACTCCAAAAAAAGTCTATTAGTACTGCAAGCTGGATCAGAGAGGATCTGAGCTCCTTTGCTTTAGGTGACTCCCCCCAGCAGCAAGATGCCCAAGTAGAAAAGTGTGACGCCCTCAGGGAAGGAGATGTCCGATCTGACTAAGAATTTGCAGGACTGATAGCGGTTCAGTGTCGGAGAGAATGCCCGGAGCATGCGAAGGTTTTGAGATCTCTAGGTAGGGTAGCGAATCACTTCAGAGAGGTAGCTACTCACCCCCTGGAACCCCGAAACGGCTGATAACTGCTTCGGATGAGCACTGATGAATCTGAAAATCACTGGGTACTGAAGTATGAGGCTGATGATGAGATTGGTGCCTGAGATTCAGAAGGAAACTGAGATCTGAAGGCCCAGTAGCTAATTAGGTATTTTTGGTTGAAAACCCCCTCTTACGGCTGCACACGTGTCCCTGCAACGATCTATACCATATACTAGATAACTGATGAATGAATGAAGAACAAGTGGTGAACCTGTATGGCTTACCCGGAATAAGACTGGGACAGATGTTTCACTGCCGAAATCCTGTTAGCTGAAGACTCCATCTCCAACCCCAACTGTTGTACTGCTATCTAAGAGCTCCCAAAATAATCATAATCCAAAAAGTGAAGTCTCCTTTCGCTTTATCCTCTATTTATAAAGTTCAACTGTGCAAAACCTAATCTTTGACCTGATTAGGTCACTTTATCTTCTAATTTGCCGTTGACTTGCATTCATGTGGATGGAGACTTAAAGAGTGCATGCATTATTAAATAATGCTAGGATGGCATGCAAAAAGGTGTCCTTTGGCCCCGGTGGCCCTTCTCAACCAAATGATGATGCCTTAGATCTTCTATGGATGGCATCAGCTCTTAGCTGATTCCCTAGCTGTCAGTAACCGCTCGAACCCACAAGAATCACATAGGTTAGCGGTTTTGGGGCCTTAAGGCCTAATTGGAAAGGGAAATTATAGTCCTCCCTGCTCGAGATTGCTTGTCATCAAGCAACTTCAAATTGGGATGCTGCAATACCTGTTCACCTTCCCAGGTGGCATCTTCTGGCGATAGTTCCTTCCCGTTGAACTAAGTATTCCCTAATTACCCTGTTCCTGAGCTTCCTCTCTCTAGTCTGAATGATTCGTTCGGGAATCAGTATCAGCAGTCCTTCATCATCTAAAGGAGGCAATTCGGTGGATGGAGCAATGTGTTTCCCAAGGGTCTTCTTCAGGCTAGACCCATGGAACACGTTGTGAATTTTGCTTTCCTGAGGAAGTTCTAGCTCATATGCCACCTCTCCCACTTTTCGGATTATTTTGTAGGGTCCATAGAAGTGGGGTTTCAACTTCTCTGCTCCTTTCTTCTTAAGCAATGACTTTCCGTAGGGATAGAGCCTTAAGTATACTAAATCCCCTACCTCGAAGCTCCGTTCAATCCTATGTTTATCGGCATACATCTTCTGTTCATTCTGGGCTGTTTGTAAATTCTCCTTCAGTATTTTTAGGATGTCCTGACTATCCTGTATCCAATGCTTAGCCTTAGGATCCCTACTGTCTTCGAATGCCAAATCTGCATAGTCCAAGGCCTCGTATCCATATAATGCCTTAAAAGGAGTCATCCTAATAGACATGTGATAAGTAGTGTTGTAGCAATACTCCCCTAGGTGTAGCCATTTGATCCAGGTCCGTTGTTGTCCTGCTACATAATTCCTTAGATACCCTTTGATCCATTTGTTGACTATTTCTATTTTCCCATCACTCTGGGGGTGATAACTCGTACTAGTAGCCAGTTCCGTCCCCACCAACCTGAATAGCTCCTGCCAGAAGGCACCCATGAACCTGCTATCCCGATCACTGACAATGGTCTTAGGCAACCCGTGTAACCTGAAAACCTCCCTGAAAAATAACTCTGCTACTTGAGTTGCTGAGTAGTCTGATGGTATAGAGAATAAATGTGCAAACTTGGTCAGTCTGTCAACTACTACATATAAACAATCCCGCCCTTGGACCTTGGGCAAGCCTGTAATGAATTCCATGGAGATGCTCTCCCACTTCTGTTCTGGAATCGGTAGTGGCTGGAGTAACCCTGCGGGGTGGGTGTTCTCAATCTTGTTTTGTTGACAAATGCTACATTCCTGGACATGCTGCATAATTTCCCCCCTTGAGGCCCTTCCAAGAGAACCTCTCTCTGATCTGCTTGTAGGTCTTTAAGAAACCTTGATGCCCCGATAAAGGAGAATCATGGGCTGCCTGAATGATCTTCTTCCTCAATGTGGATTCTGGAACGAGGTATATTCTGTCCTTGTAATAGATGATGTCATCAACAATCCTGTACCTATCATCCTGAATTTGCCCGTCCAATAATTCGCAAGCGAATTTATTTTTGGAGTATTGCACTAAGAGAAGTGCCCTCCAATCCATGGATATACTACTGAGAGATAATGGGGATGGACACCTGGATAATGCATCAGCTACTAGATTATTCTTACCTTTCACATACTCGATCTAGAAATCATAGGCTTGTACTTTGCTGACCCATTTCTGCTGTCACTCATTCAGTTCCTTCTGTTCCAAGAAATACTTGAGACTGTTATGATCGGTTTTGATTTTGAACTTACTGCCCACCAGGTACTGCCTGAATTTTGTAAGAGCATGCAAGATGGCCAGCATCTCCTTGTCATATATGGAGTAATGGCACTCGTAATTCTTCAGTTTACGGCTCTCAAATGCAATAGGGTGATGATTCTGCATCAATACTGCTCCTAACCCTTCCCCTAAGGAATCACATTCTACCACAAAAGGTTGTGAGAAATATGGTAATGCCAGAACTGGACAAGAACTCATAATAACCTTCATCTCCTCGAAAGTTTTCTGTGTTAATTCTGTCCAAGTGAATGCTCCTTTCTTGGTGAGATCTGTGAGAGGTGCTGCAAATTGGGAGAATCCTTTAACGTACCGCCGGTAATAAGTACACAGACCTAGGAACCCTCTCAACTCTGTAACTATTTTTGGTGCAGGCCAATCTCTGATAGCCCTGATTTTATCCATGTCAACCTGTACTCCTTCTGCATTGATTACGTGTCCTAAGTACAGCATTTCTTTCATGCCAAACTCACACTTGGACATTTTTGCATATAGTTAATGCTCTTCTAAAATACTCAATGTTTTTTCTAGGTGTTTTAGATGTTCTTCCCAGGTTTTGCTGTAAATCAAGATGTCGTCAAAGAATACCAGCAAAAATTTACGTAGCTGTGCTCGGAAGGTATGGTTCATGCATGAATGAAAAGTGGCCGGAGCATTGGTCAGTCCGAAGGGCATGACCAAAAACTCATAGTGACCATAATGACAGTGGAAAGCTATTTTGGAGATGTCCTGGTCCCTTACCCTGATCTGATGGTACCCCGAGCGAAGATCGATCTTGGAGAAGTATTGAGCTCCCCGAAGCTCATCCATGAGTTCGTCAATTTTGGGAATCGGATACCTATTCTTGATGGTCTTTTTGTTAAGTGCTCGATAATCAATGCACATACGCAGAGTACCATCCTTCCTCTTAACCAGAACTACTGAAGATGCAAAGGGGCTAGAACTGGGTCGTATATAACCAAGCTCTAGTATTTCTTTGATGGTTTTCTCAATCTCATCCTTATACCTTTTGGGATGCCTGTAAGGAGTGGTGATGACTACTTGTGTTCCCTCCTCTAGCTCGATGATGTGTTCAAAACCCCGGTCTGGTGGTCTTCTTGATGGAAGGTCCCAAAAAACCTTCTCTTGTTTCTGTAGCAAGGCTTGAATGTCACTGGGGTGTTGTGAGCTGGTCTCTGGGGGTTTCTTGAAGGTGACAAAACATTCTGCAGCCCATTCTATATCATCCTGTCGGAGCACTGCCTCCGTTCTCTGTGATGAGACCAGTTTTGGGGGATAAGTGTTCATGCCCCTCAAAACTACCCATTTGTCGTCTGGCCCCTGGAACTCCATTTCCATTGCCCTATAGTCTGTAGTGTATTTCCCTATAGAGTAAAGCCACTGAACACCCAATACCACATGAGTATCTGCTACATCCACTACATAGAAAGAGGCTGTCATCTGATAGTTACCTAAGGCAACATTCAGTTTTGGGATCCAGTAGTTGCACTCCATGCTGGAGTTCCCGGCTACTGCTACAGTGAATCCCTCAAACTTCTTGGTCTGAATACCTCTCTTGGCTACCCAAGCGGAGTCAATGAAATTGTGGGTGGCTCCCCCATCAATTAGTACTCCTACTCTGTGACCCTGCACTACTCCCCTGACCCTAAGAGTATGGAATCTCGGTACTCTAGACTATGTAGCAATGACTCCCTTTGGTGTATCACCCCGGTGTGATTCCTCTTCTGTGGCCTCCTACTCATCGTTGTCTTCATCACTGTCTGAATATACCTCAATGTAGTGTGCCTTCGCCTTCCCTGCGCACCTGTGTCCTGGTACCCATGGTTCCTGGCAGGTGAAGCACAGCTTCTTCCTTCTCAAATATTTCCTGGTGTCCTCATCTAACTAGGTCTTCTTGGGCACATCCTGCTGGAAGGGTTTCCTGTCCTTGTCCCTAACAGGAAAATTGGTTTTCAGAGGGAATTTGTTTTTAGGGACTGAATCCTGAAGATCCCTTGCCCGGATAATAGCATCCTGTAGAGTGAGGGGCTTGTAGGCTTTCACCCATCCCCATAGTGGCTCTATGAGGGCCTCAGTGAATAACATAGTCAATCTGCTCTCTGACACATCTGTTACCATAACGGCTAGCCTCTGAAATTCTGAAATGAAATATTCTGCGCTACCAGTCTGCTTGAGTTGAGCCAACTCCTTGAAATGGATCTCTGGATATTTCCTGTCAAACCTCTCCATGAGTTTCTAAGTGAACTCACCGTAAGAATGTATGGTGTTGTGACCCAATGTCACCAATCCGTGGTACCACCATTCGTGAGCTTCTCCGTCCATGTGGAGTGTAACAAACTTAATGGCATCTATCTCTATCATGCGGTTGAGTTGGAAATAGGTATCCAACTTTTGGACCCATGTTCTCGCTGGTCCTCCGCGAGTCCCATCAAATTTTGGGATGGTTAACCTGCCCAAGGTCTTCTGCAGCTCATAGTTGTGATTGAAACCCTTGTTGAAATTCCTGGGCTTGTTCCTACTCTTCATGTTGCAGAAGTCTGAGAAAGACATGGTAGCATGAAACTCATCCCCTAAGTCTCTGTACTCCTGCAAATAAGCCCCAAAAGGCTCGTTGGGTTCTACCTACATGACCATGCCCCCTACTGTATCTGCCAAGAAGTGAGGCATGGTAGGCCTGATAGTAGGTCTGCTATATATGTGCAGAGTGTTCTGAATGTTGGTGTACACCATCTTTCCACTGCTGCTTGAAGATCCCCTCTCTACCGGTGAGGGAGGTGTACTGTTGATACCTGGTTCCGGTTTCGCTGACAGTCTGTTAATTGCATTGAGGACTTCTTTTTGTCCTTTGGCTAAGTCTTGCAATGCAGAGACCAAGCTACAAAACTCCATCCGATCCTCCTCTTCTCCTGTTCCTTTTCCCCTATCAGAATGTATACCTGTCTGTTCCATGTCTGAATTGGTATCTTCTAGTTGGATATCTTCAAATTCTTTTGTGTATCTACTCGTCCTCCTCCTATAGGTTACAAAAGGATCTCCTTATATATTCATCTACTTTTCATCTTTTAAGCCCACAACTGGCCAAGAAAATAGCTCTGATACCACTGTAATATCCCAAATCCCGATATTTTCTATTTCTAAACAAATATGCTGATACAACTGGGCATTCAAACTGCCATGCAAAAATCCCTATTTTATAGGAAAAATTAGGGTTAGGGTTTGCGAGATAGAATGAACACTTACCACTAATAAGCTGGTATGAACTAATCCAACAAAATTCTGCCAGTACTGCAAGCTGGATCGGAGAGGATCTGAGCTCCTCCGCTTCAGGTGAATCCCCCCAGCAGCAAGACGCCCAAGTAGAAAAGTGTGACGCCCTCAAGGAAGGAGATGTCCGATCTGACTGAGAATTTGCAGGACTAATAGCGGTTCAGTGTCGGAGAGAATGCCCGGAGCATGCGAAGGTTCTGAGATCTCTAGGTAGGGTAGTGAATCACTTCAGAGAGGCAGCTACTCACCCCCTGGAACCATGAAACGGCTGATAACTGCTTCGGATGAGCACTGATGGATCTGAAAATCACTGGGTACCGGAGTATGAGGCTGATGATGAGATTGGTGCCTGAGTTTCGGAAGGAAACTGAGATCTGAAGGCCCAACAACTAATTAGGGATTTCTGGTTGAAAAACCCCTCTTACGGCTGCACACGTGTCCCTGAAACAATCTATACCATATACTAGATAACTAATGAATGAATGAAGAACAAGTGGTGAACCTGTATGGCTTACCTGGAATAAGACTAGGACAGATGTTTCACTACTGAAATCCTGTTAGCTGAAGACTCCGTCTCCAACCCCAACTGCTGTGTTGCACACTGTGCTGCTATCCAAGAGCTCCCAAAATAATCATAATCCAAAAAGTGAAGTCTCCTTTCGCTTTATCCTCTATTTATAAAGTTCAACTGTGCAAAACCTAATCTTTGACCTAATTAGGTCACTTTATCTTCTAATTTGCCATTGACTTGCATGCATGTGGATGGAGACTTAAAGAGTGCATGCATTATTAAATAATGCTAGGATGGCATGCACGAAGGTGGCCTTTGGCCCCAGTGGCCCTTCTCAACCAAATGATGATGCCCTAGATTTTCTATGGATGGCATCAGCTCTTAGCTGATTCCCTAGCTGTCAGAAACCGCTCGAACCCACAAGAATCACACAGGTTAGCGGTTTTGGGGCCTTAAGGCCTAATTGGAAGGGAACATTACAGAGGTTGTTGTGTTGGACTTGGGAATGAATTGAAATCACAAATCCACATAATCAATCCTAGGAATGAAACCATGTTGTGAATCTCCATGTGGATGTGTGCTATCATGCTAAATTTGGAGGCTTGAACCATGAGTGTTACTGCTGTTAATATGAAAAATCACTCCACAAACCATGATCAGTAAAATTATGCATAATAGTCTTCAATTCATCAAAAATAAAGGAAGAAAATCATTATTAACCACTAAAGCATCAATGAGAGTAATATGGTATTTTACGGGAAATTACAGCAAATGGATGGAAAATGGTATTATAAATGGATAATAATAGGAAGAAGAGGGATGTAATATATGTTGATAGGTGATGAAAACATGGACAAATCCATGACCCAAAATATTTCCCAAAATGTGCTTGTTGCATGTCCTCATGCAACCCAAAACCTGTGTAGCATCAAAACTAGAAAGACTCATTCAATTGTTGCTTTCATTTTACCATGCATAGTGGCCAAAACCACTCTAATTTCCCACTGATGATGGTAATGGAATATGACGCTTCTTTCCAAATAATACATGAAAACTTCTTCAAATAGTGGTTGTTGGTTTCTCCTTCAAAAGTAGCCCTCAAGTGATTTCTAGCAATTATGGTGGAGTTTCAACAATTAGTGAAAAATTTAGCGAAAACTTTAGCGGAGAAATTTAGCGAAGTTTCAGCTATTTAGTGGAAAATTTAGTGGAGCTGCAGCCATTTAGCAGAAAATTTAGCGGAGTTGCAGCCATTTAGTGGAGAATTTAGTAGAAAATTTAGCAGAGTTGCAACAAGAGAGCCTTAAATTTAGCGGAGTTTCAACAAACGAGCGCTAAATTTAGTGGAACTTTAGCGAATATAATGGAAAACTTCTGAAGGCATTTTCTTCCAAACGACGAATTGGGTTCGGCTGAAATTTTGCAGGAAAATTTTTGCTAGTCCAATGCATCTCCACACCAAAACTTGGAGATACCCACATCACGGATTTCAATAAAAATCCAAATTGGTTGTAGCTAATGATGGTCATTTTTCCAAAATTCGTGAAGAATTTTTTCCTAAAAATTTATGAGTTTATTTCTATTAGCACAATGCTTCTGCTCACCAAAAATAAAATCCATCTGATGCACGGATATCGAGATATAGAAAAATGCATGTAGGTGATGATGACCAATTTCTTGAAAAACGTGCATTGGATTGGGTTGAAACTTACCAGATTTGTTCATCATAATATTATGCACTTCTTGTCCAAAAATCATAAGAAACCAGTTCACGGTTTGTGAGATATACTCAAATCAAATTCTGCACTTTTGTAGTTGTGAATGAGTAAAAACAAGTATGTTTGCATGATTGATTTAAGCATTTACATTAGCAGACAGTCATTAGCAGTGAATTACACAAAGAATGTCAAAACCATTTCTCCCCCAAACTGAATACACAACATGTCCCCGTGTTGCATTGGATCGTTTTCAAGTTCTTGTAAATTGACTTTTTGGACCATGAGGTAGCTCACAACACATTCTGGTTACAAGCTGCTATACACTAAGGTTGAATCCTTTATCACAAGGCTATAGGTGGTTTCACAAAATATGCTCTAGTGCTTCCATTAAAAATGAAGGAAAACACATGATGTATTAAGCAGTGTTACTACCCATTATTCTTCTTCAATTCAACCATATGTTCCCAAACATGAAAAGCACACCAATCCTTCAAATAACATGATTGCAAACCTCATACCATATGTTCATGTAGTCTCTAATAATATCATCTTGATGGAAATGCATTTATTTGAAAATCAAGCATGGATCTGAAAATGATTGTGTATCGCTTCTCCAAAAACTCAGATTGCACAAACATAATCATTGAAATATGTATTCGGCTGTTACCTTGATTTTTCCTTGATATACCTTTACTTTTTGAGATGCAACAATAAAAACTAGATATAGAAGTCTGAATGTGAATTATGAAGCCACGGTGGACTTGTTGTGATGTCTTCAAAAATACTCTACTGTCATGTCCACCATTCTTTCCATATACCCCTTCTTTAACTCTTTAACTCTTTACTCTTGATGCTCTGAATGTATTCTCTATTTTATGGCAGCATATGCTTCTTCCACTGTAGGTTCTCATGAAGCAACAAAAATGCCTTGTATTCCTACTGTTGGTTCTTGTGTGGCAATAGTAGATTATTTTCTCATGCTTGGACATAGGAGATGTAGGGAAGCACTTGAATTGGGTATGCATGGATGAGAATGATGAAGCACAAATAACTAGTGGTAAAGAAGTGGAAATGTTATACAGAAAATGGAAATGGAAAATGCTTAATGGTTATTCATAGCACTTTCCTAAATCTTTAATAAATAAAAAACCCATGCTATTTTACCGCAAGTTTTACCTCTATGGAAGCCTTGTTTAGAATGGATGGAATGATGCTAGAACAATGTAGGTCAATCTGCTACTCAGATGGATGCATATGAGTGTTGAAACTAATTGAGGTTGAATCTGATATGAACTGTGTTGTGTTAGATGCATGTAAGACTGCTAACTGTTGGAAGAAAATAGAAAAAAACACTACACAATTGTTGGAACAAATGATGTTGCAAGTCACTACTGAAACCATTATATCACATAATCTTCAGCTGCTACAAAACCAAGGTACAATTCTTACCATGCAAACGAATGTGTTGAAATCAAGCATGGAAACAAATCATTGGATTACTGACTGTTAATGTATGTCATTAACCAATGTGGAGAAACTCATATTTAATGACAGTGAGATCTAGAGTACCTTTGTGCATCTTAACATGTACGAATGGATGTGTTGGAGTCGAGTCACCTACAAGATTTGTCAATTAAGAGGCATTGATGAATCCTCATGATTAACAACAAGGAAATCTGCCATTGATTCATGCAGATATCAGGGCACTATAAAACTCTAATCTTGATCCCAGATGATGTGTTAGAGTTAATGAGACAAAACCATTGGAAGGTGGACCTTAATGAATTCTACATCATCCAATATGAGTACAAAATAAATGATTGTGAAGAATCATAGTGAAAAAAATAGAACCAACATGAAACTCATAAGTGGAAAGTATATGTGAAGTCGTGATGTAGTAGTGATAGCAAACAAAAAGGTTAAGGTTGAATACCTAAGCAATGGAAAAATGGGACTTTGACATGAAAGGATTTTCAGAGCTTTGAAAGGAGTAGGGTGAATGAATCTACCATAGCACAATTGGTTTCATGAGAGGTTTCTTTTGGTAGCAATTGGTATGACATGTGTGATGAACTCAATGTATTCTTGAAAGGATTATTGGTATGTAGCAATGGGACTTGAATTTGGAAACATTGATATTTGTATGGTTTTCATATCAATCTATCCATTTTATGTGCTCAATCCATTTGTGAATTGATAAAAGTCTTCAAGAGTCACTCGTGCATGCATTGACCTTCTTCTTCCAAGGACCTACAAAAACCTAGCACTTGCCTGCAATAAAACATGAGATGATGGAAGAAGAGAGGTGATTGGTATCTTTTCACCCAAGACTTATAAAAAAACAACAAGCAATTCAATTAGACTCAAGACTTATAAAACAAATCCAAATATAAATGAACGAAGCAAATTCAATTTATACCTATGGGAGAGCGATGGCCAATTAGACTCACTAGCAGTGTTTCGATCATAAATTCTTCGTTCCTTGTCCGATTTAAGTGATTCAAAATCTATATGAAAGTAAATTTATAGGTATATGTACCTTAGAAACATGTTTGTAAAATTATATGTGATGATATTCCAAATTTTCTCAGTAACAGCCTGCATGACAAGGTGTTTTTCAAATTTCGGACTAGACCAACAGTCACGATTTTAGGAATATTTTTTTTTTTTGATAACAAATTGATGTGATTCAAATTGTATACAAAAGTATATTCATGTAGGGATATCCAATAGAAATGGGTTTTAATCCAATAATAATTGATGGGTCAAATAGGTCAATGAACAGTCTAGCAAACATAGTTTTAGGAATGCTAATTTGTGTACGTTATCGAAATTGAATTATTCAAAATGTGTTTTAAACTATATTCATAGGGAAATATACCAATGAAACATTTTTTCAAGATATATCCAATAAGAAATCCAAAAAGTGTCTGTCCCGGGTCTGTTCCTAAGCTTCCTGCTTGACACCTCGTTAGTATTTTGACCAAAACGTTTTTGTTCGATGTCCAATATAAAAAATTAAAATTGTTTTAGAAAATAGGTTCAAAGGGATACTTAGAAATGAAACAGGTTTTAAAAATAATTCCATTTGGTCTCCCAAAAATAGACTATCCTGACTATGTTTCAGTAAAAATTTCAAGCCAAAATGCCACAGAAATCCAATAAATTAAATATGGCTCCCAAAAAGTGACCAGAATAGGTGTGAATGTTTCTAATGATATAAATTTCGATAGAACACACAACCATACCCAAAAAATTTGAGCATTGAGTACCTAGATTGATTTACACAGTGTGTTGTAGCAGCTGCTGCAACTCTTAAAAATGATATAATATCGAAATAAGGCAAGTGTATTTTTATGGACGTGTTTTATAGAAATGAAAACTAAACACGTACCATGATGATTGCGCAAGTTTCAAGATTGAAATTTTCCATAATCATTTGGCTCATTTCCCCATGGAGTCTTTATTCACCAATGCTTCCTTCCTCTTACCACCTTCCCCAATTACTGTAATTTTGTTTTCAGGAAGGATTTTTTTGTAACAAATATAGACAATTTAAAATTGGGAAATTGAAGACAAAAATGATTTAAGCATTTTCTTCAAAAAGTCAACAACTCCAAATCATTCTTGAAAACATCTCATACCCATTCCTTATCTTTCTACTTTATGATCTTCCAGATCGCAACAAGGCACGAGAAGAGAGCATACTTATTCAAAAATGAAAAATAACAAAATAACAAAAGCATGGTTTTATTATGTTATTCTAACCGACCCTATTCTACTTGGAAATATAAAAAAAATTCAAGTGTATGCATCTTTCCAATGGATCCACTTTCGAAGAAGTGACTCAAGTATGCTCATACTCCCAACAAAAAAATATAACTTTATGAATACTAGGATATGAGAGATCAACATCCCTTGAAATGATGGTGCCAAGAATTGCTAAAGTATGGAATGGTGTTGCAAACTGATGGTAGATTGAAACCAAACTTCAATATAGTCTTTGTTCCCTTGATTTCTCATGGTTGTTACACCATGAATCTCCTTAGTAAAATGATATTCCTGAATGCATAAGAGATTCAAATATGGTGACAATGACGCTAGAAGTCCTGGAGCAACCAAGTCCGGTTGGTTCGTTAGTCGAATCCAACTATCATTTTGAATGATAAATATTATAATATATTAGCAGATGAATATTACAATGATGTCTTGGCCTTAAATATGGATTGAACATTCATGATGAGGAGAAGCCTCCTTTCATAATGACTTAATTAACCTAACTATTAATTATTTAATTATTTAACTTATTATCTTATTTATGTTTGTTAAAGTCCTTGATTTTTCGGTTCTGATCCTTGTTCTTCATTAAATATTATGCGTGGCTTGATGTTCTTGTCTGCTTGCTGATGAGGACTAGAAGAAACTCTATTTGCAAATCTTGGACCTATAATCTGTTCAAGCCTTGTGTGGACTTGCTACAACCATGCAAAATCATTTTGTAGCGGTGTAGATGAGGTGGAACAGGAGGGAAATGTAGAAAAAAAATTCACTTCAGCACTGTAAGCATATTGTACTACTTTATTATGGTTAGGGTGGAGGATGGGTTGGACAGGAAATTGTGTTGGATACCAAGGAGTTTAATGAGAAGATAGATGTGGTTGGTGTAGAGGATTGGTTTGTGAGCTGATCTTGAAGGACTGAGTTGTGTTTTAGCATGAGAGAGAATGTCCATGTGATCATAAGATAGGCCATTCTAACCTTGTGGATAGGGTAGGTAAGATTTAAATTGGGGCTGCAACATATGCCATGGTGGAGGAGTATTCAATGATTGAGTATAAGAGTAAGGAAATGGAGGGATAGATTTTTGAACCATACATGTATGCCATGGTTTCCATGGATGTTGCAGTGAGTTTGCTGCAACTCCTAGATATCTTTGATATCTTTATTTTATCCTGGGTAAGGAGGGGAAAAAATATGTGGAATGATTCAAGTCACATATGCCACAAATTGTGAGACTATCCAAAGGGAAATCCATTGTGAGATGTTGCATCTGGCACCAAGGGAAAACTATTTCTTCAAATTCCTCATGCTTTTCCTTAACCTACAAAATACCCAATTGTGAATTTAGTGAACCATTCATATTAGCATTAAAATTTTCAAATAAATTACTGATTTCAGCTTCTAAAGCTCATGTTTTTGCAACAGATTTCAAAAATAGAGAGGGAAGTTCTTTAAAATTCTTACCTTTCTTGAAGTTTTCTCTTGAATACCGTCTACATAAATCACAAATATCATCATATGGTAATTGAAATACATCACCTGTTCCCATCAAATTTAATATCTCTATAGATTTATCTTGGATTCCTTTAAGCAGGAGTGTTTTTAAGGTCTCTTTCCCCAGTTGTTTGTGTTGTGATCTTTGAAGGTTGTATTGAAAGCATTCCACATAGTCCTCCAAAACATCTTCTTATGCTTGGGTCATTCCGAATATGTCTTCATTGACCCTGCAATAATCTTGGTACCTTTTCAAGAATACATATTTCATGTCTTCCCATGTTTGTATGCAGTTCCGTCCAAGGCTCATGAACCATCAAAGGGTTGTTCCTTAGTAGAGTAAGTGGAAACACATTCAACTTTTGATCATTATTAAAATAACAATATCCTCTACAAAGTAGTTCGAATTGAAATAAAAATGCATTAGGGTCTTTGTTTACCAAATCGTGAAAAATTGGTAGAGCGGATGGGGGAATGCTTTTCATTTGTAACACTCCTCCTAGATTTCTGATGGGAAATTCAAAGGTAACCGCTTCTGCATCTCTCTTAACTTCCATCTTTTTGTTAGGTTATTCATGTGCTATTGTGAGGATCCTTCTTCGAATGTTCTTGTCAACTTGTTAGTATAATGGGTGGTGCTTACAACACCACTAAGGGGAATGATAAGATTTATGCTCCAAAAATTGAAAATGAAATAAAACTAAATGCAAATAAATAAAATCCACACTCAAAGAAAATTCAATCAACTGAAAAATAATAATGCAACCTACATTCACTGACCTTTATGAGGTCGATCCCATTTCAGTCTATCGAAGTATGCGTAGCTCTTCACTACGTCTTATCGCCTAGACACCCTAGAATCATAAACACATCTACCATGATCTACTTTAATAATGCATCTACAAAACAATGTCATATGTAATTTTTCACCATTGGTAACTTCCCTGGAAACGACGCCAAAATGTTGGGAAAATTAACTTTCTAATGAAATAAATAGCTAAAATTCCCAAAACATAAATTGTCAACCCGAGGAAGTCTTTTATTTCAAATCTATTGTGCAATATCTATGCAAGCACAATTTCTACCTGACACTGTTGATCTATTGGTATGAAATCGAAACTCTTTGTAAAATATATCACACCTTCTTGAAAATAAACCAAACCTCAAACCTATTCATAAAATCACGTTGTAAATCTAAAAACACAATCAACTCTTACGAAGCAATATCTAATTACATAAATCTGAAGGAAATGCTATGTTGGCCAACGATCTATCAAAACAAATTATCAGGAAAACAACTATGATAAATCTAATGAATGAAAGCATGAACTAAATAATCAAAAAATTTAAACAATAACACACTTACAATCAACACTACCATCATCTGCTCAATGAAGAGATCCCTTCCTCCACTGAGCAGATATGGATCTCCACAATGAAGGTCTACAACTTCAGAATTAAGAACCTGGAAGCATGTATTATCAAAATGAAATTATTATGATAGATTCTCAATAAAATTCTACAGCATAACATTACTTGCTCTCCTCTCCCCCCTCTCTCATGAGATTGATTACATATTTATACATAAAAATCCTTCATAAGGATGAGGAACCGAATTCCCAACTTCGGATCTGTTTTAACAAATTTGTTAATTTGAGACATGGCCGTAACTGCAAATATGGGAATTACATGTTTAAAGAACCAGTTATATATCTCAAACCGGTTTTTTTTTTCTATTTCCTCGTGATTTATGTAATTGAGGTCGTTACACACAAAACCCATGTACCATATTTTTGAGATACTGCTCCATGTCCCCGCAAATAGAAACGCAAGTCAATGTGTACTTATCTGGAATGTGTTTTTTGTTAAGGTCGTTTAATCATGAGCTGGAGGCCACTATGTTAAAATTGGGCATGAATTGAAATCACAAATCCACATAAACAATCCTAGAAATGAAACCATGTTGTGAATCTCCATGTGGACGTGTGTTATCATGCCAACTATGGAGGCTTGAACCAAGAGTGTTACTGTTGTTAATATGAAAAATCACTCCGCAAACCATCATCAGTAAAATTATGCATAATAGTCTTCAATTCATCAAAAATAAGGGAAAATAATCATTATTAACCAATAAAGCATCAATGACAGTAATATGGTATTTTACGAGAATTATAGCAAATGGATGGAAAATGGAATGATAATTGGATAATAATAGGAAGAAGAGGGATGTAATATATTTTGATAGGTGATGAAAACATGGGAAAATCTGTGACCCAACACTAGCAAGCTTGAAGCTAAACAGAAAGGAAAAGTACGTTTCACGACCAAGCTGACAGGTCGAACATCTGACAAGAAGTCACCAACCGACTCCGAAAAGTCAAGACAACCTTTTTAGTTGAATCCGCCAAAGCCAGACTATCACAAGAAACACTCTTAGAAATACAAAAGGGAACATAGCAAGCAACCCCCTGTTGGGAAATGGTGTGATTATCATAATTCATCATGGTATGATACGTCAGAATGCAAGGCTTGGAAGACATTTTTGGAAAAAAATTCAAACTCCGACTTGTCAGACAAAACTCTGGTAGAATCTGACCCAAATGAATCAACCCTTTTAACTTCAGCATCGACCACTCCGACACCCTAGACTATTGTCGACGAGGAGGAATGAGAACGCCTTTTCCATACACAGATATGGGTTTAAAAGAATCCATTACATCTTATTGTGGATAATGGTAACTAGAAGAATTTTTTTTTGAAGATCTCAAGAAGAGACTTGGTCTTGTCACCACTCCACATCACCAGCCTTACAATATCGGTTGGATGAAGAATGGACAGGAACTAAGGATCACCCAACAATGCAGACTCAACTACTTCATTAAGCATTTTGAAGATGAAGTAATATGTGACATGGCACCGATTTCTATAGCTGACACTCTGTTTGGGAAACCTTACCTATGGGATTGACATGGAAGTTATCAGTTGTGGACTCAGAAAGTGATTTTAAAAATCAATAATCAATGGCATGACATACCAAAGCGACAACCTACATCAACGGTTGCTATGATATCTTTCAAACAAACAAATAAACTTATCAACCATGCTCAAAAATTTGCATTGATCATTATAAAGCCTCAACATTCCAGGAAGAGTGCAACAGAGAGTAGACTCATTGACCAGCATAGCTCCTGACAACAGCAACATATCAACCATATTCTTGACGAATATCGAAACGTATTTCAAGATCCAGATGGAGTACCTTTACACCGCCAGGTAAAACACTCCATCGACCTTGTTCTTGGTTCTTCATTACCTAATGCATATGTTTACAGAAGATCCATTATCAATAATGAAGAGATCCGTAGACAAGTCTAGTATTTGATCAAAAAAGGTCACATCTGACCTAGCTCCTCTCCTTTGGAATTCCAGCCATCCTCGCTCCAAAGAAAGATGGGGCTTGGCACATGTGCATCGACTATCAATCTCTCAACAACATTTTGGTAAAGAATAGATACCCTATTCTAAGGATAGACGAACTCATCGACTATCTTAAAGGTGATAAATTATTTATAAATCTAGACCTCAAGTCAGGATATCATCAAATTCCAATCAAGTCCACCAATGTATGGAAAATGACCTTCAAAACCAGGGAAGGATTGTTTGAATGTTTAGAGATGTCTTTCGGCTTAATCAATGCAACTGTGACCTTCATGCACTATATGGATTACCCGTGGCCTTTCATCGGTAAGTGTGCCATCATCTATCTCGATGATATCTTGATTTTTAGTTGATCATGGAAAGAACATGTCAAACAAATTGAACAAGTCTTCAACACTCTCCATCATTATCGACTCTATCAAAACATCGACAAATGCTCATTTGCAATGAACAACATCAAGTATTTGTGGTATGTAATTGACTCTGTAGGAATTCATGTCGACCCAGAAAAAGTATAGATCCTCAAATATTGGCCCATTCCACAAAACATTCATGAACTAAGAAGTTTTCTTAGTTTGGAAATTTTTTATCAACGGTTCATACTCGGCTTCAGTCACATAGCATGTCCTTTGAATCAATTAACAAATGGAAATGTGAAATTTTTCTTCAAATGGAAACTAACAAAACAACAAGCGTTTGAGCATCTAAAACATCAACTTCATTGATATATTTGTAACTTTGGAAGATATCCTGATGTATGTTATCATTGTATGTTGTTGTACCCCCATTGGAGATGTGTTTTCCTCCTTGCGGGATGTCTTTATTTTGTTTATACCTTGAGGTACAACCTCCATTATAAGTCGGGGCAATAGTCCCCAATGTGACATCATGTAATATCTATTTGGAGTCTATCTAGGAGAATTCGGCCCTGTTAGTGAAACAGGTTGACCCAGTCATGTAAAAGGTCAGTCACTTAATTCGTAAAAATAGGGAGGCACCCTCCCTCATTTATACACACTCTCAAGTTCACATGAGAGAGCGAGAGAAGGGAGGAGAGATAGATACCTACTGAATACTTCTTATTAATGGGATTGATCATATTATGACACAGTCTTTGTTACTTTATTATTCTGAGGAATTTTATGGGGTTTTATCCTTTATGGTTTCCCCAGTGAAAATCTTTGTTTCTTGTGTATCTGTTATATCTTATGCATCTAGTTGTACTTACTATTCTTTCAGATAAATATCCTAATTAAGCTAATAAGATCTAATAAAAACTAACATGCTATTAGAGCCTTTCTGAAAGAAGGAACTGTATGGAAGCGAAAAATAGGGATTCCTAGTTCAAGGTGTTGTCTCCACATATCATCAAGAAAAGAGGGTTAGGATAACTCACCTCAGTAGGGTGCATATTTTGGTGGAAGCAGTTGCATATTTGAAGAAGTTTCATTTTTTACCATGTCACTAATGTCGGGAGAAACTAGGGCATCAAGTTTTGGAGGCTTCCCACCTCAGTCTTCAGAAACTGACCTTACTAAGAAACTCACCTTGAAGAGGTGCATATTTCTGTCCAAATAGAATTCCCAAACTCCAAGTTTAGAAAATTAGGGTTTCTCTAACAAACCCTAGGTCAGCCGGCTCTGGAACCAGGTCGGACACCTCAAATGGGTAATATCTAAATATTTTCTATTTCCATTTGAGGTTCTCATTTTGAAAAGATGACTCAGCTCACTCAACTTGAGGACAAGCTTGGAGGGGTTGATAAATTCCGAGCATGGAAGTACAAAATCTCTGTGATCCTTGAAGAAAATTATTTGGATCAGTTCATCATGGGGGAGGTTCCAAAACTAGAGAGAGATGAGGCTAAGGATGCTCATAAGAGAATCATGGATAATCCCAAGAGAATAATTGCAGATCCTATTAAGGATCACCTCATTCCCCATGTGTCTTCGCTCAAGACACCAAAGGAAGTATATGATGTTTTGAAAAATATTTTCGAAGGAAAGAACATCAAGTGGAAGATGAATTTGAGGAACCAATTGAAGAATGTGAAGATACAGAACTCTGATACTATACAGTCTTATTTCACAATGGTTGATCAAATCAAAGAACAACTTGAAGCGGTTGAAGAGAATGTTGAAGAAGGAGAAATTGTAATGACTGCCTTGAATGGTCTCCCTAGATCATGGGACACATTCATTCAAGGAATTTGTGCAAGAAGGAGTCTGGTATCTTTCAGTAAACTACGAGAATAATTTGCACAAGAAGAAGCTCAACTCGCGACAAGAGAAGAGAAGATGGGAACAACTGAAAATCTATCTCTCATAGTTCACACCAGGAAGAACTTCAAGAAGAAGGAGAAGAAGGAGAACTTTCATCACAACAAGAAGAAGGACAAGAAACAAAAGAATACCAAGAGATATCCTTCAAATTTTTGATGTTATACTTGTGATGAAAAGGGACACTTTCCAAGATATTGTTCCATTAGGGAAAGGAGACACCATACTCATGTTTCTGAATACAATGAACCAACAAACAAAAGATTCATAAGAGAGACGGATGATTCAAATGAAGAGTATGTGCTAATATTAGCACTTACTGGCACTATCTCATACAGAAGAAATGATTGGCTTGTGGATAGTGGAGTTTCTAAACACATGACGGGATACAAGGAATCATTCGTTAATATGTCTGAACATGAATCACCTCACAAGGTGAAACTTGGGGATGATTACCAATACCCCATAAAAGGGAATGGAGAAGATTCATACAATCTTCACTACAGGAAATCCTTAAAGATGAAGGATGTGCTATATGTTCCAGGACTAAAGAAGATTCTTCTCTCCATCTCTGCACTAGAGTCAAAGGAATTAGAGTTACATTTTTCGATGGCCAAGTTCTAATGTGTCCTAGAGGGAAGACGATAGAGGATGCAATAGTGATTGGAGAAGAAGAAGCAGGCTTGTACAAGCTAAAGGGACAGCCTAAACAAGAACTGGTTCATGATTCAATTGAACCAAGCGAACTATGGCACATAAGCCATGCACATGTGCACTACAAATCACTATAGATGGAAAGCAAATCAATCTTTGGACTGCCATAGATCTAGGAAAATCATGAAGTCATTTGAAAAGGATGTGCACAAGAAAATAATGCAAAGAATACCTTTCCCAGCAGTGGGATCAAGTCCAAAGGAATACTGGAGATACTACACTCAGATGTATGTGGACCCATGTCTTCTATCTCATTAAGAGGGTATGTGTACTATGTTTCCTTTATATGTGATTTCTCACGTAAGACTCGGATATATTTCTTGAAAGGAAAAAATTAAGTTTTCAGTAAGTTCAAGGAATATAAAGCCTTGGTCAAGAACTGAACCAATAGGAATATCAAGACTCTACTGTTAGATAATGATGGAGAAATCACCTTGTAATAATTCAAGGAAAGCTACAAAGAATCTAGGATTAAAAGGGAGTTGAGCACTCCATACAATCCTCAGTAGAATGGGGTTGTGGAACCAAAGAACTGAACCATCATGGAAGCAGCAAAAGAAATGATGTATGACCAAGATCTTCCTATGCACCTTTGGGCAGAGACAGTAAGGACAATTGTTTATTTTAAAAATTGTATGCCTCATCGAGTACTTGACAACAAGACTCCTGAAGAGGCTTTATCAAGAAAGAAACCAGAAGTAAATCATCTGAGAATATTTGGTTGTCTGATGTACATACATATCCCGGTGGAGAAAAGGACCAAGCTCGATCCTTCTAGGAGGAAGGATATATTCATAGGATATATTGATACATCAAAGGCCTATTGAATATACTTCCCATGGTTCAAGAAGATTGACATTAGTAGAGATGTAACCTTTGATGAAGAGTCGACATACTTCATATCCAGGAGGAAACCTATTCAAGATGTCAAGGAACCTGAATATACGAGAGTCCGAGATATGGAAATTGGAGAAGCGATTCCAGAAGACCATGAAGATAACGGCATGGAAGAAACATAAGAGTTAGTAGAGACAATCCTCTATAAGGACTCCCACAAGAGGAAACCAACATGGTCATGAGAGCTCATATGAGAAGCAGAAAGGTATGGCGCTCCAGAAGGAATGCATAGAGAGAGAGAAAGTACAAAGACTCACAATATCTATGTCGCCCAACTATGTGAAATCATTGATAGATAACCTTCCACCTATGAAGATTCTACAGAAAATAAATAATGGAGTCATATTATGATCGAGGAGTATCAGTCGATCATGAATAATGATGTCTCGGAGATAGTTTCAAGATCAAAAAATAAGTCTATCGTGACTTCGAAGTGGATATACAAGATCAAGCATGTTGCAGATGGCAGCATCAAGAAATACAAGGCAAGGTTCGTAACACAACGCTTATCACATAGATAAGGCATAGACTACAAATATATATTTGCAACTGTGGTGAGGTACACTTCCATTAGGACCATACATGCATTGGCAGTAGTCATGAATGGTGTAGTCAAGGAGGAAGTGCATGTGGAACAACCACTGGGATTTGAGACACATGATATGAAGACCTATGTGTGCAAATTGAAGAAGGATTTGTATGGATTGAAACAAGCACCAAGGACATGGTATGGAAGGATAGATATCTTTTTGATGAGGTTGGGATTTACCAAGAGTAAAGAGGATTCCAGCCTTTACTTCAAGGTTGAATATGGAATACCGGTGATGCTCCTACTATATGTCGATGACTTGTTTTTGACAGGCGAAGAGGAACTCATTAAGGGGTAAGGAGGATACTTTCTATAGAGTTCGAGATGAATAATGCACTACTTCTTAGGCATGGACGTGTGGCATAGTAAAGAAGGGATATTCCTTAGTCAAGGAAATTATGCAGTGGAGATTCTGAAGAGATTTAGAATGTTGCACTGTAAGGAAATAACCACACCTATGGAATCTAACTTGAATCTTCTGAGTGATGCTTCATACGAGACGATTGATTCCATGATGTACCGTCAGATGATTGGCTCATTGATGTACCTGAAAAATATGAGACAAGACATATGATTTACGGTGAACACCCTCAGCCAGTTCTTGACGGACCTAAGACATGTTCACCTGATAGCTACAAAGCATGTACTGAGGTACCTAAAAGGTAGAGTGGATTATGGGCTCAAATATGATGTGAATCAGAATATTAACCTACAAGATTATGTTGATTAAAATAGGGAAGGCAGCGCCACTAACAAGAATAGCAGCTTAGGTTGTTGCTTCAGTTTGGGATCTGGAATGATCTCCCGGTTCAGCAGGAAGCAATCATGCATGGCTCTCAGTACAATCAAGGAAGGGTGTGTTGCTACTTTCTCGGCTAGTTGCGAGGCAGTGTGGCTACGAAAGCTACTGTTTGACTTGTTTAATCTCTAGTTGGAAGTGACTTGTATCTTCTGCGACAATCAGAGTTGCGTGAAGATATCAAAAAACCCTTTGTTCCATGACAAGTTGAAGCACATTGAGATCAAGTTCCACTATATCAAGTATATAGTGCGAAGAGGAGCAGTGAAGCTCTAGTACATGGAAAAACACGAGCATATAGCTAATGTGTTGAGAAAGCCTCTAGCAAGACTAAAGTTCAAGTACTTCAAAGAAAGACTTGGCATGATCCATATCGATACCCCTCAAAAGAGGGAGTGATGTGTTATAGCATAGATAGAGAGACAGGTTGTCTCAACATAAAATCCTAGTGAAGATCGTAGGATGCTAAGATGTAATCAGTCATGTAGGTTGTCCTTGGATGTAATAATTCATGTTGAAGCTCGCAGGTTATCCTTGGATGTAATCAGTCCTGATATCACTCTATGCTAGAAATAGCGAACACATAATATCTCACATGGAAAATGAGACAAGTTGTTCGAGCAGGAAAAATCCTGGTGAAGCAGGGTGCTCGAACGCAATTAGTCATGTAGGTTGTCCTTAGATGTAATCAGTCCTGACAAATCTCACAAGTTATCCTTGGACGTATTCATTCCTGAGACAAGCTATTTGAGTGTAAATATGAGCCCTGGCGTGGTACATAGCTTACTGGAATGTAATAATTCATGTGGGTTATCTGATTGTAAAAGGAGTCCTGGCATAGTACAAAAGTTACTTGTATGTAATACGCCCTAAAGGTTATCTGAATGGAAAAGATCCTAGACGCAGATTGTTCAGATGTAATAATTCGTTAAGGTTGACGTAGAACGTAAAAGTCCTAATGTAGCAGGTTGTTTGGTCATAATTAGTCCTTACATATATATATGTGTGTGTGTGTGTGTTCCCATGTTAATATTATTAGGTCATGAAGCACGTGAGGTGCACCTAAGAGGCTCTCCTTTACTGGTAGAATGCAGGTTGACCATGGATGATCTATGTGCTCTGTTTTGTTTTTACGGGACAAAAGAGATGATATGGATATGACAAGATAAAGGTAGAATATGCAGGTTATTGCCGTGGAAATGTAAAGAAGGTCCTGTACAGCCCCTACGACATGGCTTGCTCAAAGATATGATGAATTCCTGGATCAAGACTAGGCCTACACCCAGCATGAAAAATGGTTGGATCTATAGAAACTTTCAATGAAATATAGTACCATTTCATGATTGATAATAATATGATATGACTCTATGACTCCGTGATGATGAGTCCACGATGAAGACTTGACCAACTGTGTTGATGATTGTGGAAGAGAGAGAATACCTTCCTAGTTAAGAGGGGGTGTTGTTTTATTTGTAAACTTGTAAGATATTTTGATGTATATTATCATTGTATCTTGTTGTACCCCTATTGGAGATGTGTTTTCCTCCTTGGGGGATGTCTTTATTGTGTCTAGACCTTGAGGTACAACCTCTGTTGTAAGTCAGGGAAATAGTCCCGTGTGACATCATGTAAGGTGTATTTGGAGTCTCTCTAGGTTAAGTCGGCCCTATTAGTGAAACAGGTCGACCCAGTCATGTAAAAGGTCATTTAATTTATTAGTATAAATAGGGAGGTTCCCTCCCTCATTTATACATAGATCTCACACTCTCAACTTCGCATGAGAGAGAGAGAGAAGGGAGGAGAGATAGATAGCTGCTAAATACTTCTTATTACTGGGATTGATCATCTTATGAAACAGTCTTTGTCATTGTACTATTCTTAAGAATTTTTTGGGGTTTTCTCCTTTATGGTTTCCCCGATGAAAATCTTTGTGTCTTGTGTATTTGTTATATATTATCCATCTAGTTTTACTTGTAATTATTTCAGACAAAGATCCTAATTAATCTAATAAGATCTAAGAAAAACTAACATGTACTACACTAATACTTGTGTTACCTAACTTGCATTATCCTTTCGAGATTGAGACGGACGCAACATACTATGATTTAGGTGCAATGATTAGTCAGTCTGGTCACCCAATCACTTTTAAATCCAAAAATTTCAATGACACAGTTAGAAGGTATTCGTCATATGAAAAGGAATTGTATGCCATTTTGCAAGCCCTTAAGAAATGGAGACATTGTCACATTACATCCTTGGGAAGAAAATGGTCATTCTCATTGACCAAAATCCCTTACAATTTTCCCAATCCCAGTCGAAACTACAAAAAAATCAACAACTCAAGTGGATTAATTACCTACAACAGTTCTAGTTGGTAATTAAGTATCAAAAACGTAAAGCCAATGTCGTCATCGATTGTCTCATCCGACCACCCATTACTCTACTTTTCAAAGTGATGATTATGCAGGGTTACGACACCACCACTTGGACACAATTGTATTAAGTAGAATACAAATTCTTCGTAGTTTATCGACGGATTCATACCAACATGTTTTCTACTACCGACTACTTTCTGAAAGACACCTTGCTATACAAGGTGGACGAATTTGTGTATCGACTAGTGAGCATCGACAAAAACTCATTTGGGACGCGCACTACAACAATACTGTAGGATATTTTGGACTAGAAAAGACTCTTGTTATTCTCCAAAATTATTTTTACTGAGCTTCACTTAAATATGGCATCAACAAGTACATCCGATCGTGCGTGGTTTGTACCATTGCTAAACCGTTGAATCGACGACAAGGACTTTATACTCCTTTATCGGTTCCTAGTCAACCATGGGAATCTATTTCTATGGACTACCCAATAGGATATCCTACTATCAAACATCAGCATGAAATGATCTCAGTAGTAGTCGACATATTTTCGAAGATGGCTATCCTCATACCATGTAGAAAACTACAACAGTACAGCAGAATTTTCATCTCTTCTTTGAACATGTTTGGAAACATTATGGCCTTCTGACGACCATCACTTCCGAAAAATATTCCAGATTTGTCAGCATGTTTTGGAAGAATCTATGGAAACAGCTCGACATGAGACTTTCTTTGTCGACAAATTTCCATCCTCAGACAAACGGATAGACGAAAGTTGTTAATTGCTTGGTAGTACAATTTCTTTGCATGTACAACCATAAGCATCGTTGGGCATGGTATGAAAGTCTTTTATGCATACAACACAACTAAAATCGTGTTGATCACAACACTACGGGAAAGATTCCATTCGAGAAATTTTATGGATTTCAACCCTTAGCGCCCATTGACTTAATCAATTCATCGACACATTCGAACGACACCGACTTCAACAGACGAGAAGTTGAGAAAGCACCAAAGTTTTGAGATCAAATATTCAACATCCAGAAGCAAGAACAAGAAATGTTGTAGTGAGCTAACGAAAAATCCAAGTCCTAACACGATCAGCATCATACTCCTCAGTCATTCCAAATTGGGGATTAGGTCTAGCTACATCTAAAGAAGGAGCGCTTCATTAGCCCATACAAAATACTGAAACCTTTGTGATATGATTCATACAGTATCCTTAAGAAGATTGGAGAAAACACTTTCCATATCGACATTCCTTCATGCTTGGGTATGCATCTAATGTTCAATGTGGATCTACTTTGACCATACCATGCACCCTTGTTGGAACAAAATGACTTGCAAACAACAGAACCCGAAAAAAATCCATCCAGATGTTCAAGAACCTCTTCCTTGAAACACCATTATGGGATGATGCATACGCTAAACAAGGACTAACTCCATTCCCTTATTTCGAGTGGATAAATCTAGATAGATCCCCGCACAAGGAAAGTGGTACTCTGCTACTAAACTCACCAAAACGTTTCCTCACTTAAACGAGCACACAATGGAGACCATTGTTTCTTAAGGGAGGAGGAATGATCCACTCAGCAATTAGCATGTTTGTCGAATTCAACAGGTTCGGCATCGACTTCAACAAGTCCAAACCTTGACACAACCTTGACATGTTTCGCATCTCGACATGCAGCGTCGAATTCAACATCTCGACATGACTATGACATAATGTCTATTTATCTTCCAGTCATCTGTAACGGTTGTATTTCCGAATTTTTCTAGATTCCTTGTAACTTAACGTAACAGGTAGTCAGCCAAGCATCACAACATTCTATATAATAATGTACACTATTGTAATATAAAATACACTAAAGTGGCAATCAATACGAGAGTATTGTGCATCTTACAGTAGTAATAAAATAGCAGATATTGGTTCGAATTCTTGCATTTTGTCTATGTGCATACTTTTTGTCTATGTAGTGTGTTCATGCTTTTCTTATTCTTTGTATTCTTCCACCATAATAGTAATCAATTCATTCAATCGAACTGTTGTCCTCCAACATGTTCTCGGGCACCCGGATCACATGCTAAGCATTGCCAAGGCCAGAGAGTTTGAAAATAGTTGTCTCTATCTAAAAGCTTGTCCTATGGCCCCTTTTTTAGATGTTGATGTCACTTCCACTTGGAAACCCTCCAATAAAAACCCCTAACCTGCATGAAAGAAAAACAATTACACACAATAAGGCTTGCACTCTTTTGTGGTTTTAAAAATGGAGTGAGCTAAACTCTAGACTATTTGCATTTTTGCTGGCGAAATTTGTCGAAATTTAGTGAAGGAATTTTTGTTGAAATAATGATTTTGATTAATGAAATTGCAATTTTGATTACAAAAATGGATTTAATGCCTTTGATAATCCCTTAAGCATATCAATTATGCAATTTCAACAATTCTTGCCTAATTTTAAGAAGAAATTTCGCAAAAAAATCAGTACAAACGGTCTAAAGTTTAGCTCACTACTTTAAAAATAACTTTTAAATCACTTTAAACTTATTCTCTTTTTGTTTTCTACCATTTATAACTACTTTTCTCCCATTTTAGTACTAACTTACTCAAATAACTTAAATTATGTTTTCAAGAATATCTAAAAATGAATTGTTTTTTATGTTTTTTTTTTCTTTTAAGCTTTAAATATTTAAATCTTAAAGATTAAAGTATGTCTTGTTTTTAGACTTAAAAGCCTATGCATTTTTAGGATTTTTTTGGAGCTTGACTGAAGCTTTGAAGCTTTTTCTTAGGGTTTAAGGCATATAGCTTTTTATTTTTGGATTTAAATCAATATTTAAAGCTTAAAGATTAAAGTATGTCTTGTTTTTAGACTTAAAAACATATGCATGTTTAGGAATTTTTTTAGAGCTTTACCGAAGCTTTGAAGCTTTTTCTTAGGATTTAAGGCATATCGCTTTTTATTTTTAGGATTTAAATAGAATAATATGCATATAAATAAAATCATAATATATATATAATTTATTTATTTATTTTGTTATATATATATATATACAACTTCTGATTTCCATACATAAATCTTTATGTTTATAATTAATTAATGTAGTTATTAATGGCTTATTATGTCAAAATTAATAGTATCTTAATTCGTAAGTTAATATTGATACCTAACTTCTTTTACCTTAGGAGTTGAACAATAATTCCTCTCATCTTTTGTTAGGATTAGGATATTAATGATATCTAGAAGGATTACTTAGTTTTACTTAATAACACTTAGTAATAATTAGTCTTATGCTATGCGCTAGGTCATAACAGCTTGTTAGTGCTTTGCGGTAGATAGTGACTTCTTCGATGCTCCTATCAAAGCCTGACCTTTAACGGTACTTATAAACTTAAGTGCCCATCTAGTGAATGTCATAGTTATCTTTTATTGAAGTGCCCATGGCACCAAGATGACATATGCTATCAACTCATGACTTCCCATACATTCACCCTCTCTCCCCAGTGGATTCCATGGCCCTTTTGTTTAGTTGCGTCAAGCCCTTCAATCTCGTATGTCTACAAATTCACCATACAACTTAATAAATCACAATCGTACTTACAAAATTTACTAGTGGGGCCCAGAGATGGAATTTGACGGGTAAATGCCCGTCATGGGTCAATTTACCCGTCAAATACAGCTAAGATTTTGCCGAGACCGTCAAAATCTGGCTTAGAATACAGAAAATGTTTCAAATTTTATTTGTTACCGACAATTTTGACGGGTGTCCATCATTTGAAATTCCAACCCTGGTGGGGCCTTGGCCTTTAGCTCCTCGCCAAGAACAGGTACACTATTACATTTTCACTTAAAAAGTATTGGGGTAAAAAGAGGGATATTATAAATTCATAAGAATCTTCTACAAACTAATTCCTTTCCATAAAAATAAACATTATCGTAATAACAATCTAAATGAAAAGAGGAGGATCCATATCTATAAATCGAATTTTTTTTGGAGAAGCTACCTCTAGATCTCTCACTAGTAATGATAGAAAACAACATGTGGGGGAGGACTCTCCACCCAATCAACCCTTTAGTGAGACATTGAGAGTCCTTGAGCCCCCTATCTTCCTTCAAAGCTAAGAAGAAGGAATGCCCTTCCCCTCGAGTTCTCCCCCTTTTTATAGGTTTTTCTCATTTTCTTTGGAATTTGAATTTAATATATTTTATTAATTTAGCTAGCAATTTTCTTTTATTTATTTATTATTTCATATTATCTATCATAGTTATCCTATTCATGGTGATAAGGGTTTCCTTTTATTTATTTAATTAATTAATTCTAATATTTAATTTAGTTCTATTATACTTTTATTTATAATTAATTTAATAGTGTTTTTGGGTTGTTACATACTCCCCTCCTTCAGATAACTTTGTCCTGAATTTACATCTTATATAGTATACACATATTTTAGTAATATTGTATAGGTGAGAGTCACTCATGTAGCTAGTACAAGTAATTATTTATATGTACTACTAATTATTATATTAATTTATATTATTACATGTTTTTTATTATTCTTACTAATTCTATTTTTATCAATTATTGTTATTAGGTATATTTATTATCTTTATGTATAGTTTACTTCCTCCCTTACACACACTCTCCATAAGAATCATACCATATGATCAACCTACACAAACCTCCACATCAAACTTTATATATTGGTCATGATCACCATGGCATAGGCCCTATACTGTAACCTGTTTATGGATCATACAGTAGGCATCCAAAGTTATCGAGAAGTTACTGTGGCCTTAGAGACCCTCCTTTTCTGGATTTGTTGGCCTTAAAGGTGTCACTTGGGTTAGTCCAGACATATGGTTATTTATACACTACACTAGTGTACCCCAATCATCTCTAAAGGATGACCCAAAAATTCCTCCACAACTTACACTGGCATCCACCCCTAGGCATCGAAAGTCCTTACTCATATACTTCCCTCTAATTAGTATAACTCAAGCCACAGAAATACGAAATTCCTAAAAGTTAAAAGAAATACTAGCACTGATTTATTAGTTTAGTTGTCCCCCACCCATAAGTAATTACTTGACATTCTCATTCATGGTTATGGGTCCCCACGAAATCCTTGAATTACTAGCCCCTACCAATCACTACTTCATAACATGCAATCAATGCATTAGTTCAATTTAATCCAATTTTCAATCCTTGATTATTACCACAATGATTTAGTTCATCCCACAACTTCATTGCACAATAAACATATATGTGCAGTGAAAATAAAACCAGGATTATTAAAAGATATCCATGCACAAAAGACACAAATATTTTACCCTGGGAAACCCAAACGAGAGAAAACCCAGAAAAAATATTCTCACAAGAAATTAATCCAATTCAATTACAATACCAAACATAAAGATGAGCCCTAGAAAAAAATAGGTCCATCCTCCTTAACAAGAAACCCTAATGAGGGTAGATAATCTTCCAAGAGATAAGGGAATAAGATAACCCCAAAATTATGATTCTTGCCTTTGCTAGGCCTTCCTTGCAGGTGCGCACTATTGGAGAGAATAATATGTGACGTGTGAATGTGTCAAATGAAGAGTGAGAACACCTCTATTTATGTTCTTCAGTTGACTTGATTTTCACTCTTGATTTTTCCTTTCACTTTTATCTTCTAGGATCAATTTACCCTTTTAGTGGGGAAATTTTCCCTTTCTTGCCTTTAACTTTCTCTAGGACTTCTTCAATGCTATAAGGGAATTATTCAATGTATTTTATTAACTTCTTTGGTCATTTCTTCATTATAGAAAAGTTCTTATTGATGTAATAATTCTCCGTCACATGCACATCTATTCACAACATAGATCCTTAATGTTGATTTGGCCAACACTAAGAAGTCTCGGTCACTTCTTAGTGCTCATTCCAAATTCAACATTATGCTAGAATTGTAGATTTCACAAGGGGATGAAAGCCCCTAATAAAATGAATAAGTCAAACATTCTAATACAGAATATATCACTTTGTTACATGAGTAGGAAATGTGAGAGCATCCTTGGGTCCATTCTCCATGCCATATGGCTAGGAGAGTCTCTACCCATACTAGGGTCATTCACCTCTAGAACATGAATGTATCATTCATTACTAAAAAAATAATCATGGCATCACTAACCAAATATGCATGGTTATCTGTGAGTGAATGTCTTCTCGATGCTACACCTGGATAAACATCAACACTCCCTCTCAATGAGGAATACATTATGTATCAAACCAAGCCACATACTTGGTGAGAATGTCCAACAATACTGCATATGTATTGCATCTACATCTGTATGGTACATGTGATCCATTTGCATTTGCATTGCATCTATATTGGATATATATTGTAACTGTACTTCAATTGCATTTGTACTATTTTTGTACTTGCAACTACATGTATATTATATATGCATTGCAACTGCATATGTACTATGTCTGCACTACAACTGCATCTATTGAATCATCGAAATGTCCGGACCATTAAAATTATCATGAATGTCTTCTTTGTCATATATAGTACCATCATGATGTTTGTGGCACTCATCTGTCATGAATGTATTCCTTTTTGTTTGTAATATCGTCATGGTTTTTGGTCCACTCATATCCCGTGAATTTATTCCTACTCATATGTGAGACCATCATGAAATGTGGGCCACTCATCTCTCACGAATTTCTTTCTGGTCGTCTCAATTTTGATCATCCATGAACACTCCCTCTAAATCAGATATGCATTCTCCCTCAGACGAATATTGTTCCCAAAGTATACAAAATTTTCCTTGGACAGAGACTTAGTGAGAATTTTGGCTATTTGCTCATCCGTCGATATGTAATGGAGCTTCAGTGCTCCCTTATGCACCATGTCTTGGATAAATTGGTATTTGATATCAATATGCTTCTACTTTCCATGGAACACTCGATTTTTCAAAAGCTTGATACAACCTTGATTGTCATAGTGTATCACAGTCGTCTCTAACTACTTATAAAATAACCCTACAAGAATATTTCAAAGCCATAGTGCTTCACAACTTGTAACACTAGTTGCATAATATTCTATTTTCATTTTACTGAATGTGACAGATGGATGCTTCTTGCTAAACCAAGATACCATGACTAATCCCAAGATGAAGAAACACCCTGAAGTTATTTTTCTGTCCACTACACTACCTTCCTAGTTAGAGTCTGCATAACCTTGCAACTTCACTTCTCTACCCGTGACATATCTCAAGCCATATCTAATTGTACCACATAGGTACCTCAAGACATGCTTTGTTTCTACCCAATGTAGATGTATTATCTCAACCATAAATTGGCTCATGGTGTTCACTGCAAAGCAAGTATAAGGCTTGGTGTTAACCAGGAACACCAAGGATTTAGTCAACTACCCACCAAATATGAATATGAAACAAAATCACTCGTCTTCTTCATATTTGTCATCATAGTATGATCCATCAAATTTGAATTTGAAACAAAATCACTCAACTTCTCCAAATTTGCACATAAATGAATCCATTGGATCTGAATCTGAAGCAGAATCACTCAACTTCTCCATATCTTGTTTCCATAGGTATATCCATAATCTTGAATCTCTTAGGAACTCAACTCTATAGTCTATCTATCTGAGGAAGATCTAATTTGATATCTTCCACACTTTTAATCTCAAGAAGTAATGCATCAGGCTAATACCCTTCATCTTGAACTCAGAGGCCAACTCCCTCTTGCACTTAAAGTTGATCTTTTATGTTCTCATAATGGAACAAATAATCAATCATACAAAACTAGTATCACATGTTCACCATCGACAACCTTGTAGTAAAGGTTGGAATCCACATCATTCTTGATGAAATATAAGCTCATAAAGTACAAGTTTATCATGACATAGCAAGTCCTGCATACCTACCTGAGTCTATATAAAGTATTCTTTATTGTAGCTACTCCCTCTACGTGGGATCATATTGCTCCATCTATAGCTATACTCTCTGGATATGAGTATCTACTCCCTCTGCATTTGGACACTCTACACTCTCTGCATCTGAGTATCCTACACTAAAGCAACTTGTTTCCTTTTGCACTTGTTCATATCTATGCATTCATCTATGTCATATCCACCAAGTGGTTTTATTGAGACAAGCCTCCTACTCTCTCAAGAACATTGAATAATATCCACGACTCCCTCTAAGTCTGCAAACCAGTTGTCCTTCATGAGTCATATTTGATGTTGATAAGAACTGTATATTTAATCTTGTAGATCCACTTGCAAGTAATTATTGGATTCCCTCCATGTCTCGGTACTATCTCACACACATCATTCTTCACGATGGACTTATAATCTTTCATCATGATATACTTCCAAACCTGGTAGCCTTATTACTCCTTTTCACTATAAGGTTTGGAATCAATGGTGTGACTCATCAATTACATATAACATGAGAACCTCAGATGTTTTTTGTTCTCTCTCTAAAAGTATCACTGAGATTTATATGCCTATCTACAAAATAACATCTATATATCCACTGGTTCTATTGCATCTACTGACTTGTCATGATAGTTTGAAGGATGAATAGAGGGATTTGTACACTCATTCTTTGGAGCTTCCCGATTGGGCCAATCTCCCCACGCCATATACTCAAGCTAATGGGATATTGTTTTCCCTTGGTTGGGTTATTCTCCTCTATCCATATGACTCAAGCCCAGAGGATGAATGTCTACCCATAAGACCATAGGTGAGTCCTATTCATGGATCTTTATTTACACAATCTACCTCGGCACATGGGTGTATGTTGGTTAACCAAGGATTCTTTACTACTGCAAATGCTTCCTTAGTAGTATTGTCCCCCAATATCTAGTGAGGACTCTTGGTCTGAGCATAACTGTCATACTAGATGCATCTTCCCATAAAACCATGGCTAGACTTCCATAGTCTTCATAATGGAGCTATTCTGCAATACATGACAGAAACTGTCCAAAAGGGTTAACTAATACTAAATCAAATAGTTATGATATTCATTAATAAAACAACAATTCAAATTAAGAAAATGAAACTTGATTACACAAAGTAGAAAATACTTATCTTTACTTGTTTTGTTGACTCCTCTTGATCTCTTCCTCCTTGTTTAAATCATCGAAGTTTTTGGAAGGGTACTCTGCTTCATCATCTGATCTGATGACCTTTATATTCTTCTTCATCAAGTTCTGACCTTTTAAAACTTGTTGAAGTCTTCATTTTATGCCTTCATCTTCTAACTAAAGCTTTTGTAAAACTTAGAAGTAGTCTTCGCAATCTCCATCCATTTTGTCTTCTTTTCTTCTGAGGTGAAACTCTTCAACATCACTTGCATGTTTCCTTTATTTTATTTTATTTTGAAGACACTGATAAGAAAAGTGACCAATTGCATAACAATTGTAACATTTGATCTTTGAAAGATCCCTCTTCCTTTATTTTGGAGTTGATCTTTTGTTTTCCTTCTTCTCATCATTTCTTACTTTTATTTTATTCTGAGAACATTGGAAAGCATAGTGACCAAGATCCTGACACTTGTAACATCTTACTTTTGAAATATCCTTGTGATATTGAACCGAGGTTGATTCTTCTCTTGAATCTCTCTTCTTCTTAAACTTCCTTCTACTTCCCTTTTTTTTGATATTGGATTGTCATGTTCCTAGAAGCACCATTATCCACAGAAAATATATCATTGATATCTGAAATAGTACCATTAATAAAACATGTAAAAGAATACTGGAGTTCATTTTCAATTTCATCATCATCCAACCTATCTTCCTGGACATCATTTTGACAAAATATAAAAATACGACTTAGAAACCCTTGCAGGAGCTAGGTAAAAAATGAATTTTTTCAACGTTGAAATCTCCCTCCAAAAATAAATACACCCTCATAGGCAAGTTCAAATATGCTAAGATCAAACCCAATCCGTGGTTAGAAAGGCTTAAAATTGAAATCCCTAGTTCTTGACCCCTGCAAAAATTAGGTCAAAAATCAAAATTCATAAAATTGAGATATGCTTCCACAAGTAAGCGTGCCATCCTAGTGTGAGTTCCATTGTTTTATTTTCAATTCCAAACTATAGAGACAAGTATCCAAACTTGGAATCCCTAGTTTCTAGATTAGGGGACAAACAGTCTCTTACAATGGAAACCATTCAGAATTGCTTTGATGTCATGTTGAATTTTAATCCAATTTTCAAATCCTTGATTATTATCACAATGATTTAATTTATCCCACATCTTCATTTCATAAAAAACATTCATTTGTAGAGGAAATAAAACAAGGATTACTAAAAGATAACCATGCACAAGAGACACAAAGATTTTACCCTTGGAACCCAAACGACAGAAAGCCCAACAATTTTTTCATAGAAGTAATTAATCTAATTCAAGTACAATACTAGACATGAAGATGAACCCTAGCACAATATTGGTTCATCCTCCTTCACAAGAAACTCTAATGAGGGTAGATAATCTTCCAAGAGATAAGAGAATAAGATAACCTCAAAATTATGTGTTTTTCCTTTGCTAGCGATTCCTTGGACGTGGGTACTTATGGAGAGAAGAAGACGTGATGTGTGAATGTGTAAAATGAAGTGTGGGAACACTTCTATTTATATTATTCATTTGAATTGATTTTCACTCTTGAGTCCGACTTGCACTTTTGTATTCTAGGGTCAATATACCCCTTTTAGTGGGGCAATTTTCCCTTTCTTTCTTTTAACTTTCTCTGGGACTTCTTCAATGCTATCTGGGACTTATTCAATGGATTTTATTGAATTATTTGATTATTTATTCATCATAGAAAAGTTCTCATTTATTTTATAGTTCTCCATCACATGCACATCTATTCACAACATAGAGCCCTGATGTTGATTTGACCCACACTAGGAAGTATTGGTCACTTCTTAATTCTCATGTTAAATTCAACATTAGGATAAACTTGTATAATTCACAAGGGGATGAAATCCCATAATCAAATTAACAATTCAAACACTCTAATACATAATAGGTCACTCTTTTACGAGATTTGGTAATGTGAGAGCATCATGAGGTCCATTCTCCACACCATATGACTAAGAGAGTCTATACCCTTGCTAGGTCCATTAACCTATAGAATGTGAATGTATCACTCATTACTAGCCAAATCCTCATGGCCTCACTATCCAAATCCTCATTGCATCACTAGCCAAATCCTCATTGCCTCACTAGCCAAATCTGTATGGCTATCTATGAGTACATTTCTTCCCAATATTGCACCTAGATAAACACTAAAAAAACTTTATCCATAACTTACATGGGTCTCCACTCATAGGAATCATATGTCCCTACACATATACCTCCCACTGATGAGTATAACTAAAGCCATGGACTTTCAAATTCCTAGAAGTTAAAAGAACCACTAGAACTGGTTTATTAGTTGAGCCTTCCCCCACCCATAATATGTTACTGTACATTCTCATTTGCAGTTATGGGTCCACATGAAATCCTTGAATTAACATTCCTAATGCCCATGAGTGTATTTCTTTCCAATCACCACCTCATAACATGGAACCAATGCATTAGTCATATATCATCATTATGAATATATAGATACAATATTCCACTAAAGAGAACATGACTTTATCATGCATCACCCTATCCATAATAAACCATGAATAATAAACAATTGCATGTTACCTCTTGTTGTGATATGATGGTAATCATCAACATAAAATTGTATAGTCCTCATAAAGTATCATCTTCATGAGTATCGTATAATAACATGATATCCTTATCATAATTACATGGTTTGTATACCATATGCATTATAATATCACTATGAATATAAATAGTTCTACCAATATATCCTAGAAAAGACTGTTATGATAATAAGAACATATGTCATCAAATCACATGTATTCATATCCATTTACTTCATCAAATTCCAATGAATTAGAGAATATCTATGTGGTACTCACCATATGTTATCATAAGAATAATGAATTTCCACATGTTGTGACAAAATCACCATTTATATTATCATCAAGTGATACACCATATGTTCCCGCATTTCAATCATAAGCCATATTTACACAAATAACCACATACCATTCCATCATGAAATGTCAACATAAATAAACACATGTAGTTAGGACATATCATGAAATGAAGACATGTTATCAAAGAAATCATTACCTGTTATCACCTTGTCACTTCAATTATATCACCTCATTATAACATCATCGACAAGGATCATAGGAATTACAGCAGGTAATCAACATATCAATATAAGTGCAATGGAGCCATAGGTATTTCTAATATTGTAGGACATGCTCATAAATCAATTCACCTCACTGTACCTTCATCAAAAGGTATTGGTACCATCAATATAACATGTCAAGAAATCATTTTATCTACACATATCATACATGACAAATGCGATAATAGTCTCAACAAATAGAATATGCATAATCAATAAGACTTCATGAAAATTCGCCAATTTCACTAGTATGGATAATCGACAGTATGTACTAAATGTCATAACATTATACACCCATCTAAATAAGTATTATTAAACTAGGTTGGCTCTATTATGAAATACCTTATCATTAATATACTTATCTTTTAATTTTACTATTTACTGAACAAGGTTGATATTGTATGTGCTATGTGTACTCAATCCATGTTTAAGTTTTCCATATCACCCAAATCCATTGATAAGACTAAATGTTATGTGATGCCCTTCGACACTTCCAAGGTTAAAGTGTGGATCTCTAGCATGATTTCCTTGGGGTGTGTTAACAAATTGTTAGGCTTAACGTTGACTCGGGAATGAGTCAAAGGTGCTTCAAGTCTAGCACGCGTTTTTGGGCCCATGGTACTTGGTGGCCAATGGTATTTTTTCCATGGTATTTGGTGGTCCATTGTATTTTGTGTCCTGTGGTATTACATGTAAGGAAGTATTTATAAGGCTTAAGGATGCTCCATTTTAAAGTGGCCTAGAGGTGAGTGGTGGCTAGCTCACTTGGATCAGCTTGGTCAGTTTATGTTGAGGGAAATAATATATCTGTTGTGGTGGTTCTTCATGTTTTTGGGTTTTCCACATAAACAATGTGTGCCTATATTTAATGGTTGCTTGTGCTTATGTTTTTCTCATATATTATTATTATGTAATGCTCATTCAAATCCTAATAACTAGTATCATATCCATGGTTTGACATATAGTTGTGCTCGTTGTGTTGTACCTGGATTTTTTAATTAATCGTGGGGTGTATGTTCAATGGTACCTAACACCCTAGTAGTATTTTTGGGTTCCTGGTTAGAATGTAAGTTCCTTGAGTGTTGGAATCACAAGGTATCCCTATTATTTACAGAGAAGGGATTTTGCATCAAGTGTGGAATGAACCACTAGGGTGGCAGGTGTACTTGTAGCCTAGCTTGATGTAGATTGGAGAGGTTGAGTCTTCGATTGCAAGAGGAATGTGAGATGGTTTAATCTCAGTTTTGGGAAAAATATTGATGAACCATATATGTGAAGATAATTCCTATAGAAGTGGCAGTTATAATGGCTAAGCACACATGTAATCCGATATATGGATTCCTCTTTATATGGACATCAATCACAAGGTTGGTTGTAGGTACAAAAGGAGCATGGAATAAAACAAGAAATCATGGTAAAACGAAAGAATGAAGTAACAGATGGTGATGGTGTAGTCACCATGAAGACACATGAAAAAAATCGATGGCTCAGTTTGCATGTAAATGGGCATATGGTTGTTAGACCTGGTAAGGAATGCATACCCCCGGTAACTCACCGGTAAAGTTGGGAGATGGAACCAGGTGATAGTATGTGAGATTCCTCAGTAAAAAATTTGAGGGGGTTTATTTATTACTCCAAGTCAAGTTTATAGGGGGGATTTTTAGGGTTAACCTTGAATTGAAAATGAGCCAAAGGTGGTTTAGGTCCAGCACATGTTTTTGGGTCCATGGTATTTGGTGGCCAATGATATTTTCCATGGTGTTTGGTGTCCCATGGTATTACATGTAAGGAAGTATTTATAATGCTTGAGGAGGATCCATTGTAAAGTGGTCTGGAGGTGAGTGGTGGCTAGCTCACTTGGTTTGGCTTGGTTGGTTTACGTCAAGGGAAATAATAGTTCTATTATGGTGGTTTTTACTGGTTTTGGGTTTTCCACATAAACATTGTGTTCCTATCTTAAATGATTTTCTATGAGGATTTATTTTCTCTCATTATTAATTATATGTATGATCGTTAAAGTTCTAATACAAATTCCATTCTAAATATGGTAAAATTTACCTAGATACAATATGGCAAGGTAGGGACAAACTCTACATCAACTTTGAGAATCAAACCAAGTAGTTGATCAATGCTACAAGAAAGTTTTTTGATGATTTCAGACCCATGATACAAATTTCACCTACAACCCATGTTGACTCCTTCTAGACAAAGGAATAAATGAACAAATTGATAGTTTGTTTATGAAGAAACTATATTTAAAATGTTCGCCGGATGCAGGTGTTAACCATGTGCTGGCACGTCAGAAGCATGCCAGATGCTAACCCACACACCAACACATGGACGAACGTTGGGAAGATTAAATAGGATTAGATTCATGTTAATGAAAACCTTAATGACACCTGCGACAATGACTCCTCCTGTGATGGAAAAGATGGTTCATAGGAATATCAACATTCATGGTGAAGGGATGGTTGATCCACCCCTGTGTGTTGTGGGAAATATTTATATGCATGGAAGTCTGGAAATGGTGCCACATTGGAATGATTTGGTTCTCTATCTACAATTTATCTTTTCGATTGTTTGGTTCTCCATATGCATAATGAACACTAGGAAGAGAGGAAATCCAAGGTGAGGCACCAGTGGTTGGGGTACATCGCGTCGTTTAGGGTCTAGGAACTATGGTGGCGGTGGATACATACATTCAATATATCCTTCGATTAGAGGTTTAATAGATGACTGGGAGGCGGGCATAGTTTCCCACCAACTTGCTTCATTGCATTCAACGGGGAAAATAAACTGTTATTGGGTGGTAAAAAACATGTTCAGTCTATTAATGGAGGATTTCCAAGCGTAATGGAGGAATTCTAAGGCTGATGCCTTAGACATAAGAGTTAATATGGAGAAAACTGAGAAGAGTTTGAATAATCTGGAAGAAAATTTCGAATGGTGACAAACTTTGTTTGAGAAAAGGTTTGAAGTTGTGGGTGATCAAAAATCTAGTCTGGGTGGGGACAATTTCACTAAAGCGGCTTCACATAGTGTTTCTATGGAGCAGCTGAAGCATGCTAGCCAATGCAGCAATCCCTCAGAGTAGGAAGAGGTAGAACACCCAAAAAGTTTGCTACCGGTCGAGCCTATCATAGAGCCTACTCGACTCAATTCGATGCTTGGAGCTGGAAGACCAAGTTATATTGTGCAAGACAGAGCCCCTACCTGTGAAGCTTCAAGTGGAGGATTCATCAAGATCAGAATACAAGGCTTTCCCCATTACTGAATAACTCTCTAACTCGTTCCACGGTGAACACTTGTGTTAGCAGAGATTCTTATACTTCAGGAAATAATTATTGTGTCTATCAATTTTTTTGGCATTCTATGATAGATAAGTTGTTAGCCTATAGGTATGTTAGCATTGGGTTGATGTTTAAAAACTTTAAGTTCTTTAGAAAGTTTCAGGCATGTTTTCCCTCTATTGGAAGGGCCTTTTTATGTTTAAAACTTAACAAAATTGATAGTATTTTTGCATGGATGGGTTGGTGGTTTCACCTTCTTATACCACCTTGAGGTCAGGACGAGAACATATCTATAACTTTGGTTATTTTTTACATTATAATTCTTGTCCAACCTTATAAAAAAATGATATCTAAAATGTTGCATATTATTCATGTCTTTGCAAAACATCAATATAAAAATAAAAACTTGAATGAATTAATAAACATGTAGTTGAACTCATAAATAGAGGACTAATTAAACTGAGTATTTATCCATGAACATTGGTAGTACTTCTAGTTTTGAAGGACAATATTTGGCAGATATGGGTAGGTTATTAGGGATTGAACAAAACCACTATCGATAATCAATACTTTCTACAAAGGATCATTGAGTCAATTGGTTGGATTTTGGAATCTTGGCATTCCACTAAGCCAAGAATTTAGTTTGAATATCCGCAGGGTTGAATAAGAGATGAGGACACATGGAAGACTATTTTTAAAGCATGCTCTATGTAAGTAGTCTGTGCAAAGATTCCAATATATTTAAGAAGTGATAATTTAAGATTATCCACCTTTGGTTTCTCTTCAAATCAATTAAGAAGACACTAAGTGTAGAAACCCTTACTAGTATTAAACCCCCTTTAGGACATAAATCTATTTGTTAACTTGTAGAAATAACCCTAGTACAACATTCCCACAAAATAAACATGTAGAGAAAAAAGAATAATTTAAGCAAAGGTAGCACCTTGTTTTGATTTTGATTGTGTTCTTTTATTATGATTCCTCCCCTCTTCAAGAGACGACGCCCTTGTAGCATTGTCGATCAATGACCATTTATTGTGACTTAATAACCAAAATTTTATCCACCACAAGTCAGTTTGGTTACTACTTGTTAAATGATCTTGATCTTTAATGTCCATGCAACATAATTTACGACATTTGATTTCTATGATTATGATAACATAACTCCTCCCAGACCAACACTCCTTCATTAACAACCAAGTAGTATAAGCAATTCCTTGAAGCCAAGTTTACCAATTGACTTATCATTAAACCGTATGATAAACTAATTCTTAAGAGCAGATATTAATCAGTCTTATACAACCTCATATCTTTGCATGATGAAAATCACATTTTAGTAATGTGTATAGTTTTAATCTCCTAGTAATTCTACCTTAAAAAATTCATTAACTTAAAAAAATATTTATATAATATTTAATAAACAAGAGCCACGAGGTGGAAATGTCCCCGACATTGCATCTGTGATAGCTAGTGGTTTGCAATTGCCTATGCAAAAAATTAAAACTCAATAAAAATAGAATAAAATTTTTTATAGCCTACTTAAAACTCAATAAAAAATAGAATAAATGTTTTTATAGCCTACTTAGGCATCCTTTTGAGGATGGTAGAGATTTGACTACTTAGAAGACTCTAGACTCAAGTTCTATTTCAATGGATCCAAAGTGAGGATGAGCTTTACCAGCTTTGTGAGAACGACTACTACATGTCAAATAGGCCATGAAGGACATAAAGACAAGCCTAAATACATAGTGGGAATGAACCATTTTTTATTAGCTAGATGATAAATTGTTGATGCTTGGTGGGTGGTTAAGTTAATTCCTTCAGTATCAAAGTTGGAAACCAACTTCTCTTTCTAAAATGGTACCCACCTCTCTCATGGAGTTGCACATTTGGGCTTGAAAAGTAACGTATCCTCTAAAGGAAGGGTAGAAAGGAAATGAAAGTGAGGGCATGATTCCATATTTGAATAATGCTAAGCCAATATAAGAAAAAGAAGAAATTGAAAGAAAGCAAAACCTTCCTCATTGAAGGAAAACTCACCACCTACCCTTCAATCAAATAGAAAACTTTTAATGAAGTAAGACAACAATTTCCATTATTACATATATCATAATAACCACTAATGTAAGTATACACCTATTTAAAAAAAAACATGTTAATAAAAATTAATAACATTTTGAAATTTTGTTTTTATCATGAAAATCAGTTGTAGTGAATTATTTGCCCATTCTTTGAAAGGGTTTCTTAAGATTTTCAATAGTATTTTGACGATAGGGCATATGCTCATCAATTCCAAGCCTTCGTCAATAACTTGAGTTAAAATGAAAAATTCATTATATGAAAAAGGCATTACATAGATTATTTTAACACACTTATCAAATATAAAAACCATATGGACTTTATCTAACAATCTTATACATATATATTTTTAAAACACACATGTATAATAAAAATTAATTTTACCTCTTACTAAAATATACTATGATAAAAATATTTATATTATGAAATTTCAAAATAAAAATAAATATCATTCTAATATATTTACACATTGTAAGATATTTTATCCTTTCCTAAAATTTTACTATAAGATTAAGTAATCAAAATTAACATAAAACTATAAAATTTTCAAAAAAAAATTGGTTGTTATTTTTTATGTGTCATTCATGATAGTTGAGGGTAGATGGCCAATATGAGGATAAATCGATGAAAATGAAATCATCATTAAAGCTAGGAGAGAAGCCTTGTATTCCCCATCTCACTCAACCTTAAGCTACGTGCGGGTTGTTCACCTTTATGAGCTACATTCCACTGCGCTAGTAAGAAATCCTAGCTAACCATGCCCTAATAGATTGCTTTCCAGTGATTGCTTTCTAAGCAGAAGTTAAAATACTGCTATTTTATTAGCAAATAATGAACCTATATGACAGTCGCAACAAAAACCCGGGGCATATCAGTCACCTTTTTCCACTCCTTACCGGCCAACCTCATCATAAGGCTAATCAGTTTCAACAACCTAATCAATTTGGAAAAATAAAAAATGGTTGATTAACTCGTATAACGTTGTAATTCAAAACTCGTACAGCCATACACCCTAAGAGCTTGTACCATTTCAGCTGTTTATAGTTAGCCGAGTTTGCACGTTTATCGCATGCTAATTCATAGCAGTATAGTTCGTAATCACGATATTCTAAAGGGTATATAGCTATCCTAGAATCAACAATCTTAGGGGCAGGGGAAATGTATTTTTTTTTTATAAAAAAAATATTGTTGCTCTTTTAATTTTAAGCGTTAAAAACAAACAACAGATAAAGCAACCCAGCTAGCTTTCGCGTCTCTAATCGAGACGATAGCAAAGCCCGCCCGGAAGGCTACTAGTACAAGTAACAGTCAAAAGGGGAGAGGAGTATGGGTGGGGGATAATCAAAAAGGAAGGGACAAAACTAGCAGATAAATAAAACTACGCTACACGCAAATAAAATCATCAATGGAAACTTCCTACCCTAACTAAAACTACTATTGAACTCCCTCGAATGACAAATCTTCACTAATTATAAACTACACAATGGAGAAGTAAAAGCGTTCAATACATTTGCCAAAACATCATAAGCTAAAGCATCGTCAACAACAACTGCATTAAGCAGTTCAACACGTGGCATACATTTTAGAATTCGTGGTGGAAGGAAAATAACGTGTGGGAAGTTATATGGATCATGAACGCTTTAAGCACTTCACGTGTACTCCAAGTAAAAGCAGAGAGCTAAAGGAGAAATGATAAAATGTCTGAATGGGTAGAGGGAACTTCAATATATAGAGAAATTATGTACAAATACTCTGCTTTGTTGCTGTCACAGTTGCAATTGCTTCGACAACGTAGGCACTCCATAATTACAGAAGATGAACTAAAAGACCGAAAACTGCAACCAGATGGCACATCTGGCATAATCTTGACTTTACGCACTGCATGAAAAACAACACATTGAAAGCTCACATTAAATTGTCTTCCTAAATGATCATGTATTTTACGTTCATTTTGGTTTATTTCAAGTGCAATCAAACAGCTGCAAACTCACAAACCTATTCCTAATGCAAAATTATAGATGGAAATTATAATCGTGCAACAGATTCTCTGTATCTATTTGTTTCTTGCTCACCGACTCTCAAGAATTAGAAAGCGAGTTTGAGATATATGCCACTTAGAAAATTAGGAATAATAAAAATTAAATCAGCAAAAACATTTAACTCTAATTGTTATCAATGCATTGATCTTCAGTCAAATACAAAATAATCATGAAATGAATCTGATGTTGCTATACCTTGAACCTTAATTCTTCCAATAATTTTTTTTGGCTTGGGAGCAGATCCTTCCACGGCCGCATCTGTGGAACCATTTCTCAGCATTTCGTCCTCTGGTTGCAACAGTGTTTGTTGCAGTCTATACAAGTTGCAGACATGATGTCATGTTAGACTCTGACAATTTATTTACAATACTGAAGGATATGCAAAGTATTACCTTCATTGTGAAAGAACTTGTGTTTGTCAAACTACATGAGAATTGAAAGAAAACAACACACAAATCTGTTAGTAGCTTACCCAAAGGCATTACGCAAAACAATGCACTCATAATGAAGGAATTCTGGAGCTTCCATAAGACCACTGGCCCAAGCCCGGAGACAAAGGCGCACACAAGACTCATAGGAAATAAGGGCTTTCCAGGCTCCTTTCCCACTACACTCAATAAATTGCAAGCTTGTTGTTGTCAAGATGCAGAGAAGATGAGAAATACAATCTATCTGATAATGAATTATTGATCCACGTATCTTAATGAATTATTGATCCACATTAACATTAAGATTAAGACATCCTGCGCATGGGCCAGCTTCTTTACAATTGCTATCCCATTCCTAGAGATAAAGGCACACAGGCCGCATAGGCAATAAGGGTTTGCCACGCTCCCTGCCCAGTACAATCAATGAATTGCAAGCACTTTGTTTTCAAGATACACAACAGATGAGAAGTACAATCTATCTGATAATGGGTTATTGATCCATAGTAACATGAAAAAATAACCCTTAAGACATCCTAATTGTTTCTTTCTAATATCATCTATATATCAAAACACACAACATTTTAGATAGGAACAAAAACAGTCAAACCTGAATTGAAAAGTGGGTGGCTGACTTGCTGAAGCTGTTGATTGTCGGCACGAAGAACCTGTTGCCTCTCTAGCATTCCCAGAAGCAGGCCTTTTAAACCAGAATCAGAGACGTTTTTATTAAAACAGTTTGAAGCTTGAACTCATGTATGACACATATGACTAACTAGAAACAAGCTACTCATTTATGGGACCACATTGTCCTAATTTACATCAAGACCATAGATTTATGTCTCTGAGGATGTACTTTGAACAATGCTCAGTTCGTCCTTATACACTGCGGTGTCTATCCAGCCCCTGATCACAATCTGTGTATAAGGATTCTTGTGGCCTTCCTGAGTTGAGTTCTGCTTTAGTACTATCAGGCTTGGTAGAAGATCCAGAGTAAAAGACACGATGTTCTAAGGAACAATTCCAATAGTTTCACTTTCTGAACCACCCATTGGCGGTGCACTAGGCATTTCCATGTCTAACACAGTTTTAGGCCAAGCAGTGACTCTTGCGAAGACCCTGTTGCTGCAAAAGACAATACTACTTATCATTTCACTTATTTGTTGGGTTGGGACTACATATTCTATATAATGTCACTAGCACATCAATGTGAGGAGAACTCTTTTCAACCTCTTAATATACCAACAATCCGCCTAAACAAAAGATGGTTTTCCACTTATTTTTCTAAAAATATTCTAAACTGATACAGGCTACAATAGAAAGATGATAAGAAAGCTTATATCAGCAATTTAATTAAAGAAAAGGTAGTTGTAGCACCCTGTTGTGCAACATAGAGTTCATTTTTCATATGAAGAATATCAAAATGTCAGTTCAAGAAACTATATACTCACTGTCATTGGAATTGGTTGACTATGTAGAACAAACTCAGATGGCCTTTGTTGGACCCCTTTAAGACCAGTTTTAGCTGCATTTATTGTTGGATCCTGCAAAATATAATAAACCCAAAATAATGCTTGTTTAGAGTGTGTTGAGGCAAGCAGGATTATTGCCTATGTTACCAAAAACGGGAAACGAGAAACGAAACGAGAAACGGAAATGGTACGAGAAACGAAGTTTACAGGTTTCGCATTCAAAGAAACGAGGAGAGAGAAAAATAACAAAAATGAAAGTTCTGAGATATATTCAGTAGTAACAAAATATTTTGTGGTATACCAACTTAAATTTAAGTTCATAGGAGACCCAATCAGTGATGAATTGAATTCATATATACTAAAAAACAGTTCTTGTCTTTGACTTGGCATGAGTAGTGTGACATAATGTAGTACTATTCGTTCCCACATGAGCTATGCAAGGTCTGTAAGGTCAGATCTGATAGAAAAGACAAGCAAGGCTGTTCATAACAATAACTAATTTGACTAGTTATTAGCAAAGAAAAAAAAAAATCTTGCAATTACTGTAGGTAATTCTGAGAAAAACGGGTGAAAACCATTGATTCATGATACTAGAAGCTCTCATTACATTAGTTCACACAGGGAATATAACACAGAGACTAGTATAGATTACATTACTAGTATTGGGCTGGGATCACCAACCCTGGAAGATCAGATTTATTTACCTGTCTTACCTCCAACAAGCATCACCTCTAGCAAGCATCACCTCCAAAGACACTCATTTATTTAAGCTAACATACTAATTATTTGAAATTTGACCTAACAACCGCAAACAAATTCTGTACAAGAATCTAGAAGAGTCTCAAAAAATCTAAAAGGCACCCCACTCAATAATAATCCTTCACTCTATACAGGAAATTTAATGCCACAGTCAGAAAGCATTTTACATTGATATCATATATTGCAAAAAGAAATTAGAAAAAGATATTTCAAATGCCACAGTAAAAAAAGTATTTAGTTTACATGTAATTCTACAGTATTCACATGTAATACTCTATCTTATGAGCAATTTTCAAAATTTTCTTCTAGCAAGGATAGTAGATGTTCTGTCTCACTTAATAGAATGGTGGATGAGCCTACTATCCAATTACATAGTCACTACTTTGGTCAACATGATGTATGGTGTTATCTAACATGTCTTCAGCATTGTCTCGCAACACCTCAAGTGGAAGATCATCATCTCCATCATCCTGTGAACCGCCATAATCCCACATCCTATTAGGCCCTCTTTGGTACTCAAGTTGTTGTCGAGATAGCAGACGTAGATTTGAGTGTACAAACACCAAATCTTGTGCCTTTTGTGTGCCTAAGCGATTCCTCTTTACCGAATGGATAAAAGCATATTCACTCCAGTTTCTTTCACATGCTGATGAACTAGTCACCTATGAAGTAAAATTAATATTATGTAATTAAAATTTAAGAAGGTACATTTGAAAACTTGAAAAAAAATCTGAAATAAAAATAAAAATGAAGTGTTTAAACATTATAACATACTAAATGTATTGATTGTTGAACATACCTGTGAAAGTAAGTGAATAGCTAACTGACGAAGCAAGGGAGTTCCTATACCATATTGTATCCAAAAGTCTATGGGTCCAAGTTTCTCTCTATTATATGCACAATCTTCATTTGCAAAGTGTCCCTCGGATCTCAAGAACTTTCCCAACTCAAGCCATAAAGCAGTGCGATCATCACGATCATAACATCTACTTATAAAGGTGTTCCAATTTTGCATCACCTCTACATGTGAAGATGGTTTCTTGTGAAACCATTTGGGGTTGAGTAGGAATGCAATTGAATGAAGAAGACTATGAATCATTTTCCACCTTATAAGACTAAGATCCCACACCTCATTCTGGGTGTCCCTGTCGATCCTAGAATTTTCATCTTCCATTATGTCACGAAGCTTCTCTCTCATTTGATCCATACTCTCAAACACGTCCCCTAAGCATGGAAAATCACTATCAAACATGCGAAGCGTGGAAACAATAGGTGTGATGAGGGTAACAATATCCTCCACCCTCCTCCAAAAATCCTCAGAAGAAGAGCCAATAATAATATCCTCAACTCGTATCCCATCCCCAACATGAGAACCCTTCCACCTCTGCCAATCCATTGAAACAACCACCTCCCTCAAAGATTGATGCACTTTGATGAGACGTTGTAACATAATGAATGCAGATGCAAATCTAGTCTCGGCACATCGAAGAAGTTGGAGGTTGGCATGTTTTCTATAAATTGCTATGGATGCTGCATGATTAATAATAAAAATCTGTAGCATCTTTGCTTCAGTTACAGTTTTTCCAACCCAAGCAATGTTGTTGATATCTTTAAGCAGGAGGTTGATGCAATGCACAGAACATGGAGTCCAAAAAATGGTTGGATATTCATCCTCAAATAAACCCCCAGCAAGCACATTGTTTGAGGCATTGTCTGTAACAATCTAAACCACATTTTCTCTTCCCACCTCATCTATTGCTTCTTTGAAGAGACCCATCAAATATGGACCATATTTTGTTTTCCCTGTAGTGTCATGACATTTTAAAAACATAACCCCTTTCGGACTAGAAACCAAAATGATTTATAAGAGGACGATGATTGACATCTGTCCAACCATCTGAAACAATGGAGATCCCGGAGTCCTTCCAACCATATTTAATGTCATGAAGTCTAGCTTCAATCTGAGCCCTCTCTTCAGACAACGCTGATGTCCTCATCTTTTCATAGCTAGGAGGTTTGTAACCTTTAGGGGCAGTGTCAACCAGATCTCTGACCATGTCCTTCCAATAAGGAGACCTACAAACATTAAAAGCTATGCCATTTGCAAAAAAAAATCGCCCAACAAATGCATCAAGATTTCCTCTCCCTTTTACATCCCACAGGTTGTTAAGTTGGGAAGTAGAAGCATGAAGTTGAGAAGAAGTTTGTGGACCACCTAGCATTGCTTCACTGGCTGAATTGTTGGTTTGAATTGAACCTTCAAACTGTTTCAACTTTTCCAGTTTATTAAATTGTTTTTGTATCGAAGCTTTCTCTGTACTAGGCACATTGTTGCATACACTTATTTGTTCTTTTTTCCCCATTCCAAGAAGATGCCACCGAACTCTTGCTGCACTCCCTGACTTTTGCGTCTTACAGTAAGGGCAAAACCAAACCTTTGAACCAGTTGTGCCGCTTGTTCCCCCACTATATGATTGAGTGCATTTGACTGCTGCCCATAGCCTGGCTTCAAAAGCCTTCTTTGCATCTTTGTATTCCTTGTTTTGAGAGGATTTTGGCACTGCTATGGGAGGTTTCTGATTAGAAATAGGTGCTCTGCTTTGTGCAGCTGATGAACTTTCTTCCATTGCAATAGGAAATGCTAGGAGAAAGATGAAATAACACTCTGTCAAAACAAACAAGGACATATATTAGAAATAACACACTGTCAAAATAAGTCTTACTGCTTCTTCAGCATTGCTTCAGGGACATATATTAGAAATAACATTTTGTCAAAAAAAAACAGGGACATATATTAGAAATAACACACTGTCAAAATAAGTCTTCCTAAAACAGAAACTCAATACTACTAAAAACCTTTTTGAGATATGCCAACTTGATTGTTTTTGTAAATGTTGAATATTCTTCAAATAAAATCGAAAATGATGCTATTCAAAAGAACAAACATGGGCATACAATGTAATGCATGCAGTGAGTAAGTTTATAATAGAAAATTCGAATTTTTGGGTCTCTAACAATAGCTACAAGTGAACTGGGCGTTTTTCCTCATTTTTGCTTGAGCGTATTCACATAATAAATTTTCTAAGCTCTAATAAAAATTTTAGATGGTCTGGGAAAGCTATTTCATTATTGACTAAGTATTGCTGATAGATAATTATACTTTCTAAGCTCCAGTAAAATCTACAGTTGATTTTGGGTGAATTCGTCCATTATTTCATGCGTTAAATTGCATGCCCCGGATTTGACAGAGTCCTAAAATATAGTGCCAAATATAGGCTTTTATAGCTCAATATAGAGGAAAATTGAAAAGAGTTGACGTGCTACAAAACAGTGTCATTTTTTTTGTTTTTTTAAATGAAGTTTAAAGCTTCCTAAAACAGAAACTCAATACTAATAAAAACCTTTTTGAGATATGCCAACTTGATTGTTTTTGTAAATGCTGAATATTCTTCAAATAAAATCGAAAATGATGCTATTCAAAAGAACAAACATTGGCATACAATCTAATGCATGCAGTGAGTAAGTTTATAATAGAAAATTCGAATTTTTGGGTCTATAACAATAGCTACAAGTGAACTGGGCGTTTTTCCCCATTTTGCTTGAGCGTATTCACATAATAAATTTTCTAAGCTCTAATAAAATTTTCAGATGGTCTGGGAAAGCTATTTCATTATTGACTAAGTATTGCTGATAGATAATTATACTTTCTAAGCTCCAATAAAATCTACAGTTGATTTGGGTGAATTCGTCCATTATTTCATGCGTTAAATTGCATGCCCTGGATTTGACAGAGTCCTAAAATATAGTGCCAAATATAGGCTTTTATAGCTCAATATAGAGGAAAATTGAAAAGAGTTAACGTGCTACAAAACAGAGTAATTTTTTATGTTTTTTTAACTGAAGTTTAAAGCTTCCTAAAACAGAAACTTAATACTAATAAAAATCTTTTTGAGATATGCCAACTTGATTGTTTTTGTAAATGTTGAATATTCTTCAAATAAAATAAAAAATGATGCTATTCAAAACAACAAACATTGGCATACAATCTAATGCATGCAGTGAGTAAGTTTATAATAGAAAATTCGAATTTTTGGGTCTCTAACAATAGCTACAAGTGAACTGGGCGTTTTTCCCCATTTTTGCTTGAACGTATTCACATAATAAAAATTTTAAGCTCTAATAAAATTTTCCGATGGTCTGCGAAAGCTATTTCATTATTGACTAAGTATTGCTGATAGATAATTATACTTTGTAAGCTCCAATAAAATCTACAATTGATTTGGGTGAATTCGTCCATTATTTCATGCATTAAATTGCATGCCCTGGATTTGACAGAGTCCTAAAATATAGTGCCAAATATAGTCTTTTATAGCTCAATATAGGAAAATTGAAAAGAGTTGATGTGCTACAAAACATAGTCATTTTTTTTGTTTTTTTAACTAAAGTTTAAAGCTTCCTAAAACAGAAACTCAATACTAATAAAAACCTTTTTGAGATATGCCAACTTGATTGTTTTTGTAAATGCTGAATATTCTTCAAATAAAATCGAAAATGATGCTATTCAAAAGAACAAATATGGGCATACAATCTAATGCATGCAGTGAGTAAGTTTATAATAGAAAATTCGAATTTTTGGGTCTCTAACAATAGCTACAAGTGAACTGGGCGTTTTTCCCCATTTTTGCTAGAGCGTATTCACATAATAAATTTTCTAAGCTCTAATAAAATTTTCAGATGGTCTGGGAAAGCTATTTCATTATTGACTAAGTATTGCTGATAGATAATTATACTTTCTAAGCTCCAATAAAATCTACAGTTGATTTGGGTGAATTCGTCCATTATTTCATGCATTAAATTGCATGCCCTGGATTTGACAGAGTCCTAAAATATAGTTGGCGTCTTCTATGCTTTGCTCACTTCTTAAATCAATAACATGCTTTCCCCACATTCTACAGGAACTAGATTTTTGAAGACTGGGTGTTTTATGGAGACACTCCGTCCCCACAGAGTTGCAAGGGAAGAAATTAAGTGAACGCCCAACAATTCTAAATGCTAGGATATTCGATTAACTTCTCTTCTCCTCTTTCCAAGTTTCCACTTGCAAAGAAGCATGGAGTTAATATGGCATGGCAATCAAGAAACAAAAAACGTGGTCTAGCAAATGCCTATTGAAAGATATTTATGACTCTTTTGGCCCACTAAAACCTTACTAACGAGCTTCCATATTGTTGGAATTGGAATATTCAGTGGAGCATTCTGGAATTGGTCAAAATATTCAACAGTCCTGACCAGTTTTGTTAAGTTCATTTCCATTTGTTTGTTAGGACAGTCATTTCTGTCAGAATCTCTACTCCAGAAGTTAGTTTCAACTTACCAGTGGATTGATATATAGCTCTAGTATCCAGTGTCCATCGAGTCTTTTCATTTGTTCTTTTCTCCTCTTTCAAACCAAAATATCTGGTATCTATTTCAAATGAAAACAAATAAGTCCATGTATTTCAACTCCATTACTTTTGCATATAAGGCATCCTAACTTCCCGTGGTTCTAGAACAAAGTTCTTTAAGATATTTATGATAAGGTAAAAGACATTGAGCCCAACTACTAACTTGAATATGACTAAGTTGGATTCAGATCACTGAATGCATGGACACAAACAGTTTAACTAATAACCAAACCTATAGTTTGAAAATGCTTCTTTCCAAGCATAGTGTTAAAGTAAAGTTGCACTTGAGAAGGAATTTTTTCTTTGGATTTAAGTTTTTCTTTCAGCATTATCAGCTATAGATATAATGTTTTCAAGGTATCAGGAATAATGGTCGTATGCTCATGTTTATGCTTATGCTGAGGAGAGCATAGTATGTTCTTTTATATGGGACAACCTTTCATGGGTAGAATTGTAGTGGACTCTTTCCTTGATCACAACAAGTATATTCATTTTTTCAGTTCAAACAATGAAATTTGTTTGAGTGGGAGTTTGAAAGTTTTAATAGTCTTGTTTTTCTGATCAAGGCACAGTGGTTGCAGCTAGCTAGCATAAGAAAGTTTTGCATGAATTAACAAAATTGGGAGACTTTGTTTAGCTGATGAGTTTTGAACTTGTACCTATAGGCATTATAATTGTTTATCATTCCTACTAAAATATTTGGGAACAAAAAAATGTTGAGTGCAAAAAGAACAAAAGGCTAGAAATTATCAACCAGTATCAAATATTTTATAAAATTCATTTTGTAAGACATGGGAAGGGCCTTTTATTTTTCTTGATGTTACATATTTTCTAATAAAGTAGGCATTTTTCTTGGTTTTTCAATTTTCTAATAGGTACCATAATCAAAGAAATCAACAAATCATTGTAATTTTTTTTATAATCGTTGTAGGTTGCTGAATCATATTTTTAACACAATAGTATACATAATTCATTGATCCTAGAGTTAAAAATTGCTTCATAAACTGCACTGTTTATTTAAATGCAGAGATTACATGAGCAACTCTAAATCTCTTTCATAAACGAAATAAAGGGAAATGAGAGGAATGAAATTCTATGAATATTATTTTATAAAAAAGAAGAGCCTATGCTAGAGCCTATGTCAACAAAATATGACATAAGCTCTGACAGATCAATCCTCAGATAGAGTTTTTGCTTTTGTTTTTGGGTATTGGTTGCAAAGATGAACTGTACATGCCACATCTTGGGCCCAAACTTTCAATCGTTTGTTCACTTGTTGGGATGGTAAACTGAAACATATAAATATACTAAGAGCTTCTTTAGAAATATGTCTCATGCCTTTTATATAACCTCTTGGCTACACCCATATATATTTAGATATTTAGATGGGTAAAGGCTTCCATGTCTTCTTAATGGAAGAAATTGTAGAAACCCCCTAATTTTTTCGACAAATTACCCATTCATTTGCGCAATTCTACAGTTATTGTGAGGCAGAATTGCTCCATGAATTATGTGTTAAGCTCTTTACATTTACACAAGAGAAAGAAAACAAGCATAATTTTAAAGTTGGCATGAAATCGAACCCGACATTCCAAAACTTCTGAAACTTCAAAGTCAAAACTCACTCATTATCAGAGATATGTTTTTTAAATGGAGGATAAGTATCTCACCTGAATTTATGTGCTTGAATATAGTTATGGGTGAGGCATGCACCTGTCGCACTGCTCTCAGCATGGACAACGCAGACAACCTGCACGGACAACGCAGACAACCCAATTGTGGAGTGAGGCACTCCTTATCAGTGGCTCCACTTCCTCTGCCTCAATGTTCTCAACTTCTCACAGCAACCAGTGCATGAACAAACACTCCTTATCAGTGGCATGAACAAACACTCACAACAGAGATACAAAAGTTTGAGTAAACTTAGGACCGGCGATGGGCGGCAGAGAGCAAGCTTCCTTCCATAATACTCCATCGAGCTGGCTTCCATCCTGTCAATTAATTCGGCATTTAATTCATCAAACTTACCACCCACCAACTTTCAAGTCACCAGCTCGCGCAAGAAACGGTCAACAACGGACCACATTTTAAGAAAAACGCAAAAGAGTTTCTACTAAAACCGTTGTCGGAAATGAATCGTTTCGTAAGAAACGGTTTCTCCATTCCAGAAACGAGAACAGCTGAAAAAAACCGTGGTTTTCGTCTCGGTTTCGTTTCTTCTTCGTTTTTTTCGAGAAACGTACAGTCCCGTCACGTTTCTGGTAACATAGGGGCCTTAACAATATATCTTTTGAATAGTAAATCCCATATTACCATGATAAACTTCCTGATATAAATTTCTTTGTTCTAAGAACAATTTTGATGAGGACTAATAGGTTGGCATCGAACTTTGGTGCATTGCTAAATTTCTTGATATAAGAGAACATGTATTCCAGTGATCTAAAGAGCTGAATTGGTAAGAGAGGAATGGCAAAGAATTTCATCTTAAAAACTATCTAGATTAGCTTGCAAATATTTAATAAAGTAAACATAGAATACAACAATCAAAAAACTATATCTTAGTGACATTGTATGTGCAAACCCCTTCAATATTTTCAACAAAATCTTCAAAATTGGGATCGCCAAAAGATGAGTGGTCCACTCTATAATCTCCATTTCCATTTCTACCAAGATGACCATCTGCCTCTTCAAAACTTTCTTCAGCATCTGAAGATTCATCTCCAACATATTCATCTTGATATCTACTAAGCAAGTACTTTAGATCCTCTGCTCTGTTGATGCTGAGAATGTCGGCTTTCTGGTAGGCCACCAGGAAATTGATGCATCCTAGAATGCAATTGTGTGTGATCATATGGATACAAATAATTACCTGTATATGTTTCCCTATAGCGCATAGGGGGAATAGACCTACGCGCAATGTCGCTTCCATTATATCTATTGTCAAACTCTTTGTATTGATGCAGAAGTGGATCATCTTATAAAGAAGAATCACCAGAATATCTTTCGGAATCGTTTTCCTCCCAAGAGACTGATAATTCTTCATCTTCTGAGGCAACACCCTCTTCAACATCATCATAAGCTAGACGTGAAGTTGGCATCAAACTAGATCGAAGATGAATGCTCCGCAGCTATGGTGGAGGGAGGCCAAATCTTTTGCTAGTGCTTCGGCCATTATAAACAGGATCTATGTTTGGACTCCGAGTTTGAGGCCGAGCACGCTTGACCTCGATACCCACAAAGAATTTTATATCTTACTTAATTGAGACTCAGGAGCTGCCTCCATTTCGCATAGACTCTCATGAAATGACAGCTTACCTAAGCCCGCCGCCAAATCATGAATTCCAAGGCATGACATCAAACCTTCCCAACCAATAACTAAATAAATGCGTTAATATTATAATTACAAAAGTTTGCAAAAAAAATAAAAAAAATAATACACCAACACTAAATAAAAATGTCCCCCGTTGGAGACATAAAAACATTAATAATTACAACAGCGAATCGATCAACAAAGTCACTCATCTAAATTTATGAAAAAAATAACATCTAAATTTATGAAAAAAATAAAACTAAAATTAAATAAAGAAAGATAAAACAACTGTCATCATACTATCACATCATATTTACATTGTCTATAATATATTTAAATAGAAAAGATCATAAATATTTACCTCATAACAACCTGCAAATAAAATTCATCAAATATGTTATGAGATCAATAATCTATATGTCATTTACGTGTAACAGTGTAGATAAAACAAAATACATTTTAAAATCATATAATAACTAAAATCTTCCGTATCAAAGATTTATTATACAACTTTATCATTGATTAGGTCTTTTAAAGTTATTTGGCTTGAATGGTTGGTTTATATATATACTTAAATGTCGATTCCATTTTTAATTCAGTTTATCGAACCAAGGCTTTAACACCTACATTTTGGTAACTCATCTTTATCTATATTTTATTGAAAGATAAAAAAATAGAAATATAATGGGATTCCATTGTGGGTTTCCCTAGGGATGTATAATTGCCCATGGAAGTTGATCGTGTATCACCTTGGAACTCGAGATTTGTGCACCACAAGCCCTTAACTCGAAATATGTGCAGTCACATTGTTCGCTAAGATTGGAAATCCTAATCAAGTAGGGATTCACAATATAGATTTTCTTCCCTTTGCAAAAATTGGCATCAATCCTTAACAACCATTTTTGGAACACATTGGGATAGAATAGGTTTGGGTTACAATCTCATAACCAAATGCTTCAGTGTTCTGTGGCAATTTGAAGTCAGAGCAAGGGCAGAGTGCAAGTTCTAGAGTAGAATTGAATTTACAAAACATAATATATATATTATCTCGGGCCAAGTAGAAGCAGATAAATGCAAAGTTGGATGAGGGAACGTTTGGTGGAAGTTACATTCATTCCAAATAAGCTTGGTGCCTTCTCATCACCCAACTAATGTAGCATCCATGTCCACCAAATTGTTCATCAAGTATGGAGCACCATGGATCTTCTTTCTAGTGACAATTTCTTTGTTGATGGCGTTTACTTGTGGGATCTCTTTATCTTCATATGTAGACAAACCAACAACTCTCCATGGAATAGTTGTACGTGAGATTGTTGTAGCATTTCTTTAGAAATAGCTCCACAATGAATAGACTATATAACAATACTTGTATTCAGGATTTCTATCATACTACGTGCAAAAGCACCTACCCTAGATCAACCAAATCATAGGGTAGAGTTCAATGGTTCGAAGTATTTTTCAACCTCGACTTACAACAATAACTGACAATAAGCAAGAAAAAAATTATTTTTATGATTTTGATTTTATTATCTAACTAACAAAACATAACAACAATAGACATACCTTTCTTTGAAGTGGGCCACTGCAGTTGTCCAAGGAAATGGTCTCGCGGCTCCACAGTTTGGGTCTCCAGTCTACTCCACTAGTGGTTATCAAATAGGTGAAATGGATCCAAATGGGTATGAAGCAAGCTAAACATACACCATGGGAGTGATATGGAAAAATCTGAAGATAATGGAGAAAGGTTCAAAAATCTCAGGAATATGTGACAAAAAGTTCAAAAGTGTTTGTGGTGAGAGCTTCACGATGTATTTATAGGATGGCCCAAGGTTTTTTGACCCATGGTAATTTACTGTGCATCGTATTTATCTATGGTTTTTTACATGTTCTCATTTTTAGGGTTTTTTTGTCCTTTTTAGAGAGAGTGGGAATAAATCACAATAAATTCTCAACTTCCCTTCAAATTCCTCGGAATGAATAATAATGTTTTGGACCATATTTGGTAGAATTTTAGTTGTGAAGGTCAAAATGGAGGAAATAATGGTGGGAATATGATGTATAATTATGGTTTGTACCATAGAGAGCTAGGTGAACAATTTTTGGTGTTAACAAATTGCCCCCTGATGTGTGAGGGAAAGAGCTCATTGTATGGCTAATAGAAATCATAAGATCAAGGGAGAAATGGTGACAACAGTGGAGAGACTGGAGAGGATTGTAGAGGAGTGGATTCTCCTCATTCGAACTGCAGTGGCTTTTGGTTTGTATTTCTTCTCAAAAATGGATGAGGTACATATAATCTCAGACATGTATATGGACGAGGCAGGCATACTCGTGCTCGTAACAATACATCAATATAAAAATGAGGACCAAGGCTCAAACAATGGGAGTCGATCAATACATATATACAGCTGGTAGTACATAATGGTGGCCTCAATGGGAGGTTGAATACATAGACTGATATGAAGAAATGGTACATATGAACAATGGCATTCTCATGGAATGCAATATCACAACAACTGATGCTCTGCTGAATATGGAGGTGTACACAACTGTATGGACTCAATGATTGAGAGTCGGAATATCAGAGGTACAATAAACAACATCAAGTATTGTAGATGCACGAAAGCATGACATGGAGGGGCTTCCGAACACTGTCGCCAACACAACCCGAAAATCATAAGGGACATGAAACTGTATGGGTCCCATGTTAAGATTTCATATGATAGACTAGATATCATTAGTGTTCAATCCAAATTCACAATGATAGACTAGATATCATTAGTTTTCAATCCAAATTCACAATAGTAACGTATGCAAAATCATTGAAAGAAACAAAATCACAAGATAGACACAATATTTAACCTCGGAAACCCTCAAGGGGAAGAAAAACCAACAAAACTTCCTCTGTATGAGATGTATAAGATATAACCCCAAAACAAGTATTCTTCTCCTTGTTGTCCTCTCTCTCTCTCTCGCCTATGCTCTACACAAGTAAGTGAGTCTGTGTTATAGTGAGGAACACAACTCCTCTATTTATACACATTATGTCAACTGTATTTTGCCCTAGACAAGTCGGCCTCATTTAACTTATTGGGATGACTTCACCTAGGAAGACTCAAAACAATATTTTATATTATTCATAACGGTACTAATGACCCGACTTACAATGGACGATTTACCTCATGACTCTATTATGACCAATTATAATAGTAACATCTCGACAGAGGAATAATAACATCTCCCTTGGGTTACATTGGTAAAATACATTTAGAATATCCTTTGAAGTTACAAAATTTCAACACTCCCCCTTAACAACAAGGTTATTCTACTAACAACATCATCATAGACAATAGGAGTAACGAGAGAGAGTATCTTCAATAGTATCGAGGTAATACATCTATACATCATAGGAAGTTTTCAAAATCAGTAACTAGAACAATTACTCTTCAATGTCTTCATATTCTGCATCACACGATCACTTGATCCTTTTGCAGCAACACTTCAATCTTTCAGTCCTTTGTAGCAGCACTTTGATATTCTGATCCTTTGCAGCAATACATATATCTTCTTTGTTGATGTATTTGTAACTTCGGAATGTATTCATCTATGTATCTTCTGTATTGTAACCTGATGTTTATCCCAGGATGTATCTATAATGTAATTGAGTCATATTGTCATGCCTCGATGTTCCAATCGAGAGGATCAATAATATAAATAAGTCATGTCAAGTCATAGTGAGTAACCCTCCGATTGTCTAAGGGTTAAAGTCCACACAGTTCCGGGGCACTAGGGTTATTAGACTCTCCTAGTAGAGGTCGGCCCTGGTAGGGTTTTAGTCATGTCAGTATTAGTATAAATAGAGAACTGGAGTCTCTATTTAACACACAAGTCATGCACACTCAAGTGTAGTGCATAGTTGAGGAAGGAGAAGACACTGGGGCTAGACAAGAAGAAGATTACTGCTGTTAGGATATCACTTACTGTTTTGGGGCTTTTATTGTTTTGGTGCTAATTCTATCTCTGAGGAAGTTGCGGGGTTTTCTCCTTTATGGTTTCCCCAAGTAAAAACATTATGTTCATTGTCTCTTGTGCTTGATTGTTGTACTTGTTATTCTTTCAGTTAAAGATCCTAATAATGCTAGCTTAATGTTGAAAAACTAACATGGTATCAGAGCTAACCTGAGAAGAAGACACTGTA
>LPNX010593469.1:256862-278205 GCA_001517045.1 Pseudotsuga menziesii | reverse complement strand
TTCCTCCACATATTTTCAGCAAAAGTAAGGTGGAATAACTCTCCTCCTTAGGGCGCATCTTTCTATCGAAGCAGAATTCAATTCTGAGGTTTTTCAGTTTTGGACTTGTCACTACTGTCGAAAATTAGGGCTTTTCACAGAAGAGGAATTTTTCAGTGAGCCCAGGCCTGGATTGATATCCTCCCCAAAATCGAAGTTAGGAACAAATTTCAAGGCATTTGGGTGGACAAAACTCTGGAAAAGAAAAACCCTAATTTGCTCCTGAACTAGCTCTGCAGGATTTTAGCTCAAGTTTCAGATTCGACATCTTGACCTAGTAAGATCTAAGATATTTTGTATTTCCATTTGAGATTCTCAGTTTAAGATGTCTCGTCATACCAAGCTTGATGAAAAGCTTGAGGGAGCTGATAACTTCCGAGCCTGGAAGTATAGGATCTCCCTGGTCCTGGAAGAAAATGCGTTAGACTCCTACATCCATGAGGAGGTTCCAGTTCCAGAGGGAGATGAGGCAAAGGCCTTACATAAGAAGAAGATGGTTATGGCAAAGAGGATCATTACTGATTCTATCAAGGATCACCTTATCCCGCAGGTGTCCTCTCTCAAGACACCTAAAGCTATGTTTGATGTCCTAACCAAATTATTTGAAGGGGAGAACATAAACCGAAAGATGACTCTGAGGAATCAACTGAAGAATGTGAAGATTCAAAATGTAGAAACTATCCAGTCCTACTTCACAAGGGTTTCTCAGATCAAGGAACAATTAGAAGCTGTAGTTGAAGAAGTGGAGAATGTAGAGATTGTGATGACAACTCTGAATGGCCTTCCTAGGTCATGGGATTCATTCATCCAAGGAATCTGTGCCAGAAAGAAGTTAGTCAAACTCAGCAAACTATGGGAAGAATGTTCTCAAGAAGAAGCACGGATAACAGCCCGAGAAGAGAAGATGGGAAGCGAAGATCAAGCCCTCGCAGTTCACTCCAAGAAAGGCAGAAGAGGTACTCATCACTCCAAAGGTAAGAATCCTCATCATAGAGATAATATTAGAAAGAACATGTCTAGATCAAGATGCTATACATGTGATGAGGTAGGGCACTTTGCAAAAGACTGTCCTAAGAACAAGGTTCACTCTCATAAGAAGAAGGGGAACAAAAGAAGACATCATGCTCATGCTACAGAGGATGATGAACCATCTAAGAAAAGACCCAGATATGAAAGTGAAGATTCTTCAAGCGAGGATGAATATGTTTTGATTTCCACTCTCACAGGTAACATTACTCATGGTAGTGATGATTGGCTTATAGACAGTGGAGCTTCCAAACATATGACTGGATTCAAGGAATCCTTTGTGAGACTGTCAGAACATGAATCACCTCACAAGGTGAAACTAGGAGATGACTACCAATATCCAATAAAAGGTAGTGGGGAATCTTCATATAAACTAGACTCTAGTAAGTCTCTAGCAATGAAAGAAGTATTGTTTGTGCCAGGACTCAAGAAGAACCTCCTCTCCATATCAGTATTGGATGCGAAAGGAATGAGAGTTGCATTCATAGATGGTCAAGTCATCATGTGGCCAAAAGGTAAGACTATCGATGATGCAGTGGTAATTGGAGAATAAGAAGGAGGTTTGTACAAATTTAAGGGCCATCTAGAATAAGCCTTGGTCCACGACACAGTAGAGCCAAATGAGCTTTGGCATAGAAGACTTGCACATGTGCATTGCAGAGCACTACCTATTGCAAGCAAAGCTGTTGCAGGTCTTCTAGAATTCCAAGCAAAACATGATGGTGTCTGCAAAGGATGTGCGAAAGGGAAGAATACAAAGAAGACATTTCCCAGTAGCGAAAGCAAAGCCAAAGACATACTAGAAATCATCCACTCCAATGTATGCGGTCCTACGTCATCAAACTCACTAAGCGGGTATGCATACTATGTTTCTTTTATTGATGATTTTTCTAGAAAGACATGGGTTTACTTCATGAAGAACAAAGACGAAGTATTTAGTAAGTTCAAGGAATTCAAAGCCTTGATCAAGAACCATACTGAAAAGAAGATTAATACTTTTCGATCAGATAATGGTGGAGAATTCACTTTGAATGAATTCAAAGAGCTATGCAAAGAATCAGGGATTAAGAGGGAGTTTTCCACTCCTTATAATCCACAACAGAATGGGATTGCGGAATGGAAGAATAGAACTATCATGGAAGCTGCAAGAGCAATGCTTCATGATCAAGATCTTCCTATGCATCTTTGGGCTGAAGCAGCTAGAACAGCAGTGTATGTACAGAACCGTACTCCACATAGAGTAATTGAGAACAAAACTCCAGAAGAAGTCTTCTCCAGTAAGAAACCAGAAGTCAGCCATCTCAGAATATTCGGTTGTCCTGTGTACATACAGATTCCAAAAGAGAAGAGAACAAAATTAGATCCTTCAGGAAAGAAGGGCATATTTGTGGGATACTCTGAAAGCTCGAAGGCTTACAAAATCTATTTTCCAGGATACAAGAAGATTGACACTAGCAGGGATGTGACATTTGATGAAGACACAGCTTACAAGAAATCCAGAAAGAGACCTGCTGAAGAACGTGAAGAAGTAGAAGCAGAAGTACCCAGAATTCATGACATAACCATGAACGAAGAAGATCAAGAAGAAGATTGAGATTTTGAGGAATCACAAAGACCTGTAGATCCAACTCTAGAGAATAATCCTCATAAGAGGAAACCTGCTTAGGTACGTGAACTTATCCAAGGTGTAGAAAGATATGGGGATCCAGAAGAGAATCATAGAGAAAGAAAGAGGACCAGATCCTACTCCGGGTATGTAGCTTTACTATGTGATTTCATTGATAAAGAACCTTCCAGTTATGAAGAGGCGGCAGAATGAAAAGAATGGAAGGATTCTATGATCGAATAATATCAATCGATCATGAAGAATGATGTTTGGGATGTTGTCCCAAGACCAGAAGGGAAGTCAGTTGTAACTTCCAAATGGATCTACAAGATCAAGCATGCTGCAGACAGTAGCATTGAAAAGTATAAAGCAAGATTTGTAGCTCGGGGTTTCTCTCAAAAGGAAGGAATAGACTATGAAGAAACCCCTGCACCTATAGCCAGATACACTTCCATTAGATCAGTACTTGCTCTCGCTGCAGTGATGAAATGGAAGATACACCAGATGGATGTCAAGACTGCTTTCTTGAATGGTGTAGTGGAAGAGGAAGTGTATGTAGAATAGACACTCGGTTTTGAGACACATAACAAAGAGTCTCATGTATGCAGATTGAAGAAAGCCCTGTACGGTTTGAAACAGGCACCCAAGACTTAGTATGGCAGAATTGATAGCTTTCTATCCAGTCTGGGTTTTACCAAGAGTAAAGCAGATTCCAACCTTTACTACAAGGTTGAATATGGAAACCCAGTGATGCTTCTACTATATGTAGATGATCTATTTGTGACAAGTACAAATGGGTTGATTGCTGATACGAAGAGAAAGCTTGTTGCTGAGTTCGAAATGAAGGACTTGGGGATGATGCATTACTTTCTAGGTATGGAGGTGTGGCAGAGTACAGATGGAATCTTCCTTGGAAAAGGGAAGTATGCAGTAGAGATCCTGAAGAGGTTTGGGATGATGGACTGCAAAGATATGACCACACCTATGGCATCGAATCTGAAGCTATTGAGTGATGCTTCATCAGAGTCGATTGATGCTACGATGTATCATCAGATGATTGAGTCATTAATGTACCTGAAGAACATGAGACCAGACATTTGCTTTGTTGTGAACACCTTGAGCCAGTTCTTGACAGATCCGAGAAGTGTTCACTTGATAGCTACAAAGCATATTCTGAGGTACCTGAAGGGTACGGTTGATTATGGGCTCAAGTACGATGCGAATCAAAAGATTAACCTGGAAGGTTATGTTGATTCAAATTGGGCAGGCAGTGCCATCGACAGGAAGAGTACTTCAGGGTGTTGCTTCAGTATGGGATTAGGCATGATATCTTGGTTTAGCAGGAAGCAATCCTGTGTGGCACTGAGTGCAGCTGAAGCAGAGTATGTCGCAACTTGTTCAGCTAGTTGTGAGGCAGTATGGTTGCGGAAGCTACTGTCTGATAAATTTGATCTCTAGTTGGATGCTACTTGTATACATTGTGACAACCAGAGTTGCGTGAAGTTGTCAGAGAATCCAGTGTTCCATGACAAGTCGAAGCATATCGATATCAAGTATCACTATATCAGGGATATGGTGCAGAGGGGAGCAGTGAAGCTCTAGTATGTTGCCATGGAGGAATAGATAGCCGATGCATTGACGAAGCCATTAGCTAGGCTGAAGTTTGAGTACTTCAGGGAGAAGCTTGGTGTTCTCCAGATCGAGGTTTCCTCCAAAAGAAAGTGACGATTCCCATAGCCATTCTATCATGGTGAGAGGATTGGTTCCTTCCATGGTCAGATGTAACGGCTGAGCCATTCTGTCATGGTGAGAGGATTGGTTCCTTCCATGTCAGATATGAGTGTTGAGATGAGTAGCCATTCTGACAAGTAGGTCAGATGTAAGGGCTGAGCCATTCTGTCATGGTGAGAGGATTTCTTCCTTCCATGTTAGATATGAGTGCTGGCCATTCAGTCGAGTAGGACAGATGTAAGGGCAATTGCCATTCTTTGAATGGAGCTGCCTGGTGAGGTACCAAGAACACTCAGTCTAGGACTGAGTAGCCATTCTGATGTGACGGAGGGATGTGATCCCACTTGATCAGATGTAAGGGTTGAATCATTATATCATGGCTAAAGGATTAGGTTCCTTCCATGTCATATGTGAGTGTTGGCCATTCCGACGAGTAGGTCGGATGTAAGGGCAATTGCCATTCTCTAGGAGAATGGAAGCACCTGGTCAGTTACCAGGTAGCTCAGTCGAGGAGGAATGGGGGCCATTCTGATATGACCATAGGATTGGTTCCTATAATATCAGATGTGAGTGCAGAGCCCTTCCATCATTGTGAGCAGGATGTGTTCCCACCTGGGTGGATGTAAGTGCAGGCCCTTTCATCATTGTGGTAGGATGTGTTCCAGCCTGGGTGAATGTAAGTGCATAAATCTTTCATCATTGTGGTAGGATTTGTTTCGGCCTGGGTGAGAGTCATTCATCATTGTGGTTGGATGTGCTCCAGCCTGGGTGAATGTGTGGAAATCTTTCATCATTGTGGTAGGATGTGTTTCTTGCCTGGGTGAGAGTCATTCATCATTATGGTAGGATGTGTTCTAGCCTGGGTGAATGTGTGGAAATCTTTCATCATTGTGGTAGGATGTGTTCCGGCCTAAGTGAGAGTCATTCATCATTGTGGTAGGATGTGTTCCGGCCTGGGTGAATGTGTGGGAAATCTTCCATCATTGTGGTAGGATGTGTTCCCTCCTGGATGGATGGGAGAACTATGCCTTTCTGACGAGTAGGTCAGGTATAAGTGCTAAAGAAGACCTACATGGAGGATAGGCCTACAACCAGCATGAAAAAGGGTTGGCTCTGTAGAAATTCTTGTGACGAGAAGAATCATGAGATAGCACCAGTGATGATCCAGATCGAGTGATGATCAAGATCCAGTGATGATAGCCAGTGATGATGCAGATCGAGTGATGATCGAGATCCAGTGATGATGATCCAAAAGTGATGATCCAGATCGAGTGATGATCGAGATCCAGTGATGATAGCCAGTGATGATCCAGATCGAGTGATGATCCAGATCCAGTGATGATGCCTCATGATGATCTAGATCGAGAGATGATCCAGATCCAGTGATGATCTCCCATGATGATCCAGATCGAGAGATGATCCAGATCTGATGACTTGAAGACGAATATGACTTGAAGATGAAGATGACTTGAAGACTCATAAGATGCAGATGACGAGATGATCTAGTTGATACAGAGAAGAAGACCAGTGCTGAAAATTGTGTTGAAAGAATACCTTCCTAGTTAAGAGGGAGTGTTGATGTATTTGTAACTTCGAAATGTATTCATCTATGTATCTTATGTATTGTAACCCGATGTTTATTCCAAGATGTATCTATAATGTAATTGAGTCATATTGTCATGCCCCGATGTTCCGATCAGGAGGATCAATAATATAAACAAGTCATGTCAAGTCATAGTGAGTAACCCTCTGATTGTCTAAGGGTTAAAGTCCTCGCAGTTCTGGGGCACTAGGGTTATTAGACTCTCCTAGTAGAGGTCGGCCCTGGTAGGGTTTTTGTCATGTCAGGATTAGTATAAATAGAGAACGGGAGTCTCTATTTAACACACAAGTCATACACACTCAAGTGTAGTGCATAGTTGAGGAAGGAGAAGACATTGGGGCTAGACAAGAAGAAGATTACTGCTATTAGGAGATCACTTACTATTTTGGGGCTTTTACTATTTTGGTGCTGATTCTATCTCTGAGGAAGTTGCGGGGTTTTCTCCTTTATGGTTTCCCCGAGGAAAAACATTGTGTTCATTGTCTCTTGTTCTTGATTGTTTTACTTGTTATTCTCTCTGTTAAAGATCTTAATAATGCTAGCTTAATGTTGAAAAACTAACATTCTTGATCCTTTGTAGCAGCACTTCGATCTTCTTGATCCTTTGCAACAACACTTCAATCCTTTCGATCCATTTTAGCAGCACTTCAATCTTCTCGATCCTTTGCAGCAACACTTTGATCCTTTCGATCCTTTGCAACAACACTTTGATCCTTTCGATCCTTTGCAGCAGCACTTCAATCTTCTCAATCCTTTGCAACAGAACTTCAATCTTCTCGATCCTTTTCCACCATGCTACCTGTAGTACAGATGATCCCTTTGTGGGATGATCAATCCCTATCACTTTAGGACATAGGCCCAAGGATGATGGAATCCTCCATCATCCTACCCCCCATTAATGAGGAAGTTCCATAGTATAGAATAGTTGAATCATATACAACTGAATGTAGATCTCGACCACACCTAGATGCAAGCCATGTCATCCATAAGGAATCAACGTAGACCACTCCTGAGCGAGTGTAATTCTACGGTATCCACAAATGGATGTGGGTACTCTCCATGCGAGAGTAACGTCTATATGGCCATCCTTATTAAGGACCACTCTCAAGAATAGAGTGTTATTTCCTGCCAGGCCATACTATCGTCCACAAGTGAATGTGAGACCTCGTCAGTATCTTCAGGTGAACTTGGCCTATTTCACTGTCATCCATCATTGAAGTCAGTATTATCACCACTCCCACTTTCCTAGGAGGATCCATATTTTCAACCTGCTCCCCCTTTTTCCAATGAGGATTCATATCTTCGACTTGCTCTTCCTTTTCGAGGGGAGTCCATATCTTCGAATTGTTTCTCCTTTTCAAAGAGAGCCCATATCTTCATCATTTGTAGTATCATCACTGTTCCTCCTTGTGAGGAAATTCTTTTCGAACTACACCAAGCTTGTCACCGAAATATTCAAACTTTGCTCGAGATAGAGGCTTGGTCAACACATCACCAACTTTCTCATTGGTACTCACATACTAGAGTTTTATAGCTCCCTTTTGTACCATGTCCCTTATATAATAGTATCATATTTCTATGTGCTTTGATTTATCTTGGAACACCGGATTCTGTGTCATCTTTATACAACTCTAGTTGTCACAAAGAATCATTGTGGTGTCCAACTCCATGTCAAATAGTCCTGACATCATTTTTCGAAGCCATATCACTTCACAAATAGCGGAGAAAGCTACTATGTACTCTGGTTTAGCTGTGCTGAGAGAAACACTGGACTATTTCTTACGAAACCATGAGATCATAGCGGATCCCAGACAATAACATCCACCTGAGGTGCTCTTTCTTTCTATGGCACTTCCTACATAATCTGAATCTATATATCCATATAATCTATAGTCATGATCTCTACCATAGTAAAGTCCCAAGTCTATTGTACCTTTTAGGTACCTCATCATATGCTTTGCAACTATCAAGTGAACCCATCTAGGTTTAACTAGATACTGAATTGAGGTGTTCACATCAAAGCATATATCTAGACTTGTGTTCGTTAGATACATCAATGACCCAATGATCTATCTATACTGAGTCATATCCACTAACTCTAATGACTCATCAGATAACAACTTCAGTTTGGTGTCCATGGGTGTGGCCATGGCTTTACAATCCAATATACAAAATATTTTCAAGATTTCTACTGCATACTTTCCCTGATTTAGAAAGATTCCTTCTGGGCTCTGCCACACTTCCAGCCCTAGGAAATAATGCATCAATCCAAGATCTTTCATCTCGAATTCTTCAGCTAGCTTCTTCTTGCAATCTGTGATTTGTTTCTGATTTCCTGTCAGAAATAGATCACCACATACAATAATAGTATGATAGGTTCATCATCCATAATATTCATGTAAAGGTTAGGATCAACTTTACTTTTGGTAAATCCCAAGCTTTTCAATTAGCTATATATTCTACCATACCAAGCTCTAGGATCTTGCTTCAGTCCATACATAACATTTTTCAACTTACATACATGAGTCACTTTGTCTTTGAATTCAAATCCTTATGGCTATTCGATGTAAACCTCTTCCTCAATCACACCATTTAGGAAAGTTGTCTTTACATCCATCTGGTGTAGATCCCACTTCATCATGGAAGAAAGTGCCATGATGGTTCTGATGGAAGCGCACCTTTCTACTGGAGCAAATGTCTCTTCATAATCAATCCCCTCTTTCTGAGAGAATCCTCTAGCTACAAATCTTGCCTTGTACTTTTCAATACTTCCATCAACAACATGTTTTATCTTCTAGATCCATTTCGAGGATACCACACTTTTGTTTTCTGGTTTGGAGACTATATCCCAAACATCATTCTTCATTATGGACTAGTATTCTTCCCTCGTTGCTTCAATCCATTATTTCTTATGTGCAACTTCCTCATAGTTTGTGGGTTCTTGATCTACAAGGTCACACATCAAAGCTACATAACTAGAGTATGGATTTGATCTTTTGCTTGCTTCTTGTATGAGTTCTCTTACCCAAGCAAGTTTTCTCTTTCAAGAGATATCCATAGTAGGTGGTTCCTGAGGTTCTAGAATATCATGATCTTCATATGCTGATAGTTCAGGAGAGGGTTTAGCTTCTACCATTCTGGGAGGCACATCCTCTTCATGTACTTCTTCAAGCTGACACCTTCTAGATTTCTTAAGAGTTGTCTCTCCATTAAATGTTACATCCATACTAATCTCGATATGATGATGCTACTAGTTTAGGAGAGGGTTCAACTTCTACCATTCTGGGAGGTACATCCTCTTCATGTACTTCTTCAAGATGACACCTTCTAGATTTCTTAAGATTGTCTATCCATTAAATGTTACATCCCTACTAATCTCGATATGATGGAATCCTAAAATGTATATCATGGAGTCTTTGGATACTTCACGATATCCAACAAATATTCCCTTCTTTCCAGAAGGATCCAACTTGGTTCTCTTCTCTTTTGGAATATGTACATATACTGGACATCCAAATATCTTGAGATGGATCACTTCGGGTTTCTTTCCTGTATACATTTCTTCAGGAGTCTTGAATCCAAGAGAACTATGAGATAATCTATTCTACACATACACATTTGTCCTTGTTGCTTCATCCCACAGGGGCATGGGGAGGTCTTGGTCATGAATCATGGTCTTTACTGGTTCCATAATGGTTCTATTCTTTCTTTCCACAACACCATTCTATTGGGGATTATAGGGAGTGGTTAGTTCCCTCTTTATTCCTGTTAAATTTTCATATGCTAAGCTAGATCATTAGTATTTCATTTCGATTTCATAAAAAAAGGATATAAACAGGATCACTGAAAGATAGACAAGCACAACCATACAAAAGGAGAACACAAAGATTTATCCTGGGAAAACCCTAAAGGGAAAAACCCAGCAAAAGCTTCCTCAATATAGATGCCCCAAAATATAAAAGATAAAACCAACAAGGAGATCAAAGCCTGATCCTCCTCCTTCTCCAGCTACTTCTCTTCTCCACTAATGCGCTACACAAGTGAGAGTGTCTGTGTCTCAAATGAGGAGCACCACACCTCTATTTATATTCATACATTCACTTGAATTAACTCATCTGACATGTAGGCTCGAGTTAATCATATATACTCGAGTTACACATGTAGGATCAAGTAACCACACTGGGGCGCTAATGACCCACCTTTACAAATAGAGGGGACAACCTCATGACTCTTAATAGTTCTTCTGATTAGAAGCATCGGGGTACAAGATAATACAAGTGGTTCTCCCGGTAGGACCATCAGGGACCACAAAAGATACATATAGAATATTCTTTGAAGTTACAATATTTCAACACTCCCCCTTAACGAGAAGGGTATTCTACAACAACATCAACAACAACAATAGTAGGGGAGGACATCATCAACATCATCAGGGTAACACATCTATAAATCATTGGAAGCTTTTCAACATCATATAGTCTTTGTCTTCAATATTTGACGACAGCAACTCTTTAATCAACATAAACATCTTTTGACCTTTTGATCAGCAACATCTTCAACACTTTGATCTTTCAATCAGCAACATCTTCAGCACTTAGACCTTTCGATCAGCAGCAACATCTTCAGTACTTTGACCTTTCGATCAGAAACATCTTCGGCACTTTGACCTTTCGATCAACAACATTTTCAGCAACATCTTCAACACTTTGACCTTTCGATCAGCAGCAACATCTTCAGCACTTTGACCTTTCGATCAGCAGCAACATCTTCAGCACTTTGACCTTTCGATCATCACCAATATCTTCATCATTTTGATCAGCAATATCTTTAGCACTTTGATCTTTCAATCAGCAAAGACATCTTCAGCATTTTGACCTTTCGATCAGCAACATCATCACATTATGATTAGTAACATCGTGATCAACACCATCATCATACTTCAACTCTCGAACATAATCATCATCATCATATTCTGATCTTTTGATTAGTATGTCGTCATCATCACATACTGATCATCATCGTCGTCACACTCTGATATTTCGATCAGTACATCATCATCATCATACTCTTGATCATTCGATCAGTACATCATCATCATACTCTGATATTTTGATCAGTACATCATCATCATCATAAAAACATCATCATCATGAAAACATCAACATCATGAAAACATCATTATGATCAAAACATTCAACATCATCAAAACATCAAAATATCATCATCATCACACTCTACTCTTTCAATCAGTACATCATCATCATCATAAAATCATTATCATCAAAACATCAACATCATCATCATCAAAACATCAACATGATCCTTCCTTTCGGAATTACGGGATCAACATGTCTGTGGTACTCAGACGATCCTTCCTGTCGGAATTACGGGATTTAGGTCTTTACGGAGCTACTAACAATCCTTCCTTTTGGAATTACGGGATCAACACATTTGTGGAGCTTAGACGATCCTTCCTTTCAGAATTACGGGATCAAGTCTTTACGGAGCTACTAACAATTCTTCCTTTCAGAATTACGGGATTTAGGTCTTTACGGAGTTGCTAACGATCCTTCCTTTCAGAATTATGAGATCAACACATTTGTGGAACTTAGACAATCCTTCCTATTGGAATTACGGGATCAACACATCTATGGAACTCAGACAATCCTTCCTATTGGAATTATGGGATCAAGTATTTACGGAGCTACCAACGATCCTTCCTTTCGGAATTACGAGATTTAGGTCTTTACGGAGTTACTAACGATCCTTCCTTTCGGAATTACAGGATCAACACATCTGTGGAACTCAGACAATCCTTCCTATTGGAATTACGGGATCAATTCAATGATCCTTACTTTCGGAATTACGGGATTTAGGTCTTTACGGAGTTACTAATGATCCTTCCTTTCGAAATTATAGGATCAACACAGTTGTGGAACTCAGACAATCCTTCCTATTGGAATTATGGGAACAACACACATTCTCGAGTACCGAAGTCACCGGATCTATTCTGAACCGAGGTTCAAGGATGATACAATCCTTCTATCTTCTCGATGACCGAAGTTCACCGGACAAGATCCGTTCTGAACCAAAGTTCAAGGATGATACAATCCTGCCACCTTCTCGATAACCGAATTTCACTGGATCCATTCTGAACTGAAGTCCAAGGATGATACAATCCTACCACCTTCTCAATGATTGAAGTTCACCGGATCCGTTGGAGCTTCTATAAAATTTATGGTTCTGGTTTTCTGTAGTTTTTTTTTCAGGGCCAAACTAGGGTTTGGATTTCCCAGAGATTCGACCACCCAAAAACTTCGATCCTTATCTCAATAGATGAACTCTAGGGAGGCACAAATTTCTATGCAAGTAGATATTCCAAATTCCAAAATTTGCAGAAACCCTAATTTCTTTGGAAGAGGGAGGAGAGAGAGTTTCACCTTGTGAAAGTTGTTCTATTCAGGCTAGCTATGATACCATGTTAAGATTTCATATGCTAGACTAGTTATCATTAGTGTTCAATGAAAATTCACAACAGTAGCATATGCAGAATCACTGAAAGAAGCACAATCACAAGATAGACACAATATTTATCATGGGAAACCCTCAATGGGAAGAAAACCCAACAAAAGTTCCTCCATATAAGATGTATAAGATATAACCCCCAAAAAAGTATTCTCCTCCTTATTGTTATGTCTCTCTCTCTCCTATTTGCTACACAAGTGAGTGTGTCTGTGTTATAATGAGGAACACATCTCCTCTATTTATACACATTATGTCAACTGACTCTTACCCTATACAAGTTGACCTCACTTAACTAACTAGGCCGACTTCACCTAGAAAGACTCAAAACGGTATCTTATATTATTCATTAGGGTACTAATGGCCTAACTTACAATGGAGGATTTACCTCATGACTCTATGATGACCAATTACAATAGTAACATCCCCCTTGGGTTACATCAGGAAAATACATTTAGAATATCCTTTGAAGTTACAACATTTCAACATCCCAAAATAGACTCACTAATGTGATAGAGTTAGGTGACAATCAGGGTCTTAGACCAGATAATGAAGGAACCAATACCCTGTACGAATCTCAACAGTGCGATGATGGAGTTGAAGTCGGGCACATGAGACACAACAACGCCTAAAGGCACTGATCACTCCTTTCAAGTGGTCCAAGGAACTCATCAACGAGGTGGATGAAACCATGATACAGGGACCTCTGGGCCTATCCTCTAGAATATATGTGTTGACGTTGAATGTGAGAGACCTGCAACTACCAAGGCAATGAGGATAGGCCCAGAGGTACCTGTATCCTGGTTTCATCTACTTGAAAGACACAATAATCCCTAGTGTCCCCCTAAACCTAGGAAGAACCCACATTTTCAGAATAGCCACCTGTGCACCATTTGTAACACTTATGACCATTATACACATCAATGTCCTCATATGAATCATGTCATCCATTTACTCCAAACTGATAATCAACGTGACCCCAATGCGACTTCTTCAGCTCAGCCAAACATAGCACCACCAAGTCCACCACCGATGGTGCTGCAAAACCCCCTACCAAATCAAGGAATGGTTGCAACCCAGCCCTTGGTACCACAAACCCCCATACCCACTTTTGTGGTTCAACCCATTGATCCTGGTGTCCATCACCTTAAGACGATATCATCTAATGTTAACTTACAAAATCAACGAAACCGGTATGGATCCACCACATAAACTGTTAACTCCTCTACGAAATCTACCTCCATCGCTTCTGATATGTCTTTGCATTTTTCGAGATCCCCCACGGACGGGACTTCCAAAGTCCCATGGTTCCCTTTGCGTCGTGTCGTGAACAACTCCACTGCCAAAGCCACCCTCAACTATGGTATAGTCAACGACTTGGCCCAGTCTCCCTTGACCATGTCTACTTTAGAATTTCTCAAAACTTTTCCTTCGCAACACAAAGCGTTGTTATCCTATTTAGGTGCCATCGATCCCTCTGAATCTAGGTTGATCACCTTTGACCTAGATCAAGGAGAACCTCGTATTCCATTATCCGTCGCCTTCCAAGTTACAGTCACGATTCATAATTTGGTCATTCATCGATGCATCATTGATAAGGGGGAATCCACCTGCGTTATGTAAACCTGTTTTTGGAAGAAACTTAGATTCCAAACCCTTCAACCATCTTCCACCACTCTATACACCTATGATGGCCATGTTGCTCAATCCCAGGGTGTCCTCACAAATGTCCCTGTTGAGTTAGCCGACAAAATAGGGTTGATTGACATTGAGGTTGTCAATGCCCAACTCAATTACAACCTCCTCCTAGGACATAGTTATATGTATGCAATGTGAGTCGTTGCCTCTACCGTCTTTCGACACTTGATGTTCCCCCATGACGAGAAGATCGTGACCATTGACCAACTACCATACTATGATCTAAAGGGACTTGCCACACCAGAACACGTCCTCCCTACTATCAACACTACCATAGAAAACGTGTCCATACCTTCCATGTTTGTTGTTAGCCCAATATTATTTGCTAACGCTCCTATGACAAACACCTTTTGTCCTTACTACCTCCCCCTTCACCAACTAATATATCTGATTTATGAACTATCACATTCGGTAACATTTCGACCTCCTCACAACCTTAGTTGCAACCTTAATTGCATCCCTAGGGGAATTACTAGGGATTCCCTATTCACATGATTCCTTTCCTATTTCCACCTTTTGACATCCTGCATAAGCCTATAATGGATACTCTCAACATGCCTGGTTTCACTTTGGTTATTCCTCTATGGTACTTGAATCCACCTACCACTTCCCTGACCCCCAGATCGTTTTGACTCTCTTCCAACCTATTGGGATGATGTCGCACCCACCTTCTGGTACAAAAATGTCTGCTTCTCTCTCTACTGCTGCTACCCATTCTTCCACGAAGACTGGGGGCAAGACACCCAAAGCGACAACAAAACCACATCCTCCTCCTACATGTGTTTTATGTGATGTCCAAGTCCATGCGACACATAATTGTCCTAATTTTCCTATCCTTCACACCCATATGCGCATTGTAGTCGAGACGAATGATGCTGTAGTTTTCAACGTACCAAACATACCTATGGTTAAGAACAAATCACTCTGAACCAACCACCCATGTGCAGTTTGTGGCTTACACAGTCATTATTCTCACCATTTCCCAAACTTTCCCAATTACCAGTCACTCCTCAGTGACCTTCGCAAATACTCTCGTGAGTTTGAAATCACCATACTTGAGGAGATCCACCCTCCGAACTCTTCCCCAGACACCAGTAACACCATTTATACAATCTCTACTTCCAGTAGTCCTTTCCCATCGTCGACCTTGGAAGATCCACCTGATCTATGATGACACCACTTTCGCAACGACTCAGAGATCCTCAAAACCACCACCGGTTTTACCCTATTTCACTTAGTCCATAGTGTGAAATCGGTTCTTCCCATTGAATGCCAGATTTCGTCACTCTTCCTTGGCGTCAAAATTCCACCTGATACTTCACCATTAGAAAAATGCCTACTTAATACTTATGCTTGAACAAATAATTGAATACCATCGTGTTGCTCTCCAAATGATCGAAGCAACTAAGACTTGGTCAAATTTTCACTATGACTCCCATGTCCACATGCACACCTTTAGTGAGGGGGGCCTACACTCCTAGTCCTTGTTTACGGCCAATCCCATGATAAGACTGGAAAAGGGAAGTATGAATCCATGTGGTATGGCCCTTATGTCATCCATCGATGTCTCAGCAATGGGGCATATCTCCTTGTTGACTCTAACGATCACCTCTTGAAGAATTCCTACAATGGGATCTACCTCAATAGGTTCTATACCAGAAGTCACTCGCCATGCATACCCTTGTNTTTTCTTTTACATTTTTTTTACAACGTGTCGATGACCCCCTCCAATAACCTCTGTACGTCCAACCGTAATGAGTCCAATTCTGCACTCTGTCGCCTCCCCTTCCCATGAGTGGGTGGATCTAACCACTCCACCCTTCCCATGCACCACTGGAACCCCGTTAAAGGGTGTGATCACATGTCTGCACATGCACACAGTATGTCATCAGTATCTATCACACACATTATCTAGATACCATTATGTTAGCAAAACTATATATGACTGAAACCACATAGAGTCATGTATATGTACCGTCAAGTCCCTAGACCTATCCTAGAGGTCGAGGCATCTCTAGATATCTCCGGTAGTTAATGATCACGTATGGATAGTCCTCTATGAGGATAGGGATTTGTTTCCACTGTGAAAAAATTTATCGGGTGAAGAAACAACCTACTATACCTCCTCCCTCCCTACTTTCTTTAAGCCATTTCTTGGAGTCACCTCGATTTGCGTACCACCACACAAATCAAACAATGTATGTATTGGAATGTTAACGAGCCATCCGATCCATCCATACTGCAAGCTTAGCCTTATTTTACCGCCATCCACCGTCTTGTAAGGAGATCCCACTAGTGTTCCACTATTATTCATTTTAACCATGTTCACAACATCAACCATTTTGGTACATTGAACACTTCCTCCTTGTTTGACTGACCCTTACGGAATTTCTATTAAGCTCTTTACTGACTCCTGAAAGAATGAAAAGATTGTCAAGCACACTTTCTTCCCCTTTCACGCTTGTTAAATAGTTTGAAAGGGCATCTATGTGGCCTCGTTTATCTCCTTTCTCAGACCACGTAGACTAATAAATGAAAAGGACCACCCTGGCACCTTCCATCTAGGAACGTTTCCCTTTGTATCCTTTTATGCTTTGTTGGACATTGGGACCGTAACTTACAAAAAAACTCATTATGGGTAGTATTTAAGCTCTTTTCCATCCCTCTCATAAACAAAAGATCGTCGAGCAAACCTAGTTTTTTTCATGCTCGTAAAAGTATTTGAATGACCATCCAATCAGTATAGAGTTAACCTTTTTCTGCCCGGTTGTCCTACCAATAGAAAATAAGTGGGTGAAAACACGAAGTTTGGAAACAATTCCATGACAAATCATTTTTTTTGGTATAATTTCCAATTTCTCAGCCAAGAAAAAAGTCAACATATTTTTTCAGCTAAGAGTTGTAATATATCTCGGACGAGAAATTAACCACGGTTAAAATTCTCTCGTCCGACAATTATTCCATAGTTAGATAAGTTTTCGGCTAAGAGTTTTAAACTTTCTCATCCGAGAGTATTGCCAGAATTTTTACATTAAACTCTCGGAAATGTTTCTCGGTAGAGAGATTAGATTCCTTTTAACTCTCGCCCGAGACATGTTTAACTATATAAATCCAAACCCCCTCCCCTCCTAGCCGACCATCGTCATAATTTTCCTAGTTTTTCACTCTCAGGCTTTCACCCCGAAAACCAAGCTATTGCTTTTCACGCTTGGTCATTGTATTTTCGGTCTTCCGCTTAGTCCATCATCATCATTTCACTATGTTTTCGGTCAAGGTAAGAGGTTTTCAGGCTTCCACTTAGTCCACCATCACACCATTTCAGGTTTTTCAATCAGGAAGGGTAATATTTTTTCGCTCTTGGTAAGGCATTTTTGGGCTTGCAAATAGAGTTTTGGCACCCATTTCATGTGATGTCTCAGTCGACCATCATCATTGTTCTGGTTCACACCAAGACGAAGGGGTTTCCACTCAATTAGGTCAAAATTTTCTATCCTGGTACATGCATTTTTTTCATTCTTTGCATCGAAGATACATGCTACATTTCCTTCCTGAAATTACCAGTTCTCATAAGGCCATGTTCAGACTCTCTATCTTCTGGTTATGCCACCTTTTATGTATTGAATTTACCATCTCTTGGGCTCTGCTAGGAATTGATTGGGAATTTGATAACAAACCTGTAATTAAATTAAATAAATAAACCATGACCGAGCAATCATTCAGTAGAGAGGGCAAGTTATGGGCCTAGTGTATCGGGCATAGCTGGTAGGAAACAGAGCTAGTGGCAGAGGTACCTTACCCCCTTTCACCATAAATTCTACCTCTCAAAACTAGTCACTTTTGACCGATTTTGTGCATGCAGGTTCGGCTGAGAAGGAGAGGAATTGACTTTATTTCATCGAAGAATACTTTATTTAGGATGAGTAATGCCTTATGAGGAGGTCTTATGAACTGAGGATCGTTCCTAAGAGTTTCATTTTTTCCTTTCCTACAAAGGAGTGAGCAACCAGCCCTTGTTTTACCTTGGTCAAGTCATTCACCATAGATTTTGACAACTTGTTCACTTCCTCCATGCTCATAGGATTCTTGTATAAAGGTTACTGGTATAGTGGGTTGTTAATAGTCCCCCTCCCCCCCGGTACATAGGTGTTCCTGGGTGAAGGTAATAGCACCACTCCATCTATCCCATCATCCTAAGTTGAAGATATAAAGCCTCAGTATAGGTTGTTGAATCCCGCTGGCCCACCCCCAATAATTTAAAGTATAGTGACTATGAATCTCTTCCATAGAATGTGACTAGGGGGGGTAAATATATCCTATTATATTATGGTACCTTCTATTTTTATTCCTGACTTTAAGTAAGTGGTTGTTGGGAAGCACTTAATGCCATGTCCTGAAGTGTAAGTTCATGAATGAAAGCACTTGTCCTCCCCTTCCTGGCTTGCTTTGTAACTTAACTATTTTGGGAGAATAAAACCGGGCTAGGAGATGAAAGAAATGGCGGGATAATATCGCTTGTGTGCTTCTTGCTTGCTTGCTAGATTGATTGCGGGCAGGATGCTACTAGCGGGCTTCTGTCGCTTGCTTGCTAAATTGATGTTTTTTTGGGGGTGGGAGGTTAAGGTGGCTCATTGGGGTACAGAAAGCACTTTCTTATTTGATAAAATGACATTTAACTACGTTCCTCTATGAGAAGTAGAATTGAATCGATTGCCTTTTTTTTGAACGCCTTCTTTATCTGGTTGAACCCCAGCTTGTAGAAGAGGTGGGATGGTACAGAATCACCTGATGAAGCTGGGCCATCTTGTTAATGCTAGAACCTTTGGTGGATATATCATTTAGTGAGAGGCTAGAGTTTAACTATGGCTAAGAATTAACCAGGAAGGCTAGTAGACCATGGCGCTAGACGGGTTTCTCTAGTCAATTGACTATGCAATTGGCAAGGAGATTGAAGTGGAAGTGGATGGATTTCTTTTATCTACTTTCCCATAATAAGGAAGGTACACGTTCAGTCCACCAACCAAGTACACCCAATAAACCAAATACGCATAAGGAATCCACACAGTACATGTCCACCAAACCCATGTATAAGTCCAACGAGAAAGTTTACCTACACAAAAGAGTTTCGGTCTGCCTAAGGAAACTTCCAAGGAAATTAGTAAAATCCAACAAAACCACCTCAGTTAATAGACCTAGGATGCTTTCACTATGCATTCATTTCAATACGCTACTCCCAACTTAACATCTAGACCCTTCTTTCTACGATTACCGCTCCCATAAATCGCTTACCCTTACCCAACTCACGTAATGATACTACTATTTAGGCCCCTTCATTATACGATTACCATACACAACAAACAACTTTAATGCCCGGGACAAGTGCACAAGTTAAAGCCCAAGCCCCAGGAAATAGCGTTAGCGTAGGTAAGTAAGTCTCCTTTATTTCCTTATCTACGCATGTATATAGTAGCTCAAGGTTATTTGAAGGATCTAATTAGCGTAGTATAGATGGCTCTGATGCAGCCACAAAGCCATGTGTCTTTTCCCTGCCACTGTGTGTTTCCTCCTGCCTATTGATGTGTCTCCTTTTTCTTGCCAATGTGTATTTTATCCTTCCCCCTTGCTCCGACTGGATGAATTATATATTCGATTGACCTAGCGCTTTCAGTGCTAGTAGCCTTTGACTCCGTGACCAGATTATCTGGATCAGTCAGTTAAACAATTGTTACTAGATCTTGAACGAGGAATCTACAACTTAATTAACCAGAGAAACTTCTAGCTATGCTATTAGATATGCTTATGGATCATCTCCTGCAACCCTAGCTTATTGTGCTGGTCCTACTACCTACTGGGTGGTTGGTAATTGAAAATAATTGATTTAGGGAAAGGTAAAGATACATAGCTTACTCCTAATACTTACAGTAAATGTATTATGTAGGAATACCTCATTCAATAATTATTGGGATGCATAAGCATTATAAGAGGTTGCCTCGGAGAATAATTGACCTCTTTCCTAATATTTTAACTGAGATGTAATGAATAAAAGGAGAGTTAGGATAAATTAAAATTGAACTAAATCTAGATTTCAATCCTATTAAGGGAAGACCCTACATATTGAATCCTAGAATCACCATTGTTGGTCCATTTAGGGTACTAAAAATCATTTATTATTTAATAATAATTGCAAACCCTAATACGAAAAATGAATGAAATATTACACAATAAATTTTTTGGAGTTGCATATATATTTTCCTCTACAAATACGGTTTTTCCATTATGTTGCATTTGCCAGAAAAAATTGAACAGTTGGGGGAGGTTTTTCAAATTGACCGGACATAACTCTTTCGATGAAACATCCTTCCTTGACTGGATAGCAATGGAACCTCTTGGGCACTCACTAACTGACTTACTTATTGGCAATGATTTATAACCACTGTGAATGACCTTTAACGCTCGGCTATCCCAACAAACAAACAAACAAGCAAACATGGATTCAAGGGTTGTTTATTTAGGGAATGTCAATGGTCCACTTGGGGTATCAAAAATAATTTATTATTTAATAATAATTGAATTTTTCATTTTATAAAGTTTCGCTATGTTATTAGGTATGGAATATTTTATCTTTAGGGGTAGCGGGAAACTATCCACTTACTGGGTAGGAGAGAAACCAAGAAAGGGCTTGTGCAAACCGAACCAGTTGCTCAAAATTGAGATTTGTTTCCCCACCCCAACCCATAAATGCTAGAACTTGTGGTGGTGGTGAAACAGATGGTAGGAGACCTACATATCGAATCCTAGAATCATATAGAGGGTAAAAGAAGAAATAGCTTAATATTGGTTATTAGTATCATCTTCCTAAATCATATTTGAATATTCCAATTATGATTCAAGACAAGAAGACATGATCCCTAGAAATTCCAGTATTTGTTGATTTGTATACCTCAACCCCAATTATGACCATGATTAGTTCCCACCCCACTTATGTCCATGATTAGTTTCCAACACCCTTTAGTGACAAGGTTCTAGATCATGTTGGAGGATAGAAATAACACTTACTCCTTATAGTTGGATTCTTGTGGTACAAATAAGTATGTATTACCAAATAAGATAAATAATATGGC
>LPNX010593469.1:0-256176 GCA_001517045.1 Pseudotsuga menziesii | reverse complement strand
AGGACATGTTGTCTTCATGAAAGTGTATTGGTTGATCTCGCTAAGATCATTGTCACTAGTAACTTAATCCACCCACTAATGTCCATATCTTGCAACTAAATCTTTGGTAAATTGGGTATTCTTGACAGTTCATCAATGGCCATGCTACTATTAAGAAGACTATGGAGTAATTGAAGAATGAAACAGATAAAAACAAAGAATTTATTTGTACAAGGAGTGTGAAGCATCCTTAACATCCTAAAAACTAAACTGGTAATGATGGAAATTTTAGTTTTCCCTAAGTGGATGGTTGAATTCCATGTACATGCCAATGTTTCAATTATCATTTGGAGAGGTATCCATGCACAACCTGGAGAATCAATATTATTTCACAAATTTTACTTTAATAGAAATATGCTGACTCAATCCAAGTGAAACTATGCCAGTACTAAAGTGGAAGGCCTATCCATGGTATACATGCTCCATATGTTTGAGGATTATTTCTTATGTGGGTATTTTAAATTCTTCATAGATCATTGAACTATGAAGTCAATAAAACTATGTTGGAGGTCATATCTAAATATGGTGACTCTTATTTTAGGAATTTTTCATTGAGGTTAACTATCTCTATCTACAACATCATAGGTAAGCACGAGTAAGAACTACTATAAACATGCTATTTCAATTAGGAGAACATGGACACCATAAATTATCGGGAATAAGAAGAAGCATCAAGCTAAGTAACGAGTACAAAGCTTACTAATAATACTTACAGTAAATGTATTAGCTACGTAATATCCATAATGTATGAGCATATTGTACAATGATCTAAATATCTTTATTAGAAGAACCCTAGTTATATCAGTATTCTATGTAAGTTCTTATAAAAAATACAAGCATAGTTTTTTAGGCTAATCCAGACTAGGTATGTCCCTTCATGTCCACCATATTTTTGAGGCTGATCTAGACCATATCCAATATTAGATGCTTACTAGAACTACTCAGTAAGACTGAAAATAGCAATCCTAGGTGGAAGACTGTAATATCCCAAACTGAATCTGGTATGGATTATTGTGATTGTTCTTGTGTTTTGATTGATGACTCTTAACACTTCTCTGATCAATACATTCCTTGACCTCTGTTTGTTTGTAAATGAGGGTGTAATGTTTGAATAGGGTTTATTATTAGTAACTTTCACAACACAATTCAGGGTTCCTTATCATACTAGACTTGCTGATATATCATTATACTCAGTAATGATCTTTATTTGTATCCAACATCAAACTTAACCTAGATATTCATAAAAATTGCAATATATATCCATAAATAACAACAGCTTAGAAATAATGTCAATTCAGGAAATTATTAGATCCGATCTAAGCAGTACCTCGGACAACAATAACTGATATGGCAATCATTTAAGCCTTAACATAGTTGAATTGTAGATGAATGTACAAGTGCTTTTAGTGATAAAGGTGATTCCCAAAGTTTGAAGATAACAAATGCCTAAGAATGTCCCAACTATGCAAATAATTAATTTCCCAGATTGATGGTTCACGCTGTCTCAAATAGTGATAAGGGTGGATTGCTTGATGGTTGTAGTAACCTGATATAAACATGAATATTTATGAATATGCTTTAACTAAATGGAATATTTGAGTACCACGCTCAGCTAGGAGCACCTTCCACGTGTTGATCCCTTCCTTCTTATGTGCATGCAGATCTCAAATAATAATGGAAATTCAATCTCTGAGGGCTGTAGTAGTTTGATGTAGAAACGCAGATGATGAATAGGCCCCAATGGAAATGGGTTTACTTGAGATCTATGCCAAGATTAGAGGAAGGGCATCCAGATAGACTAATGATGCCTCTCTTGAGTGTATGAAACCCTAAAAGATGTGAACATGATATCTTTAGTACTCCATTCCTCTTATCCATGGAAATTTAAGAGAGCCTTCGTTGCATTATTGCCTTCCTATAGAGATCACACTTATTAAACAGGCTGAGTTCCCTCGTGATAATCCTTTGTTCACTGGTAATTTTTTGTCAATAGAATGAACCCTTTCCCACAGTAAATCGCTTCCCTGTGTTTTGAGGAGGAATGGATGGAGATAAGCACGATTTCAGTATACAATTCAGGAGTAGCAGTATAGAGAAATATTGTTTCCCAGACCTTGGTGGAGACCCCCCATTCTCAACAATGATACGATCGCTGCCATGATTAATGAACGAATACGCCCAACTATAAACTTTAAGGAAGCTCCAACGATGCCCTAAACACAATGAATCTTTGATGCAATGAAGTACATAATGGTGAATCTAGATGATTCACCCTAGCAATTGGTTAGGTTGTATATATTTCACCACTGAATCCAATTAGGTCAAGGCAATTCGTACTAAACCCTAAGTATCTCACTAAGCTCCCAAAACATGTTTCCAAAAGATGAATAATACCAGTCATACCCTTTTGGTTCCACTAACCTTCTTATATAGCTTTTAGGATTTGCATGTCAGTTTTAGGGTTTGCAGGAATGCCACTTTTAGGGTTTGCATGCATGTCACTTTTAGGGTATGCATGTCACTTTAGGGTTTGCATGCATGTCACTTTTAAGGTTTTCATGCATGTCATTTTTAGGGTTTGCATGCATGTCACTTTTAGGAACATTTCAAAGATAGTGGCAAGACGAGTAGAAAAAATACTCTTGAAACTCAAGTAGAAAATAGTAATCTTGGGTGTAAGCGATAGTGGAAAGATGAGTAGAAATAAATACTCTTGAAGCTCATGGTTTTGGTAGTTGACCAATTTATCTAATTTAATATTTAAAGGAATTTAGGTATTTTTTGTGATATTAGGTAATTTGTCCCCTAAATGTTTCTCATTTTTCTTTTCCAGGTAACATTTTTGGGAGGGAACCTACTGGGCGGTTCCTTTCATTCTAAGGCCAATACCTAGGGTAAACCCTAGATTGTTCAGGGCACAAGTCCATGTTAACAACTCATGAATAGATTATGTATAGATAATAAACGTTCAACTCACTAAGAAGAAACATTTCAGAAAGTGGGATTTGAACTCCAGTGGGGAGGGTAACAACTTTTTTCGGACACCACTTTTGTCCTATAATTTTGAAGAATAGGGGCATGTATCTAACAAAATGTCCAATGATTTTACATTCTGGTTTTGTGCTCATTTTTGGAAAGAAGGAAAAGAGATGTCCAAGAAACCCTCTCTTATCCCAAGTAAGATGTGTTTCTTAATCAACAACATAATTTTATAGGGCTGCCAAATGAAGACCATGTGATGTGTTTCACTCTAGTTTGGGATGCATAACCATCCTTGGGGACTGAATTTTGTGTCATGATGTTCATTTGGAGAGGTCTACCATTAGATGTGTATCTTGAAGACCCATTAAATATGTCACTCGAGGAATCATTGTATTCAAAAATTCCTATTCAATCAATTATTTGTTCTTGTTATAATGGTGCTTCTTCCTCCTCATGAACCATGTACACCAAAATATCTTCTAGATTTCCTATATTTGTTGTGTAGTTGTTTACTTTTCCCTGTACTGGTTGTAAGAACTAAGGTCCCATATTCTAAACCAAGGGGAAGGTTGTCTTGTACTTATTAGTTGCTATATGAGGCTTGAGATGGCGGAGGCATGCCTTGAATTATTTGACCAAATTGATGAGAGATAAGGTATAGGGGGGTGAAGGTTGAGAGAATGTCATTCTTTCTAACTAGAGGTGTTCTGGATTTGGGAATACTTAAGCCACAACCTTTAAGGGATCATATTTGACCTTTTCGATTGTTAATCTGAAATATATTTATCTTCTTTGACATGTTTTGACATGCTTTTAATGTGAGAATTTCTCATCATGAATAGGTGCACAATGTTAAATTTGGTAAATTTAAATTTGACATGTTTTTTAATCTGTGGAAAATTCTTATCATGCACAGCTTCAGGGTGAATCAAGATTGGCTACTATGCAATGACAGAACCAAAGGTCATCATCAGGTAAATTTAATTGTTATTCAATTCATAGTCAAGTATATATAAAAATAAATCTTCTTTTACACATCTAAATCTAATATGTTGTTGTGCCTAAGTGGTGGCTCTCAACATGACATACATCTGTCTGAGGGGTCTACAGGGTTCGATGGACAAACACAGAGGACACGTTTAGTGTCTTATTCTTCAGATATGCCATTTCTAGGTAGAGAAATTGTTTACATGTACATTTTCACTAGAATTCTTGTCTGACATGTTTTTTAAACTCTGGAAAACTCTTATCATGCACAGCTTCAAGGTGAAGCAAGCTTGGCTACTATACAGTGACAGACCCAAAGGTCATCGTCACATGAATTTCATTGTTATTCAATGAACATAGTCAAGTATATATAAAAATAAATCTTCTTTTACACATCTAAATCTAAGATCTTGTCGTTCATAGGTGGTGTCTCTCAGCATGATAGACGTATGTCTAAGGGGTCTACAGGGGCTAGTGGACAAACACATAGGATGCCATTGCCAAGTAGATATTGTTTTCATACATTCTGACTAGAATTCTTGTTTGGAATGTTTTTTAGTATGTGGAAAATTCTTATCATGCATAACTTTACAGCTTCAGCCTGAAGCAATTTTGGCTACTATGCAACCACAATACCTGAGGTCATCATCAGGTAAATTCAAATGTTATTCATTTCATGCTGAAGTCTATATAAACACAGATATTCTTGTACACATCTTGATAAGATATTGGTGTGCACAGGCGGTGGCTTTCAGCATGACATACGTCTGTCTGATGGGTCTACAGGGGCTAGTGGACAAACACATAGGATGCCATTGTTAGGTAGAGATTGTTTATGTACAATTTGACTAGAATTCTTGTTTGACATGTTTTCTAACATGTGGAATATTCTTATCATGCTCAGCTTCACAACTTCAGGCTGAAGTAATCTTGGCTACTATGCAGCCACAATCCCTGTGGTCATCGTTAGGTAAATTAAATTGTTATTTAATTCATACTCAATTCTATATAAACATAAATATTATTTTACACATCTTTATAATATCTTGTTACATGCACAAGTGGTGGCTCTGAGCATGATAGACGTATGTCTGAGGGGTCTACAGGGGCTAATGGACAAACACATAGGACACACTTAGTGTCTTATTCCTCAGATACGCCATCGCCAGGTAGAGGTTGTTTACATGTACATTCTGACTAGAAATCTTGTTTGATGATTTTTCTTGTTAACTTACATGTGATTGCCAATTTTTGGTTTTGTACAGGGGCTTCTAGAAATTCTAACAATAATGATGGGGCACAAGATGATGCATCAGGTATTTCTAATGAACACATTTTATTTAAATGTGTATAATTTGATTGAAAAATTATATATATAGATTTTAATACTTGCACGCACATTTTACTTCTTACAGGGTTTGCTACTCCTGATCCTAATCTGCCTCCCGAGACAAGGAGACGTTGTCGGGAGCATCAGTATGATCAAAATGAAAGATATGATCCTCTTTAAAGTCATCCTAGAGATGTTCATGAGGACACTCCTTGGGAATACAACATCTCTATGCTAACTATGGAAGAGACGAAGGAGCATTCCTTGAGATTGAAGGTAGAACTTGATTCTTCAAATATCTCTTTTGGTACTCAACAATGTCTCCATATTGTTTTGCACAATATGAATAGTTTGATCGAGACATATCTTGGGGTTGGACCATCAACCCATATTTTTCATGATATGATGCATAGGAGGTGATTTTCAGTGATGGGTCACCACAAGTTTGAAGAAGTAAAGAAAGTTGTCACATAAGAAATGGTCTTTTCATGTTTTGACTTGTGGTCTGAAGACAAAAAACGTCTAAAGATCGCAATATTTAATGATCCACTGATTGCACCACATATTTATTCAAGGTTCATGTGTGCATATGGGAAGTTCCCAAATAATGACGAAGTTCCTCAGTATTTTGTTAAGATTCTGATTGCAGAGCTCTGGTTTAACATGGACCTGACTATACAGATACGGGATCCAGTTTCTATGGTGCTAGAAAAGGTCGTACATATGAATGACCTGATGCATAACGAGATGTTCATTATAGGCATCTGATGCCTTGGTTAGTAAAACTATATCCTATATTAGTATATTTAACAAAGGATTTGGAAACTACATCCCAAATAATAAGAGGGGGATGGAAGAGATACGAGACCATGTTGGGGCTACATTGGTAGGGGTGGAAATCGACCTACATAGTATTTCATCTGCATCTAGTATGGATGCAGGCCCATTTGATGATTATTCTGATGATTGCTTTAAAAGTATGAGTCGATTAGAGCTTGAGTAGTATGCAGCATACTGTAGAGACAATTATAAGCAATTCGTTGCTCGACAAAATGAAAATAGGGGCATGGTACGTAAGTATGTTATAATATATGAAATTTATTATATGAAATATAATGTTTTTAATATATGAAAATTATGCAGTATACCAAATTCATGAATGATGACGATGTTGATGATACAAATTTTTTCGACTCGAAAGAAACAGAGGCTAGTGGCACAAATATAGATGTTGAGGAAATTCTAGTTTCACAATTTCCACTGGTTACGCAGGTATGGATATTTATTTTTGTTAATATTTAATTAATTTTGGTATATTTTGTCCCCAAACTTGTATATATATATACATATATTGACTTTCATTTTGACTTTTCAGCCCACAGAAAACCAGGATCCATTGGTGTTCCAGTCCGAAGGTTTAGATTGATCTGCTCTAGCTACAAATCAATAGTGCTCCACATTCATGGTATGTACTTTTCATTGTATTGAGTAGTTAGCAGTTCATTGTTTTCTTGTCCTTCCCACTTGGCAGCTTGGGAACACATATTCATGTAGTTAGTTGGTGATTTGACCTATCGCCATTGTTGTTTGCTTATGGGGGTTTCACTCGTAGTCTTCTTCACTCAGGTGCTAGCATTGGATAATTTTTTTATCCCACACATGTGGACACTTTGAGCTGGTATGCACTATTTTATGATAGTTGGATGTTAGCATAGTTTTTTGGCTTAGATGATAAGCCGGCTCTCTCTTCCCTCCATCTGGATGGTTGGTGTGACAAAATTATGGAGTTGAAGGCCTTCTTTCACAATTTATACTTTCATCATGTCTTTAGCAAATAGAATAAGAGGGAATACAATATATCCAAGGAAGTGCTCCCCATGGTTGTGGGCCTACTTTCCTTCACTGAAAATTATGAGGAAATAGTTATTGGGGAAGACAAGCTACAACTCTTCTAGAGCAGAGCTTGTACCTCCTACTCTTCAACCTTTTGGTTTCTTTATTTTCGAGTATGGATGATTGAGTCTTTTAGCATCATATTGGATTTCTTGAGGATGGCAATGTTTCTCCTTTGAGGGTATTGATATTAGGAAACTTCCCCAAGAACTTCCTTGGATATACTAAACTAGGCTCTTTATGTTTCCTCCGTAGACATGTATGGATGATCTATCTTGTAAAACTTGGTTGAGGACAAAAGGATCCTACCATCCATTTGGATGGTCCCCTTATACAATGGTGACAAAAGTATATATTAAACTATGTACCTTGAGAGAGAGAAAAGTATTTGGTCTTGTTGTTCCTAATTGAATGTTTGTCCACCTTTAAGGTTCACTTTTCTCTTGTGGTTTTTGACTCATGGTCCTATTCTTACTTGGTCCTAGGGTTATCTCACCATGTTCTTAGCATGTTATCTCATTGGGATCTCTGCTATCATCGGTTTCTCTAGCAGGGGTTATCTCCTCTGTGATCTGATTTTCTCCTCTTTCGTACAGGTTTGTCTCTCGGGTTTTCCTCTGCAATTTCACTCCATGATTTTACCCCTGCGTCTTGTTCATTTCACGGGCTGATTTTTACCTCTGTGAATTGTTCATTCACGATCTGCAATTTGTTCATTCACGCTCTAAGTTTTACCTTTGCAATTTATTCTTTCTTCATGGGCTGAGCTTGATCTATGCATTTTCTTTATTTATGTCTCATCTTGTAAAGTGATTCTCTACGTCTTTCTCAGTCGCTTACCTCACGATTTTTCTCAGTGTGAGTCTCTACATTTTTCTAAGTCGCTTACCTCATGATTTTATCAGCGTTAGTTCTTATGGGTTTTTCCTGTGTGTTGGTTTCTATACCTGGAGTAACCGTGAAGTTACTCTTCAAGTGTGGACTGTGAGTTACTCAACATGACTGTCAAAGGGTATCAATATTACTTAGTGTCTCTTATGCTAAGTGACTGTGTGTCCTTAGCATGACTATTTTGGACATGAATGAATTACTCAAGCCTGTGCTTTTGATTGAAACCTCTCTTTCTGTTGACTAAGAGTCTAAGGTCAGTTTCGATCTGCTTTAACCCTCTCTCAAGGTACGTATATGGTTTACCCTGTTTGACTTGTCCCTTTGGTGACAAGATCAAACTCAGAATTATCTGAGCATAAGGTGGATTCAAATAATGGTTGTGATTCCTTAATGTTGTATCTCCTGCACTTTATTTATTCATTCTTGTACATGAAATATGGTATGACATCTCAATGACCAACCTTAATGCAGTGACTAGCAAAGCATTAAGTTGAAAGAGATGAAAATTTGTAATTTTTTTTTGGGTTAGTGAACAAATCTCTGTTAATCCAGGACTTTGTTTAATGATTTATCTTGTTAAATTTTTTTATTTTTTTCTATATGAAAATTGGAAATTATTATTTTGGTTGGTGAACTAATCACTAATAATCCAGGACTTGCACTATCCCAAGCCACGACAAAGATATATTTCTGATATATTTTTCATATACAATTGCAAAATTTGTGAGGTAAGGGTTCTATTTATAATTTCATGTAGTGGAAATTCTTTTAAAATTGGAGGCAAACATAAATTGTGAGCTAAAAATTATATCTTTGTTCTCATATATTTGCTATTTTTGTTAAAGAGCGTCATTCTTTTCAAAATTGTTTTATTTGAGTATAGATCTTTTTTATCAGGTCTTTGGTTTATTCCTGTGTTATTGCTCATGTAAAGTTAAATCCATATTAAAACCTTTAACCATTGCTTTTAATGTCATGGTTATGTTATGTATCATTTTACAAGGTTAAGACTTCAATCCTCATTTCTTTCTTGTCTATTTTGGCCAATCCCTAAAACCTAAAAGGGCATGGATTCAAGTTTTATCCGGTGCATTCATGGCATTTGCTTGAAATTCTGGATAATACTAATTTTTATTGTGTTCAGTTTCTTGTTGTTTTGGTCATGGAACTGGATGGAAAATTCTCTTAGACCTTTGCAAGTAATGATGTTTTGAATGATCTCTACCACAGTATCAAAATCAAAAAGCACACGAGGGAACTAGTCGAATTCCTAAGTTTTGCATCCAATGTTTTTCTAAGTAAAACCATGTGGGTTTCCCTCCATTTCATAGATGGTACCCGATGGAAATGTGTTGGTACAGATTATGGCAGCTGACCTGGTAGGGAAATTGAGGGAGGAATGCAATAGAGGCAACTAGCTTGTGGAATTAACCATGATCCCTTCTGAAGCTCAAAGTGCTCAACACTCGAGCTACCCTACAGCGATAAAATTTTGCATCCAGTTTACTCCACTATTCTTTTAGAATCAAAGTATATGCAAAAAAAAAAGTCTAAGATGTTTCACCTTGGGTTTTCACACACCAAGCTTCTTCAAGTGCATTGTTTTGCATTTCGGGCTAAAATTTTGCATCTAGTTTACTCCGCTATTCTTTTAAAGTCAAAGTATATGCAACAAAAACAAAAAGTATGAGATTATTCACCTTGGTATTTCCCACACCAAGCTTCTTCAAGTGTACTATTTTGCATACTGGGATAAAATTTTGCATCCAGTTTACTCCATTGGTATTTTAGAATCAAAGTATATGCAATGAAACCTAAAAGTTTGACATGATTTACCTTGGGTTTTCCCACACCAAGCTTCTTCAAGTGTATTGTTTTGCATGATTGTGGTTATCAGATTTCCTCTTTAAAATTTAAACACCCATTTTTCATTAACAAAAAGGGGAACAAATACTTGTCATCAAGCAAAGAGGGTGTCTTCATGGTGTTGTATTATTCACTATGCACAAGTTGTAAAACACCTTTTCTATTGCATGTTCTACATTAATGAAATTACTGTGTTGCTTACCAGCTTATGTAGGTTGTGCAAACATATTTTTCCTCTAATATTGAAGACAACCCATTAACCATTCTTACTAGCTGAATGAACAATCTTGTTCAAACCTGGAATATAAAGTACATTTGAAGGTGGAGTTTCTTACCATAATAACTGTAGTTGATCAACACTATTCCCTTCAACAATATTAATATTGCAATTACTTGGAGATGGAGAGCCCCTTAGAATTCCAAAAAGGTGCAGTGGACTATGCCCTTCTATTGGATCCTTGAGATGGGACTCCTAAAGAGGAGTGTCCATTTTCCTTAGATTTCTGTCGATAGACCTGTGGCATACCTTTGGGTTGTTGAGAAGGAGCATGGGGCTCGATTTCCCAAGTCTTTTAAGTCTGAGACTTTAAATTGAAGGTTAGGATAGGCAGCAGAAGCAATGAATGATATTGTGGGGCTTGGGGGTGTTGATGCTGGGGATATTTAGGGTCAAACATCAAGGGAGAGTCATGAATTTGTCTTTTGGAGTCGCACATCTGAATCAAGTATTATGCAGACACACTGCCTGTCTGGAAGTCTTGTTATCCCCAAATGTAAACCTGTTACTTGGTCCTTGGACACATTCAAACATATTCTCTTATGAGGATGGGGATTAAAGAAATACTCAAGCTTGTGGTATATAAAATATAAGTGGGCTAGGAAATATTATCCATAAAGGACTAGAATTCCATGGGAAACCCAATAATTTCAACCCATGTGGGATTGCAAATCTGAGTAGTTCCCTTAGTGAAGTTCTCAATTGACATGCTCATGCACTACAGATCTGGTTGGGACCATGAACGAATCATCCATTAGGCATTGGCCATAACATTTTTGTGTATGTAGTCGATCACTGTTCTCAACAATCTTCTGCTCGTCATCAATCCTTTGACCCCTTTTTGAATATGTACAAGATAATTCCATATTAGTATGTTGTTTAGAAACAATAAATGAGTCATCTGTTGTTGTCCTCTTGTGAATGGATAATTTCTCTCTCGGATAAGTGAGAGAAACATCTTTTTCAACCATGGTAGAATTGGCCCTCTTAGGGAGTGCAATAGCTTCTCATATGATATATCCTTCTTGATTTCTAGGATAGGCTTGCCACTAATGGATTCTAATTCAAATATTGTTTTCAAACCAGTATCTAATTCAAATATTGTTTTTGATCACCATGGATAATGCATAGCTATCATTCATCTGAACTTCAAAGACAAAGACCCTGTAATTGACTATGTATGATCCATTCGCTTCATCTCTGCCAAATTTACACATTCAGTATACAATGCCTCTAGATTCTCGACTCTACTACAATAACACAAAAATTTATCTCGTCTCATGAAGTTCATAGGAAATTCACCTTCCCTATCTCATTCTTCCATTCTGCGAGATAGATTTGTATAGGAGCACTCGGCCCTTATCACACAGTCACACATTTGACAGGTCCTTTAGAGGACTCTGTTAAGACTTCTACAGAAATTGGAAGCTATACAGGTTCTATCCAACTTCATATGAACTGGAACCCCTTATAGAGATTCTACCTAGCTATGAGAATTGTAATCTTCCAAGAAGATTCTACACAATTGTGTTTCATCAATTATGCGAAATTTTTCTTGAAAGAAAGAATATCACTCTCTTTGAAGGAATGGGTAACAGCTCTGGAAACATCAACTTGAATTACCTCTTATGGATTTAAATTGTCAGGATATTAATGCCATTGTATTGCATTGTAACAATTATCTAGATTACTTTTGATTAATGAAAGCAATTATACAGCTGCAACTCCTTATTGCACTGTTTCATATAATTTTCTAAGTAAAATTGTTTTGTGAGATTTATTGTGAGTTTTGTCTTGATTCATAGATTGTTGTGCCCCAAATTTTATAAAGTTTCCCTAGAACGGTTGAAAACTTTTGTCTTGGTTGGGTATCTTTTCTCCTTGAATTGCTGTGAATTTTGCGTCTGTTAGGAGTGAATTATTGTGATCTTTCATCTGTTTTTTTATGCACTAATTTACAGTAGTTGTAAAGGCTGAAAATTATAGGGCTAATATTCGAGAAACATTCTTAGAAGAAGGTGAAATTTTAGTTTTTCATTAATTGTTTGAGTGAATGAAATTTCCACAAAAAGCTCCCTAGACTCGCGGTCCCCAAAATAAGTGGAAATCCTCACTATTTTCTGTCTTGTTTTGGCCCCCAACTAATTAGGGTGGCTTTCAAACCTAGAAACGTCTATCAAACACTAATTTTTACTTGTAAGAAGGCTACCCCCTCGTGTAGAATACACCCCACTTTGGGATTTCCATTTAATATTGGAGATTTTGAGAGAATTTAGAGAGCATTGTGAGTTTCTTAGAGATAGGCATCTTGGTACTCAGATTTTAGACCTCTGTTCAGTGGTCATTGGCAAGTTTCTATTTACCTTGACGCATCTTAGTCCCATGAGCAGTGTTGTGAGCATCTCATCATTGTGACCAGCATTTGCCATTTTCTCAAACCACTACAAGCATTTTCCATTTTTCATGTATGCTTGTTCACTAATCTGTTTTACTCAGCACTGTTATAGCCCTTGAAACCTTAAGTAACTCAATTTCATTATTTCTTATATTACTGCAACACACTTGTGTACTTGGTAATTTTCAATACACTGTTATTACCCTGCTTAGTCAATATTTGAAAATCTATGTGACAATGCTATGCATATATTCCTTGTTGGTTTTCCTCAACTTGACTATAGCAAACTCCCAGATGATCCTGACTATTATGAGAGTTGAAAATCACCCCTTAGGATCTAAGCATAGGCTAACCACTCTATGATAACACATTTCTTATGAGTCAAAGTTTCCAAAGCTATCATCCATGCCTTCAAGGAGAGTAATATTCTTGCTTTCAGGAAAAAGTTAGAACATTGTAGGAATTATAGCAGGCCCTTCTGCTATAATTCAAGTCTCTACATAGGATAATCACTTTATGATAACACATTTCCTTTGATTTGATGTTTCCATAGCTGTTACCCATTCCTTCAAAGAGAGTGATATTCTTGCTTTTAGGAAAAATTTCGAACCTTGTAGGAATTATAGCAGGCCCTTTTGTTTCTTAAATAAGTTGCAAGTTGCATGGATAATTATGTTGTTTAATTAGACTTTCAAGTTTAACTTTTTAACTTTTGTTAATTAGTATTTGAATTTCCATTAAGAATGTCTTGTTCACCTTCTCTGGTGGTGGCCATCACTGTTCAAATTGCTTCAAGTATTATTACCTACAGATCTGCTGGTGTGAGACTTTATCACTGTTCTTCAAAGTTTTTGCCCTGACTACTGTTGGTTTATAATATTTAAGAACAACCTCTTCTAATTGCTACTATGATATATCCCTGGGAAATCGTATATGATGGTAGAAGATGTTAATGCCACTCAAATATCCTCTAAATGCCATCACAACCTTCTGAAGATATATTCATCCAGTGCCTTTTTCAGACCTGTCCACTCTTCAAACAAAGGTATATGGCCAGGATCACAAAGACTACAGGTATATTGAAGCTCAAGTGGCACAATTCCAAAAACATCAAATACATTACACACAGACTGTATAAGAGAAAAACACACAAAAATTGACGAATCTTCCCTTTCTCAGACATTAATAAAATTGTAAATACAACAAAAAATCCTTGACTAACTTCTCCTATGGCATCATATTCTTTTTTTGGCCCGGTACCCCCTTTTTCATGCCCATAGGCTTACATTCATACCCACAAAGCTAAGATTCCAGAGCTGACTGTCATCCTCTGCTACTATTGACATTCTACCTGTGTGTTTTTTGTATTTTTGATTTATTGCCGATTGTTGATTATTTCAGCAAAAAACAATGATTGAGATGATCAAACTGAACTTTTTTGAGTTTTCTTTCTATTTGTTTTCTCTTTTGAAGTTGTTTTTATTCCTTTCAGATGTTGCAATAGTTTAGGTTTTCCAAATTTTGGGTTTAGGGCCTGCTTGTTGTGTATGTAGTGTTTACTTTGTTGACATTATTTTACTATCTTAGTGTTTAGCAAATTTTTAGTGCCATGTACTACTGATGATCATCTTTATGCAGTGTATAATCCAGGTTTTTTGGCACCATGTACAATAGGTTATGATCATATTTATTGCGGTTATTATCCAGAATGAGGGCTGCACTGCGGTATCCAGAATGACGGCTGCACTTGATCATATATGTAATTATTAATTTGTTGAATCTGAACAATTACATTTGAATGGTAACCTGTATTTATAAATTTGACCATTTTTTAATAGAAAAATGATAAATGATCGTAATTAAAACGTTTTTATTTGTATCATGATGATTTTAGATGTATTTTTTTGGTATTGTTTTGACACATAATTCATGTAGAATTTTGAACCACTCCTTGTTTTATTTGAGAACGTGTTTGTAAATAAAATTTAAGACAAAAGAAACGGAACGGATTGATGAGGCGAGAAGGCTCTCCCGCGGCTAGGGCCAAACCCTAGCCGCCCTGTGTCTCCTCCAAGCTACGTGCAGGCCCCTTGCGGCTCCTCCAAGATGCGTGCAGGCCCGTCCCGCTGAAGCTGCCCGCTCTGGTTCGCGTCCAAGCTGCGTTGCGATTTTGAGCAGCGTTTGAAGCTGCGTTCCCCTTTCTCCTCCGCCGTGGCCATGCATTCCTCTCCTTCCGGTGGATGGGCCATGGATCCGTTGGAGGCTTTCATAGTTCTTGTTAGATCTGCAGGCCCTAGGGCAAAGGCCGCCCCTCCTACCAAGTTTGTTAAAAAGATGGAAGAGATCCCTTCTCTGGAGCTCTCCCCTTCTGATCCGTGCCGCATGGCCCTTATGCTCTCAGAAAAATCCCTTATTGGCAAGTTCACTGGTCTGTGGCCCAATCCCAAAGCAGTGGATCAATGGATAGCAGAACGTTGGAGCTCCCTGGCGCCCTCCCATATCTCTTTATGTGCTGCAGGAAGAGGGTATTTTGTGTTTATCTTTGAGAACAAAGAAGAGAGGGATCTAATCTTCAGATCTGGACCATACTTCATGGGATCGAGGGGGCTGTTCTTAGCTCCTTGGTCTCTGGACTTCAATCCTAAAGCAGAGATCACCGCTGCCCCGGTTTGGGTCCGGCTCCCCCATATTCCTCTTCATCTCTGGGGGAAAAGCTCCCTTGCTGATATAGGAAACAAGCTCGGCCGTTTTCTGGATAGCGCGGAGCCTAAAGGGGATCAATACACTTGTGCCCGCATCTGTGTAGAGGTCAATCTCGAGAAAGGGCTCCCAGAAGCCCTTCAACTCACCTTGGGTGACTGGAGTCACATCCAAGAGCTGGACTATGAGCATATTCCCTTCAAATGCCTCTAGTGCCATGTTTACGGTCATTTCGCGAAAAGCTGCCCCAAAGCCCCGGTGACGGTGGCTCCTCCCCCGGCAAATGGGGCAGACTTCCAGCTAGTTGCTAATAGACGAAGGGCTCCCCGGAGAAAGGACTCCAAATCAGAGGTGCCCACCGCAGAAGAATCTACCCCAGCTAATAAAAACAGATTTGAAGCCCTTCAAGAACTCGATGACCAGGATCCAGAAGCAGCAGTAGAGGTTGAAGAGACGTTGGAGCCAGGTCCAGGTCGGGAAACTGAAGCTCCAGCAGCAGAAGAGGTTCCAGAAGTGCGTGCCCCCCTGGTACCGCGGAAGACCCCATGCCTGAGACCCTTGGTTCGAAGAAAGATCCCATCGATTTGGGTGTCGAGACCTCAGCCCAGGTAGGGCTGGCATCCTTGGTCCCTTCAACAGAGGAAACCTCCGACTCTAAAGACTTTTCAGCCCCTTCTCCTCCCCTCACCAGAGGACGCAAGACGAATAAAGAACGTAGAGAAAAGGAAGCAGCCTCAAACATCAGCGCGGGCTATCAGAAGAAACCGGATCCTTTCATTAAGGGACACTCCTCTCCGCCGGTTTAATGCTCTGTTTCTGTATTCTTCTCTGCTCACAATTTGTGAGAGTATACTCTTGTAAGCAGTACTTTTCTCGCAATAGTTTCAGGAACATTTGGGATTCATTTCTCAAAGCATTTTTAAGAAGGCTGACTGTTTTAATTGAGGCAATCAGCCTTCTTTCTCGGAATTCCTCCTTGTTCGCCTGGCTGGGCTACAACCTTTTTTTAAAAATTTATAAAATTTTCAATTTCTGTTAAAAAAAAAAATTTTAAGACAATACAGAAATGTAAATGCTACGATCAAAACTCATTTTCAAGGGATACAAATAATAAGACAAGGTAAATGTAACAAGCATTTAATGTCAATGAGTGTGTTCTTATTGTGTAAGCATAAAATATTTATGTTTCAATTAGATGTACATGATGAACTTTGTTGTTGGGTTAATTTTTTAAGCTTCCATATGAAGATAGACCTCTTTATACTATGAGGGATAAGGTGAAAGGTGTTTTTCCATCTTCATGCTCATGTTTCATTGATTGAAAAGGCTGCATAGTGCACTTTCATATATGAAGAGATGAGTATGAAACTAACGCCAAGTTAGTGGAATTGTTTTAGAATCTTCATGACATAAATAATCGGGATAAGATCACCCTTGACACATTTGTGAAGCTAAAATTGTTGTATTTTATTACCATCACTATTCATGCAACATAATGTTATTGTTCTTCATCACCCTATTTTCAAAGTTTTGAGTATGTGCATGAGTTATTTTTACAGTAGACCAAAAAAGACCAACATACCAATATGTGCATGAGTTATTTTTTCAGTGCACCAAAAATACCAACATGCCAAGATAATCAATGCATCAAAATATATCATGCTAGGTCATGTGTCCATATTATAAATAGTTGTAATTATTCAAAACTACTTTATTGTCTTTTTGAAACTCATATATAGGAATGTAAGATGAGTTTATGGTTGGCATGTATAAGCATGATGAAATAGATTAGATTTAGGGTTTGAATATCTTCTTTAGTGCACATAATATAAGGAGATTGCATGAACCTATCTTATGACTATGATAAGGTTTCCATTTTAAAAATTTAGTGAATATTACATGGATGAATCTTGTTTGTGATTTAATCTTAATAGTGTGCATGGTTTATGATTATTATCTATTTTCATGTGTTGTATAACTAAACATTTTTGTAATTCTTATCATTTTTGGGTGAGACCTTATCCCCGTTTAAATATTGAAAATACCATTGTCGATAGGTTATTATTGTTTTACTAGCTAAACTATGGTTTATTTTTAGAGCCAATAATTGGTTCCATTCCTACAATAGAACACATTTTTCAAAAGGAACTAATAATGTAAATGTCATGGAAACCCTTTAGACATGATAAATACAAAGAAAGGGAAATGATATTTTCAAATAAGGAAATGTACTTCATTATAATTTATATCTAGCATGGTGGAAGAATAGGCCCATCAATACTATGAGTTGATCATCTATAATCAAGAACTATTGAAAATAAAAATAGACTATTGGTTTTAATGCTCATAAAATAAGGTTATGGTAACAAATTTTTCTATTGAATATATCAGCGCTTTGAGCACACAAAACTTATAATCAAGAACTATTGAAAAGATAAATAGACTATTGGTTTTAATGCTTGTAAAATAAGGTTATGGTAATGGATTTTTCTATTGAATATATTAGCACTTTGAGCACACAAAACTTAAGTAATTTTGAGGAAGGTCTAAGAGGGAGGTTGCTAAAATTCATATCGTTGTATGTAACAATTCTATTTGTAGAAAAAAAGTATTAATGAAAATGACACCAGATGCAATGGAGGTGTAATCCTTAATGTTCTTTCATTTTGTTCCCAATCCAACTTATTTTCATTACATGTAAATGCCCTCTGTTTCTACATTACAAAAGGTTGTCTTCACATAAATTTGAAAAGAATGTTTCAATATATTATACTCCTTTGTTTTAAGTGTTTCCCTCTATATGTTCAATAAGAATGAGAAAAATGTTTCTAAGTGTAGCAACCCAAAATTTAATAAATTAATTATAAATAAAAACATAGGAAAATGTTGCATATAATATAATTGATTTCTTAACTTAAAATAAATATTTAATAAAGAATTAAATGTTTTATACCTAAATGAATTTCGTAATTGAAAGCAACTATAGACATTCACATTTTAGTTTAGTGATAGTTGAATTTCAATTCAACTTTGAGATAACTTGAGGTTGAACTATATCTTCATTAGTTATCTTTAAATTAGTAATACAAAATCATGAGATTGTGCCTTCTTATGTTTTAAAAATATGTAACAAGTTAGAAATATCAATGTTGTTCTGTAATGTTCAAACTCAATATTTATATTTAAAGCCATTAAAACATCAGCAACATCAAGAACATATATATGAATCTAGCTTTATCAAAACCGATACATATATATTTAAATTAATATTGTTAGAAAGAGATTCTCTTAGTTTCGAGAATTATATATATATTCTCTACTGACGAGGCCAACCACGTGAAGGTGGAAGCTCATTTGACCTCTCCCACCCACCCACCCTAGAATCAAAGAACAAAAATTCATCAACCTTGATGTGTTTTTTATTCATATGAAATGTGCCAGTGGCATATTATCAAGAATCGCATTATGATCTTCTATCGACAATTTCCATTGTCGATGCTTGGAATTTTTCCTACTCTTCACTGCCTTCAACTGCAACCGGGATTTTATGACCAGATGACTATATTGAGCACATATAACATCTGACTCGTAGTCTTGAAAAAGAATATGGTCTTTACATTTCCTTACTTCTACAAAGAAATGTCCATTATAACTATTTAACCCAAACCATACGTATAGTTTGACGGGTCTTTAAATTCTTGCATCAACGTGATTTTTGACCTAATGCATATCAATAAATACTAATGCACTTTTTATGGATTATCTACCGGCGCAATGGAAGAAAATACATCACCTTCTCTAACCAAATCAGAAACATGATCATAATATTTGTCAATCACAAGTGCTTCATTGTCGTGCTCTACATCATTGATATTTCCAAATGGGGGCAATGGTGTCAATTCTTGGTGTCTCCATGGTTTCACAAACTTGTTAGTTTGGTTTTGACACTCATCCAAGGACTCTACATCATCAATACATGCAAGACAAAAGCAAGAGTACTTTTGTTTCTCGATTGTGTGTATATTTGTCATTTTCTTACTCCTAATGGAGTGTAAGCCCCTTGTTTTCGGGATTGTAGTACAATCATGTGGCATTGATCTATCAACATCACCCATTGCAATATTATGGAAAAAACTTCTCACATTACCCATCCTTTCATTGAATTCATGGCTCAAATTTTGTTTGCACCAATTAACAACATCATTTGAATTTGCAAGGCGAGAAGCAGAGTGATTCATTTGATATCTCCTGAGTGCACATTTCACTAAGGCCCTAGCACCATCGTGTTCTCCTTTTCAATGTCTCGTTTCAAAAAATCTCCATGAGTGGTGAACATCCATGTTTCTATGAAGGCGAGACAACCATAAGAATAAGTGCACTGATTTAAATTGACCAGCACAACCATCTGACCACACCTAATGTTCTTTAAAAGTGAGGCTTTCATCTTGATAATTCTTTATAAAGCATACCAAAACAATGTTGTACAAAACATGTATCATGTGTACAATCATCACTGATGTAGAAATGATGCTCCTTAATTACTTCACGATTATTTTCATTGCTATGAAAATCATAGACATCAAGCTTTGCATGTCTATACATAATATGAACAAGTATATATACCTGATATGAATGATAATACTCACTCTATATCTCCTTTTGCAGAGTGAGTGTAATTTTCAACAAAATCGACAATGGATAATATTGTTCCTTTTCCAAATACATCTTGTGATTTCTTGAACTATAAGTCATGCCATCATGTTGAGTGAGAGTGATTGATATATTTATATATTTGATCCCTGAATAAATTCATAAAATTTGTCAAAGAGATATCACTTTCAAATACATTAATCTTTCTTGATGTTGATGTTGAATCTGTAATAGGAGTATAATCCACATATTCATATCTCTTCCATTTCACAATATGATTTGATATTTAAGGATCGTTTTCATCAATGTGGTAGTTAGCATTAAAAAGGGCCAAATCAGAACATTCCTCACATTTTTTACCCCCGACACATTGTTTCTTATAGAATATTTGATCATTCTCTCGTGCACATAGTATTTTAGATACAAATTCACGAACACTCGTAGGAGGGGGGTTATTTGTCCAACACTGCATGCCAAAATCTAGAAATGTCTCATAATATAATTCAAATTCTACATGGTATCGACAACAACATGTGTCACGAACAACGATGGGCCTAACATACCATGGTTTAAGCTTTACAAATGTGCTAAGGGAAATATTTGAATCAACATTACTCTCCATAAAAGTTTTGAACATTTCCACTTGATTGATCTAAGTTATGTGTTTGGCATGGGTTTCATAGTTTCCTTTTGATATACGACGTCACACAACATCCTCTTCATTTGGTAAGACACGAGTTTAAATGCCAAAACTCTTTCACCCTGTCTCTCAAATTATCTGGAAGTCTATATTGATAAGGTTGCCTACAGATAACACCCCAACATGCAACTTCGTCCTCCTCATCTAATTGAACCCTAATGTTTTTATGCTTCCATAAAAATTTTCTTGATTTTTTTAACATTCTTGCAGTAGTCAACAACAAACAATTGTCTACAATGTTTTTTGCCACAACCCCTGTTAGAATAGAGTTACGAGCAACCATGTAATTATGTGATCGCTTTTTTGCAAGTGATTTAAGGACCGATCTCAAATNTGTACTCACCAATCATGTTCTCAATATCGATGCTACCCATAGTTTGCTCCACATTTGTCATTTCCTCGTCACCTCCATGCTCTTCATTTCTTTCATCAACATGTTCCTTGACAATCTGCATTCCTTCATCACCACCATGTGCGAGGTTTACATCAGATTGTTGCAGCTTCTAATTAATCTCTGTGAATTGGTAAGTGTGGTAGGATGTTGGATGTTGCATGTCGACCCTGCATAAAAATAAATATATAAATTTAGCTAATTGTGAGTTCTTTCAAATCTTATATATATATAAGTTTATATATCATAAAGTAAATTATAAACATATATCAAAATTTATGTACTCACCAATCATGTTCTCAATATCGATGCTACCCATAGTTTGCTCCACATTTGTCATTTCCTCGTCACCTCCATGCTCTTCATTTCTTTCATCAACATGTTCCTTGACAATCTGCATTCCTTCATCACCACCATGTGCGAGGTTTACATCAGATTGTTGCAGCTTCTAATTAATCTCTGTGAATTGGTAAGTGTGGTAGGATGTTGGATGTTGCATGTCGACCCTGCATAAAAATAAATATATAAATTTAGCTAATTGTGAGTTCTTTCAAATCTTATATATATATAAGTTTATATATCATAAAGTAAATTATAAACATATATCAAAATTTANCTCTTTGACATTTTTAATGCCCAATAATGTCATTGCATTTCTTAGACATTTTTGCTTTAACAACATATTTAACAATTGAGCTTGTTCTATGACAGAAATACATTCAAAATATTCTTTGACTATCTTTTTTACTCTATAACGAGTTGTAAGATTAGGCATCAGATTGTTGNTGTACTCACCAATCATGTTCTCAATATCGATGCTACCCATAGTTTGCTCCACATTTGTCATTTCCTCGTCACCTCCATGCTCTTCATTTCTTTCATCAACATGTTCCTCGACAATCTGCATTCCTTCATCACCACCATGTGCGAGGTTTACATTTTGCATTTCTTCGTCACCGCCAAGTGCCTCCACATTTATTTCCATTTCTCTTTTTTCTCTTAACTTTCTCATATTTTCACACTTTTTCTCTTTCCTTGCCTCTTCATCAATTCTGGTGCAATCATATTTTTTTCCGCAGTTCCTTCAATTTCCCATGTTGAAGGATTTAAAACCTAAAATCCAATGCATGAAAAGATATGAGAATTGAGAGTTAAATACATACATTGAAAAAAAGATAACAACAAGACCCAACAAGAGGAATATGTTAAGTACTATTGTATGAAAAACTTATTGGTCTGCCAAAACAAGGTTTTGCACTAGAGAAAGTAAAATTACCTAGAAGTAGTCTCAAGAAAATGCCCGCCATATAAATCATAGGTTAAAGTAAATTCCCACGTCATATGGTCAAGTTGTACTCTATTGATATTTCTACCTAATTATGATCTCAATTTGTATTAAGCATTTCTGATGAAAAAATTATGGATCTGCCAAAATAGGGTTTCATGATAATTTTTGAGAAAGTCCTGAAAATGACTAAGTGTCGGGAAATTGGCTTAGGTGGCCTTGGGAAAATGCTCGCCATACCTAATGGGTGAATGATAAAAATAATTTAAAACTACCATGCTCTAGCTTGTTAAGAAGGATATCTCTCCATAGTCTTAGTTTTCACAAAAGGTGTTTGATGACAAAAATAACAGCCTGCCAAAACAGGGGTTCAAGTTTCTTTTAAACCAAAGTAGTAAATCTCCCTAAGTGGCCTCAGATAAATGCCTGCCATAGCTTGAGGGTTAAAGAAAATTATTGCACCATATGGTCATTGTGTAGATGGGTGTTTTGTCTACCTGTCCACATCTTCATATTGACTTGAAGGTTCATGAGGAAGAAGTTATGGATCTGCCAAAATAGGGTTTCAGGATAAACTTTGCAAAAAGTCATGAAAATGACTAAGTGTTGGGAAACTAGCTCAGGTGGCCTTGAGAAAATGCTTGCCGTACTTAATGGGTGAATGATAAAAATAATATGAAACTACCATGCTCTAGCTTGTCAAGAAGGATATCTCCCCATAGTCTTAGTTTTCACAGAAGGTGTTTGATGAAAAAAATAAGAGCCTTCCAAAACATGGTTTAAAGAAAATACCTTGATAAAAAAAAATTTGTGGCCTGAAGAACTTGGATAATGTGAAATCTCATCAGATCTGTAAACTCTGATATGTGAACTCCCGGCTGCAATATGGATATAAAAAATCTCGGCTGAAAACTGACCTTTAAACTCTCGGCTGAAAAACGCTCTACAAACTCTCGGCGGAAAAAATATCTGCAAACTCTCGGCAGAAAAAAAAACAAATTAAAACTTCTTGATTGAGAGATTGATAAAAACTATCTCGAACGAGAGCCTATTTATACACCTCTTGGGCGAGAATTTTTGGAATCCTGTCGGAATCATGGTAGTTTAATGTGTCAGCCACTAAAAGATTCTCGAAGCATTATGTGACAAAACTCTCAGCCGAGATATATTTTATGTTTTCGGCTGAGAGTTTAAAACAACTTTCAGTCGAGATATTTGCTTAACTCTATGTTATATTTCAAGCGAAACTAACTCTCGCCCGATATATTTTAAATATTTAGCCGAGAGTTGTTAGTCAACATTTCCAGCACCATTTCTACAGTTTTCAGAAATGTTCCACTTTAGCAAGGTTGAAACACTACAAAAAATGAGAATTACCTGTCACAGTTTATACCAGTAGATTCATCATTCAATCTACTTTCTCATAAAATTTTTTTAATTTCAATTAGGATTTCTATTTTTTACGATTTTTTTCTGAACTTTATCATTAAAAAAACTAATGACTTAAAAATCAGTGACAATAAAAATTCAATATCGTCACGAAGATGAATCCAATTTTTTTTTAATCACAAGGTTGTTCCTTCCAGTGCCATTTTCAAATGGGTGCTTTTATTTATTTTTATAAGAGTCACATTTGAAATAAAATGAGATGACAAAAACATGTGTCAATAAGGCACTGTTTTTGGTACATATGTTATTTCGATAAATAATAAAAATTAGCGTATAAGTCTGAAAATACTAAACATATAGTCCATGCACAACTGCAATGAGTGTATATTATGATTATACATTTTGTTTCCCTAAAATAAATAACTATCTCTAAGAAAAAAGGATGCCACAAAGGTCACTCATTATTCATACTTAAAATTTTAAAGTATATGTCGTTGGTGCCCACCAAATTTGCCCCACTATATGTCAATAATTTATTTTTAAAAAAATATGAGTACGTAGTTAATTCAATTGTCTAAAACATTTGTGTTTACTTCAAGGTGAAATTCCTAAGGGAGATATCGGTTTGAAGGGGTTGAAGTTGAAAAACATAAAATTTTGCAATTTGTTTTGTCTAAAAACAAGCAAAGGTGTTTCCCAACTTCATGTTTTCACCCACTCTCTACACCTTTCGGCTGGGAGAGATCTCCTTTTTACACTTTTATCATTTTTGGCTTAGGAGACTATTATATGAAAAATATACCCACTAGAGACTTATTCTTATTTTCAAACTCTCTAAACATGAAAACACCATTGAGCACTTACCATCTTGGGCTAGACAAAAATCCACGAGATAGTATCATATTGAGCATACTTCTATCCCTTGTTCGTGCTCCTTAAACTATGAAGAAGGCCCCCGACGATGTCTCTAGGATCCCACACATATTACATATGGTATCACATTATGGAAACATTCCCCGATTGGGTCTCCTTTGTTTTGAGTACTCTACAATGAGTCTCCCTTAGATCCCTTGTATATCACTATTCCAGTTACTTCCCCAAGTATTTCCTATTGCAGTTATCACCCTGGTTTCAAAGCTATGATCCCTTCCCCATAATTTAGTACCATTTTTTTCCAGTTCATCCCTACCATCATACTCTGAACAAAGGAATTTTGAATCCCTCTTACTCTCCTACCCCTGTTCCCCATTCAGTTTCTTAGTCCCCTAACTGTTCCATATCTCCTGTTGTCCTCCTCGCTCTTCTATCAAGGAAACATCATTTCCTTGGTATTTGCAGGTCTCCCTCTATCGAGGTTAACACATATATTCCAGAGGATAGGCCCAAAGGTCCCTGTATCCTGGTTTCATCCACCTCATTGATGAGTTACTTGAACCACTTGAAAGCAGTCCTTAGTGCCTTTCGGTTTCGTTGTGTCTCACGTGCTCAACTTCAACTCCATCATCACACCATTGAGATTTGTACAAGGTATTCGTTCCTTCATTATTTGGTCGAAGACCCCGATTATCACTTGGTTCTAGCACATTGATGAGTCTATTTTGGGATCCATACAGTTTCATGTCCCTTGTGATTTCCAAGTTGTGTTGGAGACAGTGTTCAGAAGCCCATCAATGTCATGCTTCCATGTATCTACAATACTTGATGTTGTTTATTGTACCTGAGATATTCTGACTCTCAGTCATTGATTCCATACAGATGTGTACACCTCCAGATTCAACAGAGAATCAATTGTTGTGATATTGCATTCTATGATAATGTCATTGTTCCTATGTACCAGTTCTTCACATCAGTATTTATATCCATCCTCCCATTGAGGCTACCATTATGTACTACCAGTTGTATCTATGTACTAATTGACTCCCATTTTTTTGAGACTTTATCTCCATTTTTATATTGAGACATTGTTATGAGCATGGGTACTCTTGCCTCATCCATATACATGTCTGGGATTATATGTACCTCGTCCATTTTTTAGAAGAAATACAAACCAAAAGCCACTACAATTTGAATGAGGAGACTCCACTCCTTCGCGGTCCTCCATAGTCTCTCCATCATTGTCACTATTTTCCCTTGATCCTATGATGTCTATCGGCCATACAATGAGTTCCTTCCCTCACACATCAAGGAGAAATATGTTAACATATGGTCTAAAACATTATTATTACTTCCCCATAAATAAAGGGAAGTTGAGCATTTATTGTGATTTATCCCCACTCTCTCCAAAAAGGACTAAATAACCCTAAAAATGAGAATGGGTCAAAAACCATATCTAAATTCCATGCATAATAAAATACCATGGGTCAAAAAACCTTGGACCATCCTATAAATACATTGTGAAGGTCTCCTCACAAACATTGCTGATATTTTTGAACATTTTCGCCATATCATTCCCACGATGTATGTTGAGCTTGATCCATACCCATTTCGATCCATTCCCCCTATATGATGACCACTAGTGGAGATGACTGGAAACCCAAACCGTGGAGCCACGAGACCATTTCCTCAGATGGTTGTAGTGGCCCAATTCAAAGAAAGGTATGCCTATTGTTGTTCATTTTTGTTAGTTAGATAATAAAACCAAAATCATAAAATATTTATTTTCTTGATTATTGTTATTGTTGTAAGTCGAGGCTGAAAAACACTTCACACCATTGAAATCTACCATATGATCCGGTTGATCTAGGGTAGGTTATTTTTCACGTAGTAGGGGAGAAATCGCCAGTACAATACTCTAATATTCAATGGATCTACAATAGATATTAAATAAAGAAAATACAATAAAATTGTGCAATATATTTTAAGAGGGATGTAAAAAAAATCTCCAGATGTATAATATGCACTCTGCATCTCTGTCGTTGTAATCACTAACCAAAAGACCCACAACCACCCCATTGAGGCCAATGTTGATTCCATATCTAAATATTATGATTAATTTCTCCTATTGTAGACACAACAATTATATATTCCAATACATCAAATCAGTGGGCTTGACATCAATCAAATATGTAGCTTCCAAATTATTCACATAGAAACACCTCAAGCTATCTATTCGAGCACGATAATCCCATATTTTCCCCTGTGTAGGGTGAAATTAAATTCACCTATAATTAACAAATTTTCTGAGCAAAGGAACTATATGCTTAACACATGTTCCTAGATACTCTGTCAACCTTCATAGGGACCATAAAGTTTTAGTAATTTGATAGAGAATCTCAAACTATGGATCTAAAAATTTCTTACTTGAAGGAAAAGAGAAAGAATTTGCGAGAGTAACATTGTCACTCCACCTGATACACCACAAGAATCAACATTTGAAATATTCCAACCACACACCATTTTAATCATATCAACAATCAAAGGAGATCTTAAGCGCATAATTTCTTAAAAATGGAAATATCATGTTTTTTACTTTCAAGCTATCTCTTAAGGGACAATTTTTTGGCTTGGCCCCCCAACCCTCTCATATTAAGGGAGAGGATATTCATGGGTTTAGTTTGGATGTACAAATCCTATTTATAATGGACCTAATGATGAGTTTTTTGTTACCCTTGGTTGAATTCCGAGATAACTTTCTCTTGTTCCATCCTTAATTAATATTTTTGTTGCACCAAGGGACCCCCTAAATACTTCACATAATCAGAACCCAACCCCTATAATGGACCTAGTTATATATGAGATCCTTTTTTTGGACATAAGCAGTAATGTTTTGACCCCTTGGGTGTGCCCAAGAAGAGATAGAAGTATCACAATTTCTTGAAGTAGAAATAACCCATAGGGAGAAGTCTGAGACCTCTTCCAGGCCCATATCTAAAATTGGAGAAACACATGATGTAGTAGTGGGCATACCTCCCATACTCTACCTTCTAAGAGCATTAGTAGAGAACCTAGTAGGAGAGTCCCCTTCTATCCCTTGAAATATGATCTAAAATAGTTTAAGAGGGAGAAGAATTAATCATACCTAAAGAAGCCATAGTAGTCGCTTCCGAAGAATAATTGCATGGGACTTTAAATTCTCTAGTAGGAGAGAAACATAATTGATACATGTCACATGAAAGATCTCCATATAAATGTACTATAATCTCCCCTCTACTAATAAGTGGGACAAACCATTCTGCAACATAGATGGTGAGAATGTCACCGTCACTTGGGGCATATTGTTCATGGGCCCCAACCAACATCTCCATTCTATTATGCTCCTCCATACATTGTTGAGAAAATCCATGCTCATGTGAGGAAGGATCATTAGAGATAGGTTTCCCCATTGAGTAGTTCTGATGCCAAAATTTTCAATGATAAACCTTTGAGAAATCCAACAAAATATGCCCATATTGATGGCATCTCACATAATGAAATGGAATATGTTGGTAGTCCAAAGTTTGTGAGTATACCCTCTTGCCTATTATTGAATTCTAGAGATTTAAATAGCCCTTGATGCACATCTAACTCCACTAAAACCCTTTCAAGTAACTTCTGTGATCCTTCCATGAAGCTATCACCAACAAGTAAAGTCTTCCCCAAAATATCACCAATTGTAGAGATCACAACGATAGACCAAAACTCCATAGGTAAACCTAGTAATTTGACTCAAGATGGTGATTGTTCCATGGACTCTGAGCTAGCATCAAACAAATAATGCTAGGATTTTAAGTCTAGGAAGAAATTGTTCAAGAACTAGTAACCTTTTATGACTCGGTAAGTATCCTCCTTTCATTTAAAGATAAATTCACAGGGTAGAAAACCAAACCATTGTGGCCTATTAATGGCAACCAATTTTGAAAGATCCAAGAGTTTAGAGACTCCATTAAGATTCATCGCTACGTAAATTTACCTACAAGCAGTGTCTGATAAATCTAGTATTTGGTCGACTTGAAGGTCCTCCCTAACAACCAAAGGGACTTCCCCCAGAACGACTTGGAAGCACCTTACACCTCTTTCTCATTGTTTCCCTAGGAGTATGGTTTTTTATCATCCCTTGAAATTCCAAATGATTTAGAGTAGGTTCGATAAAACTATCCTCCCAAATTGAAGTAGTCCTCCCAAACAAACCATATCTTGGATTAGAGGAGTAAATTGGGTTTGTTTCTCGCAAATCCTTAGAGGGCTCAAATGAAACATGGTTAAGTGCCACATGTAAGGAAATTTCTTGACTGCACTTAGTCAAACAAGATGTCCCTTCCACCACTATGTTATCATGTAAAATGACACTTCTCCGTCCGAGTACTGATAACCAATGTGTCGGAACAAAAAAGGACAAATTGGATTGAAGTAGCAAAAACACTATAGACAGGCATGACTTTTGATACAACATCACCTTACCAGCTGAATATATTTTTGTTTGGAAATTAGGGTTGAATACACGACTATTTGTATAGCAACCCGTGTATCATACGCGAGTATGTGCATTGCAACTCGCGTATGAATCGCACCTATGGGTTTCGTTAAAGCAAGACATGTATCATACACTATTTTCCTATATCAATAGTCGTGTATGCCTTAATTTGAAGTTAAAAAATATAAACATGATTAGTCGAGGACAATTGAGCTCTTAATCATAACTATCTCAACTTCCTCAACCATCTCAACCATCGAAACCTCTTTCTTTCCTCATGTATAAATAGAGGGTAGGGGTTGAGGCTAATGAATCATAATTGATAGAGAAAAGTTATGCTGGTGGTATGCCTTCAAACATATTGGAGCAGCAGAAATTAGTGTCCTCAGTTTGCAAAGGATTCCTTGTCTCAGAATTTGGATTGTAATCTCATCTCATCTGTTTAACAATAAAGAAAGTTCTTCTTCCAATATTGTGTATTGTGCACTCTTGCATATTGTGATTTATGAATTATATCATTATGAATATGCTATTTCATTAACCATTGATATAATATATAAGATATTGCAGGAACATCTTGTTCTTTGCAGGTGATCGGAGATACCCTGGAAGCTATAGAAGCGAGTTGAAGAGAAGAAGAAAATATAGGATCGACCATCATAAATAAGGTATGCTTAGTTTTCTTCCTATTTCTATTTCAATTCCTGAAATGGATGATTGTCTGCAAGTTAGTTAGTAAGTTGGTAACCCCCAGAGGCCCTAGGTTATAAGGGTGTGTTTTCTTGAACAATAGAACTAGAGATTCCACTGGGGAGTCCAACCTATTGTAGGTCCTCTTTGTTGGCTTCTTGACCAGTTTTTGCTTTTTCTGATTCTGGGTGTGATTTGTTGTGTTTTTTCCTTTGATTTTCAGTTTTGCATGTTCATGGCATACCTGTCAGCACTTTTTCTTTTGAAAAATATTTGCAGCATACGTGGGTTGTCTTGTTGACAGTCGTGTATTCCTCTTTGTATACAAGGGTTTCCTTCTGTACAGTCACGTGTCATACTTGGGTTGTCTTTATAACAGTCACGTATTCCTGTAGGTTTTTGTAAGTCCATAGTGTTCTTTCTTGTCCCTATTTTTGTTTTCTCTTAGATGCTTGTGGAAGGTTATGTTTATGACATGATATTGTAAGTCTCATGTCTGTACATTTCACAGATGACTTGATCTGTCAAGTCCTTGAGTGTTTTGTGTTTTACTTTCTTCGTTTGTGAAGGTGTTAAATCCTCCTACTTGGCTTAGGTCTGAGTACTTGTGTTTTTTGGTCAATGATCAGTCCTTGGAAACATTGTATGCTTTGTACTACTATTAGTGGTCTGAGTAAGTCATTCTTGTCATTTTGGATCTATCAGTCTTTGATTGTATATTTCCACCAAGTCTAAGTTTTTCTGCATTTTCTTCCTGATTGGGTGAAGTGTCTGAGTATAGGATCTGTTTGCATCATTTGCTGCTATATGCGTAGATTGTTCAAACTTACTCAAGTTTTCATTTATTTGCATTATAATTTTTGAATTTTTTTGAAAAGAAAAGACAAAATAAATTTATACTTTTTGCATTAGGTTGCATCTAGTGTTCTTTTCGTTATTTTTCAAGAAAAAAATAAAAAAAATGAAGTCTTGTATTTTCTCATGCTTTGTTTAGAAATTCATTAGCTTTCAATTTTACAAGAAAAGAAAAGAAAAAGTTAGCATTATATTTGCATTTTTCTTTGAAAATCTAGTTTTTAAATCATTTTTTCTTTCTTTCTACTGAGTCTATAACACCATACAATTTCATCACGCTACCTCTAACTAAAAACAACCAATTAAAAAGAACAATTAATTAAAATTTTCCTAGTAAATTTCTTTTTTCTAGGCTCGTTCATCAACTAGTTCAGGCTAGGATTGTGGACTAGGGAGTTTTAACTGTCCATAAGTATTTGACTTCAGAAGTAGTTGGCCTTTCAATAGGTAAATCCTCCTCTACATGAGACCATCTAGAAATCTCCTCTCACACGGGAGTTAAGCACAAGGCCGCATGAGGACCTGGTTGAGGAGATAACCCTCTGATTCCTTGTTCGAGCATAGATCATGATTTTTATGCATTTGGGGATTTTGTCAAGACTCAATACCACCTCTTGAGCCTCGTGCAGTGCCAGTGTTGATAGGGTTTCAGGATTTTCTACCATTCCCATGCATAAATATCAGGCTTGCGACTGTTCCACTAGATTCTCAATGTAGATGCGGTATCCTTTAGTCTCTTCACACTAGGGATCATACACAGGTGATACCGGAAGGCTATTTCTGGTATACCTTGGACGGAATTTGAAGGTAACACCAATAGACAATGTGGGAGGGTGGTTAGGTGATTCCAGTGCTTGTGCCCAAGAACATCTTCATGGGATTCCAAGTAACCATCTATCATTTCTTCACTGGTTGGACCTTGGCCCTAATCATCCCAGGATTTCCTTTGGAAGGCATATCTTATATCTTATGTGTCTGTGTGACTTTAGGAAATTTTTAGTGAGTGTTGTTTGGTTTTTCTATGTTTATTTGGCCTTTAGGTGTGTGTGAGTCAAATTTTTAGCTCTAGAGGACCAACCTCTCTGTAGTTCAAGAAGGTTGCAAAATCTTCCTCCATCTGATGCAGTGGAGCCTCCACCACCCCCTCAAAGGTGGAGACTAGATACTGACAGTTCATTTGAACCAGTATGAGTTAGCAAAGTTTTAGGTGAACCAAAAATTAGGAATAACCAGGAAGATACAACTACAGTAGAGATTGAAGACTTGTAGGATGACAAGTTTGCAAGGAATTTTAACCCACCTTTGACTAACTTAAATGATCATGTGATCGTGCAAGTTTTTCCCTTTAGTTCACTTGTTATTGGTGTTCTTATAAGTAGAGTTATGGATTTCTCTGGAGAGGGTATCTCTACCCCCACTTTAGCCACCATTTTGGCTAGAGGAGTGCCACCTCCTCCCCCGGTTGGTACTTCAAGACCAAGTGCATCTACTGCAGCTTTGTCACCAAGTAGTCGAGTGGTCAAACCACTAGCTTCCTCCAATGTAGTAGATCCTTCTAGTGTGGTAGTCACTGGGATTCCCAGTACACCTTTTGCTTCCCCCTCCTTCATGCATACCGCTCAAAGTGGTCCTAGTGGATTCTCCTTTTTGTCCAGGGTTTCCTATGGAATGGGGGGCACATTCCCCCATCCACTCCTTATGTAGGTCCTAAACCTGCATATGTGGGCATGTAGTTTGGAAACAAAAATGCTTTTGGCCAAGGTTTCCAAACACTAGTTTCAAACCCGTTCATGAGCTCTCCCTTTTCTCTTTTTAGCGGAGGGATACCTACTCCTATCTTTTAGACTCTAGTTTCATCTGGAGTGGATCAAACCACTTATAATGCACCACACACAAGTCATCCATTGGCTTATTGGTGGAATCCATTTCAAAGTAGTCTAACTAATTCACAACCAGTGGCTGGGGGAAACCCCACCTTTTCATTTGGGAACTAAGGGGCAGGTCCTACTACATCCCAGACTCATGCTTTTCAAGATCTGGTTAGGCCTAAACTTCCCTTCCTGGAAACTTTAAGCTTGTTAGACTTGTCAAAGTTGATGAACGACCTAGTGTGGCATAGTGCCACATGGCCACATGTTCCTATTAAGGTACCTTCAGACATTCCTAAGTTTGAAGGAAAAGATGGCGAATATCTAGGTGCCCATATAACCACTTTTCACTAGGTGCTCTTCAAACTCACTAAACATCGACTCCATTCGGTTGAGGATTTTCCAGAGGATCTTTACTCATGTTGCAGCAAAATGGTACATTGAACTTCCCTCTGATGCATATGACTATTTTTTGGACTTAGTAACTGTGTTTCTTAATCACTTCCAGCTTCTTATCCGGTATGATGTCGACACAAACCTACTGTCGACTTTTCAGCAAGACAAAGCCACACATATCTCAAATCATATCCAAGAGTGGTAGAGATGGAAGAGGCTTATCAAAGCCACCATACCTCCTGATTTCTTATTAGAGTGGTTCTTAAAATATTTATTGTCTTATATATCTAAGGATGTATCCACTTCGGGGGTGACGACAAAGGAAGAGGCTATCCTGAGGGACCAACAGATGGACTTGATATATGCTTAGTCTGGTATATTATATGAAATCATACCTGGGGCTCCAAGGTCTACCAATAGTGTCGAGAAACCCAAGACTGGACCCCATGCCGATGGTTCGGTTGGTTTAGTAATTTCTCCCATTATAGAATCACTGGTTAAGCAACTCGGTGAGTTGTCAGTGAAACAATATGCAACAGAGGCATCAAAGGATTCCCCCTCAGCTCAAAATGCAATTTTTTTTTCATAGTCTTCTCAAAAGGGAAATCAACATCCCGGTGGGAAAAAGAAGAAAGGGAAGAAAGGTGAGGGTAATTAAAACAAGCATAAACCCATGAATAATGTTGATGGGGGTAAGAAATATAAGAAGAATGCTAAGTTTCCCTGTAAGTTGTGCCAGGGAGAGCACTTGAATCATCAACTCCCTCTCATAGATCAAGCTCAGAAGTTTCTTAAAAACCAACAATTGGTTGTCCTAAAGGATCCATTTCTCCAAGAATGGAATGCAACTTCTATTTCTAATGTAGACAGGGGCACTTCCAGTGCTCCCCTTGATTAGAAATACATCAATATGGTACGATCTAGTACCTTACTCTAGAAAAGAAATAAAAATTATGAATCGAAGGATCTTGAGAAGGGTAAGTCTGTTGGTGAAACCTCTAACACTCTCACGATCGACAAAACCTGTTGATCTAGTGCCTAAAATACTAAAAGGTGTCTTTAAAAAGGAATTTCACAATGCTAACACTAGGGTTGCTTCTAAATACTCTATGGTTGAAGATTTGGCCCAAACTCCTTGTGAAATATCAACATTGGAAGTGTTACAGAGTTGTCCTGCTCAGTGGGATGCCCTCTTAGAAGCTTTAGGCAACAAGGATTCATCGAGCCTATTAGCTAAGTTTAATCTGTCAGATGTTAATATTTTCCTGTCATACCATGTGGCTTTGTCAATAGATGTTTTCCATGGTGGAAAAACCATTGGACATACAGTTTTTTATGAAGGTGCTTCCACATGTGTAATGTCAATTTCTTGCTAGAAGGATTTAGGTTCCCCGGAGCTAGTTTCGTCAAACACCTTACTTACTGCTTTCGATGGGAGGTCTTTCCATCTGCATAGTATCCTACCAGATTTTGAGATTAAGTTGGCAGGGAAAGTAGTGGTTTTTGAAGTTGAGGTGATTGATGCTCCTTTGGATTATAACTTGCTTTTAGGGAGAAGATGGGCTTACGCCATGTGTGTGATTTCCTTGGTCGATCTTCGAGTGGTGGTTTTTCCACATGAAGGGAAGCTGTTTATTGTTGACCAACTCAGTTTCACTCGAAAGGGTCATTTGGAAACTAATGAGTCCATTGTACCTTTGGTTGATCAATTTAAACCGGTTAATGAGCGATTGGGGGTTGGAATGTATTCATCGTTGATGGGCACGTTTGATATCCCAGCCCTGATAAATTATCTAGGTTCTACGAGTGTAGAGAATTATATCATGATGGTTGTCGATAGAATTGATCCTTGGATCCTTCCTTCCCATCATAAACCTCAGGTGCCCTTATTTTGCAGTGGAAGTGGCTTATCAAGCTATCGTAGACACCAATGTCGATTCTATTGTGACTCCTTCTGCAGTCTCAGAGGATTCAGAGGAATTTTACCTACCTGCTTGGGAAGAGAACTCTTTATATTCATATGACTGCTTAGACATGGTTTTTCCTTCGGATGAAGCAATTTTGGAATCCATGAGTGGGCGAGATAAGATTTGTGAAGATATTCACCATAGATCCTACTTTCTTCCAGAACTGAGTAGAATTGAAAACCGGGAGTTCCATGTGAGATTGGCGGAAGATGTTTATTTACCGATTAATCCTATGACAAAGGAGGGAATATTTTTTAAGGGAAATATGGAAAATATTTCTGTTACCATTCCTATCAACATCTCTACAAACCCTGATGTCATCGAAAATGTGCATATTGGTGCAAATTGCTCTCTGGAGGAGATTTCCATATATACTGCCTTATTTAAGGAATTTCGACTTGTTTTCCTAGTTATATGAGGATATGCCAGTTATTGATCCATAGATTGTAGAACATGAAATTTGAACCTATCCCAACGCTAAACCGATTCGACAAAATCTTTGACCTGTTAATCCGCATAAAGCGGCAGTCGTCAAGGCTGAGGTGGAAAATTTGATGAAAGCAGGGTTTATCTACCTGATTGCTCTGACGAAATGGGTATCCAATCCCGTTCCTGTTGATAACAAACAAGGGCCAATACATGTGTGCACTGATTTTCATGACCTAAATAAAGCGTGTCCCAAGGAAAATTACCCCATGCCCTTTATAGATAAAATCATTGATGTTTGTGCAGTCAATGAAGTTTTTTTTGTTTATGGATGGTTTTTTTGGATACAATCAAATCCAAATCAAGCTAGAAGACCAACACAAAATGAATTTTATTTGTCCATGGGGTACCTTCATATACAAGAAAATGCCATTTGGTTTGAAAAATGTTGAGGCTACTTTTTAGCGGGCAATGAACTTTTCCTTCCATGACATTAAGAATATTGTCGAGCTGTATCTAGATGATCTTCCTGCCCATTCTCATAAGAGGAGGGACCATCCAGATCAACTTTGCTTAATTTTTGAACGATGTGGACATTACAAAATATGGTTGAATCCCCACAAGTGTGTTTTCTGCGTTGATTCAGGGAGATTACTCGAGTTTATCATGTCAAACAAAGGAATTCAGGTGGATCCTTTGAAAGTTGAGGCCATTGTAAATCTACCTCCTCCTCATTCTATCAGGAAACTTCAAAGCCTACAAGGGAAATCTAATTTCCTTCAACATTTTATAGTTAACTATGCTAAGATAACTAAAGGTTTCATGCGCTTGCTCAACTAGGACACTGCATTTGTATGGGATGAAACCGCACAACTTACATTCGAGGCATTAAAAAAAGCTTTGTTGTTGGATCCTTTATTACATACACAAGATTACTCTAAAGACTTTATATTGTATCTGGCTGCATTAGAGTCAACCATTGGGGTGGTATTGGTTTAGGAGGACGACAAGCTCCAAGAGCATGTTCTCTATTATCTCAATAGTGCATTAGCTGGTCCCAAACTTATATACACCCACATTGAGAATTTAGCATTAGCAGTTGTTTATGTTGTCCAGAGTCTACGTCACTACATTTTACTGAGGACAACTATAATGGTGGCATATGTAAATACTTTTCAATATGTTTTGTCCTGACACATAATCAGGGGAAAATTCAACAAATGGATAGTCATTCTCCAAGAGTTTGACTTATATTTTCAGTCTGCTAAATCCAAAAAGTCCTTAGTTTTTGCACAACTTATCTCAAAATTTCCTATGGAAGAGAATGTAGTGGTTGAAGAAGACTCATTCCTAGATGAGTATATATTTCTGATTTCCACCTCTAATCCCTAGTATGGAGATATCCTTATATATCTCCAAACTTTGAAGTGTCTTGCATCCTTCTCATGCGAAGAGCAACGTAAACTACATGTTAATGCAAAAAACTACCTAATTATCGGTGATACTTTATATCGTAGGGGGGTAGCTTTTGTTTTGCATCAGTGCCTTACCCACAAAGAGGATGGGCGTGTCTTAAATGATTCCCATAGTGAAGCATGTGGGGGTCATTTATCTGGGCTAGCAACTGCCTAGAATATTTTATGTGTCATTTATTTCTGGCCCATGATCTTTAAATATTATGTGAAGGTTGTGAAGTTTTGTCATCGGTGTCAACTCTACACTAGAAAAATGCGATCGTATCCTGCTCCGTTGTTTCCCGTCATTGCGGTAGGACCCTTCACTAAGTGGGGGGTGGATTACATGACGTGCAATCTAGTTTCGGTTAGGGGGGCACAAATATATCATTTTCTTTGTTGATTACTTCACTAAGTGGGCAGAGGCAATACCTACCTTCAAAGCTGATGGTGAAACAACAACTTACTTCATGTTTAACCAAATCATTACTCATTTCAGTATTCCAAAGGATATTGTCACTGACCATGGCAGTCACTTTCAGAATAGTATGAGGAGCAAGCTGACTACTATGCTAGGGTTCAAGCAAGATCACTCATCTTCCTTGTACCTGCAAGCGAATGGTCAAGTAGAGACAGTAAATAAGACCTTGAAGACCATTCTCAAGCGTACCATTAACGCAAGCTGGTCAAATTGGCACATCATGCTATATCTTGCACTTCAAGAGTACCAGACTAATGTCAAGACTACCACAAATTTTTCACCTCTCCAACTCGTTCACACGGTGGAAGTAGTCACTTCGGTTGAATGTGAAATTCCATCTCTTAAGATAGCCATTCATGTACTCCCTGACACTACAGAATTAGAAGAACGTTTGCTATATTTGGAAAATCCAGATGAACGATGCAGAGATGTGTTGACAGAAAATGAATCTCATAAGAATAGGGTAAAAAAATAATATGACAAAGTGGTTAAGCCAAGAATTTTCTCTGAAGGGGAGTTTGTCTTGCTCTAGGATCAAGACAAAGAACCCCTGGGGACAGGAAAATTCAATTCCATGTGGTTAGGTCCCTACCTTGGTTTAAAGGTCTTGAAAAAATGGACATATGAGTTAATGGACTTTGATGGAAATAAGTTGCTTGAGCCTAGAAATGGGCTCTACTTGAAGAAGTACTATGCCTAGGCATGGTTCTTGTTCTTGTATTTTTATTGTATGTATTTTTGTGTACAATAGTTATCTTGTTTGTGTTTCTTATACAATATATTAGTTGTTACAGATGTCATATGGTTGGTTCATAGGTTTTGCGAATGGCGCTAGCCTCCATATTTGTAACCTGGCTTTAGCCGCATGGGTCATCTATTCACCCTCAGGACAACTAGTTTCCTCTAGAGGTGCTTGCTTAGGTCCTGCTACTAATAATGTGGCCGAGTATAGAGTTGTTATTGAGTTGTTATGGGATGTCATGTCATGTGGCATAACCCGTTTTGAGGTCAGACTTGACTCTCAACTCATGGTTTCCCAACTCAATGGAGACTATCAAGTGCGAGACCCTACTTTGTTACGTCAGTTTTTGCAGGTTAGATTACTTAAAAGAAATTTCGAATATATTTCATATAATCACATTCCAAGAAATGAAAATACAATCATCGATGCTTATGCGGACTACATTCTATATTGGTACTTGACACACATTTTTTAAAATAAATATAACATATACATTTGTAACACAAGTAAATAACCATGTCATATATATATATATATATGTATGTATGTATGTATGTATGTATGTATGTATGTATGTATGTATGTATATGTATATGTAAAATTTGTCGATAGATAGATCGAGTCTTGATCCGAAGATCCTTTCATAACTATATAAATATACAAAAATAGGATCGTAATCCATAAATATGCCTATAGCTCTAATCCTGCTCCTTGGCCTCCTCGGCCGTGGATGTCTCCTGGGCCTCTCTATAATGTAAAATGGCCCTGGCTACCCTTCTCAGTTTGTGTATCCAGGTAGGCTGAATCCCTACTACAAACTCCTGCATCATAATGGGAATCCTCTTTATCTGTATGGTAGGGACCCCTTGGTTCATCCTAGATAGATTCCCCTCGAGAACTGTAAGTATACCTTGGTCCCCACCCTTTGTAGGCCGCACAAAAGTCCTAGGGTTCCCATCAAGGTGTACAGGTCCAATATCTTCATTTTAAAACCTTTAAAAACATATTAAAACTCTTATACATATGTATATATCTTTATGATTAAAATTCATAAAAATAAAAAAACATAAAAAGAAAAATACATAGCTCTCCCCATGCCTCCCCTAGCGGGAGGAAAAGATCATTATCTCCTCGGAAATCTAGTCCGACGTACGAAAAGTAATCGAGAGTTGATACTTTCTGCTCCCACCACATATAGAAGTCATCATCATAGACACTCTGAACAGATCCTACGCCACCATGACAGAGAAACACCTCCCCCCATCTGGTAAGTCTAGGTTGTCGAGGGGAAGGTGGTGATAGTACTACTGCGAGGCTAATAGCATGAACTCTCTAAAATAAGAATGCAACTAGAATACTCGAGTATCTAAATTTCTTCATGCACACTCTTTTGCAATCAGAGATCTATTTCCTCATAATCGGGATCATGCCCGAACACCAGTCAAATACTATGCCCTGCATGCACTCCACTGCAATATGCATCTGAGTCTGAGTAGCTAGATGCAATGTAGAAGATATGGAAATTCTAACCACATTTCTTACCACTACCTATAATGGAAAGCTCCTAATGTGAACAATAGGGATACATGTTCCCTTCTTCTCCGTTCCTAGTGGGAAGTAAGTGTCAATATAGTCCCGGATACTCATAGGGTCGCCACCCCTAGTTGTACCCTCGAGATTCACGGGAATACCTCTACGGAACAAACCTATAATAAAATACATGTCCTCTACTATGACCTCCAAAATCTCTCCTTGAAGATCAAAGGCACCAAGGTCGTGATCCTAGTAGCTGGTCAGATGCTCTAGCAAACAGAAATTGGCCCTCGTGTAGGAAGTACAGTAGAACTTTAACAATCCACATTGTTGTAAATCTTGTAATGTTGGGGCATCCCAGAGAGATTATCGTTCCATGTCTTTGTTCTCTCTTTAACTCATTCTAGAACCATTGTATACCTTTCCATTAACCATCATCAATCATCAGAATCCATTAGTTTCTTTGCATTTTGGCCAATTTACAAGTTTTGATAGGTCACGCAAAATACGCGATTGTCTTTTAGGCATGTCATGTATCATAAGCGGGTTTCTTTAGATCAAGTCACGTATGAAATGCGTGTACGCAAATATCATAGTAGGATACCCATGTATGTCGTGTGACCCTTTTAGGGTAGGCACAAAACCATGAATTTTTTCACAAAAATGAAAATTAGAACGAATGAAAGGAAGGAGAAGGGAGAGTCTACTAACCTTCAATTCATGGATGTCGATTTGGTCCACTGGTTTATCCTCAGCAAACAGTTGAAGACAGAGCTAAAAACTTGCCAAATTGGGTAAATTGTCAAATGGTATGTTTTATTTTTGTTTTTGAACTATATATAGAAAATTTTCAAATTTTCAGACCCATAGTCTATAGTTTAAAAATTAATTTTATAAATGAACTAATACCATGAATTTTTACTAAGTGCAACAAGTTCAATATCTTTAAGAAGATGTTATATGCTCATATAGGGTAGGATTTGGTCCTTAATCTGTACTTTTGCATTTATACCTTATCCGTTTTTAACCCTAGGATTACCTCTTTGTCCACGGACTATGGTGTTTAAACCATTTTTACCTCGTCTGCATCATTGTTCCTTTGTGGATAGCACCCCCTCTTCATGAGTATGCTAGTTTAGAACACTTTATTGTGTTTCTAGTACCCATGCCTCAGTTGTGCTAGGTTTACGGGAGTCTTCCTAGTAGTTTTTCATGACAAAATGAGCATCATTTTGCATCTTTTACGAGCTATCCCTGTTATAAGACTCCTCGCACTTATGGATTTTCTTTAGGCCCAGGTCTCGCTCCTCAAAATAGACTTGACTGTTGAGTAAAATTGTTCGTTCAGACTCGATAAGAATAAGTGAACGGGCATCCACATTGGTGGTAGTTTATCGCTTTTTGGACCGTGTGGAATATTTACAAAAAAGGAGCACTCTCTTTTCTTCGGAATTGAGAAGAGTATTCTTATGTATAGGTTTATCACTTTTCCAGACCCGAGGGACTAAACTTATGGAAAAGGAACACCTAGTATGAGCTTATTTTTTTCTTTTTCGTGCTTTGGACCTAAACATGAAAAATGATTTCGAGCGTACTTTATGTCTTTGTCATGCTCCCAAAACGTAAAGAACAAAGCATTGAGTTTATTGTTGTAATCCCCATTTCTTGTAATCAAATGGATTTTCTGAGTGATCTTGCCTTCCTTCACACTCATTAAATTCAGGCTACCTGACGCTTCTCAAGGTGCATCGGTCTGGTATTAGTTTACCCATTTTTTGTACCTTGTCGACTTAGTATGAAAAAGGTATACCTTAGTCCTCCGGGAGCTAAGAGAGTTCTTATGTGGATTGTTTTATTCTTTTCCAGCCTTGGGAGACTAAATTGTAAAAAAAATCACCCCCCTAGAGTCTTCTTTGGAGATTTTAGACTCTCAAAATATGAAAACACCAACGAGCATGTATTAGTTCAGCCTCATAAAATCCATGAATCACTGGCATTATCAAGCATTATTCTCTCCCCTCTTCAATCTTGTAAAAAATGAAGAGAGTCCTTAGTTTACTTTCTTGGACTCATTAAAATTTAACAAGAAAGATAAGGAAGAAGTACTCTCTTTGGGTTATAAACAGTGCCTGCATGTCCTCCTTGAACACAACACTCTTTGAACTTTCTGATACTCATGTTTCAGTTTACACTTTCAGCTCAGCTATTAGTTTGAGTTTTTACTCCTCCACTTGTCCTTTGTACATGGGGAATCTAATCATGTCTCATACATGACAAATAAGTCTAGTTTTCATATCTGCAAGTCAAAAGATGCATTGGGTCATCTCTGTGTCGTGCACACTGTTCAAGGATCTATCCCTTCATCTGATTATTATCCCGATTCCGTCATTATCCTATTTGAAATTACTTGTGTCGACCTTCTCGTATCCAATTCCTAGTCACTCTTTTGATCCGTTGGAGGATTCATTGCTTTCCTCATCACATTACGGTTTCTCATCAGCATCTCCTGAAGACGAAGACCTAGAGTTTTGACGATGGTACCTTAGGATTCACTACCATTATTGGTGAACACCTTTGCTTCAGTTGTTAGTATCACTCATTTTCTGACATTCTGTTGAGTTCCTTCCATGTTCGACTTCCACACGTCTATTCACATGGTAGGGATTGTATCGGTTCCCTTGGATTTCGACGAAGAAATTAGGTTCACATCTATAACCTAAGTTGTGTAATATTGTGTTATGTTCAACTACACAGATTCCAGATTTTGGAGACTCATTATTGTATATTGTGGATTCGATCCACCTTTGTAATATACATGGTCTTGTTACCCGTATCATATGATGTAATCAAATGTAGTAAAGGAGCTAGTGTTCCACTATATTGAACATGGCATCCTCAGATATGATTGTGTATATGACTTTGATATGTATCTGTTTCAGGTACCTCCTCTGCTGCCTTGGTAACTGAGTTCTCCAAGATTAAAAGATTGTAATGTATTTCAGCCATCACTTCCCTCTGACCTCACACACTAGGGGGCATTTGTTATCATGCAAAATGGCACTTCTCCGTCCGAGCACTGACACCCAATGTGTGAGAACACAAAAGGACAAATTGGATTGAAGTAACCAAAACACTATGGACAGGAATTACTTTTGATATAGCATCACCTTACCAGCCAAATATATTTTTGTTTGGACATTAGCATTGAATACGCAACTATTTGCATAGCATCCCATGTATCATACGCGAGTATGTGCATTACAAGTCGTGTATGCATTGCACCCATGGGTTTACTTAAAGCAAGACGTGTATCATAGTGACTTACCTATATCAAAAGTTGTGTATGCATTAATTTGAAGTTAAAAAATATAAACATGATTAGTCGAGGACATTTGAGCATTTAATCATAACTATCTCGAATTCCTCAACCATCTCAACCATCAAAACCTCTCTCTTTCCTCATGTATAAATAGAGGGTAGGGGTTGAGGCTAATGAGTCATAATTCATAGAGAAAATTTATGCTGGTGGTATGTCTTCAGACATCTTGGAGTAGTAGAAATCAATGTCCTCGGTTTGCAGAGGAGTCCTTGTCTCAGAAGTTGGGTTGTAATCTTATCTCATCTGTTTATCAATAAAGAAAGTTCTTCCAATATTGTGTATTGTGCACTCTTGTATATTGTGGTTTATGAGTTATATCATTATGAATATGTTATTTCATTAACCATTGATATAATATATAAGATATTGCAGGAAGATCTTGTTCTTTGCAGGTGATCGGAGATACCCTGGAAGCTATAGAAGCGAGTTAAAGAGAAGAACAAAAGCTAGAATCAACCGTCATAAATAAGGTATGCTTAGTTTTCTTCTTATTTCTATTTCAATTCCTGAAATGGATGATTGTCTGCAAGTTAGTTAGTAAGTTGGTAACCCCAGAGGCTTTAGGTTATAAGGGTGTGTTTTCCTGAACAACACACTGATGAAACCTTGAGAGTACCTCTCTCACAAACCTCTAGATCTTGGCAAGATATGTCAGTTGAATGTACACACGCATCAGTGTCTTTAGAATTAATGGAGCCATAAGATTAGTGCCTGTGTGATGTACCAAATCTTTCTCAAGCGTGATGGAAAGTAAATCGACTAAAGTGTAGATACTAGTGGGAGAACAATTTTTTTTTTCTTTTGACAACTCATCTTTTGAATAATCAACAAGGGGCTCATACCTATCCATGTGGTAGACAAATAATGTCTCTCCACCATGGATGCTTTAGGGTCGCTACAATTTTTTCTCTCTTTCACACACATAAGAAAACAAACTAAAAGAAGAAGATTAACAAATAAGGTTGTTGATTATAGGTTGCCAAAGACTAGCTTAACTTAAAGTCATTGTGTCTTATGTGGTTTTTCTATTTCAGTATTTTCTTTGATTATACAAGAAGAGACTTGAAAATTACAAGCAAAGACTTATTATAGTGAACATGAAAAATATGCACGCTACAACAAAAATATGTACCCAATGTTTATTAAGATTAACCTAGATGAATTCATATAAAATATTTGACAAAAGCAAAGAATTTGGTGAATAATTGAAAATAAAAATAATTCACTTTAAATTTTTTATAAAATTAAAATAATTCTAGTCTTACTTTTACATTTTCATAGCATGTCAATATTATAAATCCTATGCTAACTTAACTTAAAAAATAAAGGACACCTTACGAAGTTCATGACTGATCGAGCCTTCCATAATAATTTTTATTTTTTTATAAGTTTTGGTACAATATAGGTAGAGGATGGTCTAATGGTGTTGGTTGGGGTTGGGGCTTTAAAGATTGGGGATCCATTTTCAAGTAGGCCTATGCTCCACCCTTAATTATGGGAATAGAATATCAAGGTGGCTCTTTTTCATTGAAATGTTTTTTTGCACCGAGAGGTGGTCTACAGCCCAGTATGGGGGAGATCTTGTAACGTGATGTAACGTTTATAACATGTCGGCAAAAAATTATAGTGATAGTGAATTTTATGGGAGAGATCTTGTAACGTGATGTAACGTTTGTAACATGTCGGCAAAAAATAATAGTGATAGTGAATATTTTGGGAGAGATCTTGTAACACAAAATAAAAAAATAATATCACTTTAATAACATTATTTTTATTAATAAAAAAAAAATTCTAATAGACCAAAATAAATGTCAGCCACAAAAACAATTTAATGTGGGGGAGATGTTGGAATCTTCCTACCTAACAAAACAATAAAAAAATAAAAAATTTAATTATCCATAAAAAAAATATGTGGGTCAAGAAAAAAACACAAAATTGAATTATCGGCAAAAAAATGTTGGCCTTGCACATGGTTTTAAAACCATGTGCAAGGCATTCTAAACAACCCATGGTTTTATTGTACATGGTTTAGGAGGCTTTGCACATAGTTTTTAAACCATGTGCAAGGCCTCCTAAACAACCCATGGTTTTATTGTACATGGTTTAGGAGGGCCTTGCAAATGGTTTTAATACCATGTGTAAGGCTTCCTAAACAACCCATGGTTGTAGGAGGGTCTTGCATATGGTTTTAAAACCATGTGTGGGGAAATGATGCGATGTTCGTTCCTAACAAAATAAAAAATATTATATGTCGGCCATAAATAATATTAAATATTAATAATAAAAATATTATATGTGGACCTTAAATAAAAAGATGTGTCGTTTGGTTTGAATCAAATCAATGGATATCTAAGAAGAGGTTTGCACCTTGAGAGATTTGATCCATCTCGGCGCTTGATAGAGCCTAGGATTTGGATCTATGCTGGTTGTTTGGTACAATACATCATAGGACAATAACTTAATTAGTGAGGAATACTATTTGTGAAACTCACTACTGGGTTCAAAGGAATCTGTTTGCGAAACTCACTAGGTCAATTGACATGTTGAAGACTCGTCTATTTTTACTTAAAAAGTAAATGTTAAAGATGCCTAACTTCTATATATATATGAAAATAAATGATTTTTAAAATGAATAATAATAATAAATGAAAAAATAAAGAACATTTATTATTATAAATATTAAAAATTATATATATATATATATATATATATATTAAAAAATGAAATGAACCAATTAATATTTTAATAAAGTGTATGCCTATTATGTTTTAAGAGAATTCAATAAGTAAGCTAACATCTTAGAAAAAGAAGGAATTAATTTAAGACACAATGAATATAAGGAAAAAGGGTCATTACCATGAGTTTTATCCTAATCTCCTTCTCGTTCAAGTGAGCCACTTAGTTTTCTGAAGATTATTGTCTATTAAAAAAAGACTAAACATGAAACTAATTACTAAATCGTTATAGTTTTCCATTTATGGTATGCCTAAACATTAAACTAATTAATATAAACATAAAACAAATACTATTTAATAAAAAAACAAAAAAAATATGAAAAAAATAAAAAACAAAAACTGATATGAAGTATAAAAATTTAGTAAATGATATTGTTACCCCTTTCTTTAACCACACCTTCACTAAATATTATTTAAATTTTAATCAAGATTCATTTAAGCATAACAAAATAAGACAAGCATGAAATGAATCCCAACTATACATTTGTTACACTGAGTTAATTTTTTTGATTTCTCAACTAAATTTAAAATCTCAAATAATCTAAACGCCTATCCCCTTAATTATAATGCAAACTAGTAATTATAAATACTAAGTTTTATAAGTAATTACACCGAAGGTGTTACAAAGGGGACGGACCCCTTCGGCTTTCGTTGTCTGTCGACGGCCTATGAGAAGCCACCCACTATCCACATCTTACATGATAATAAATGCCAACAAGCGTAACCAGATATGCCAACACACATTTTTATCAGGCTGGTTCAACAATGATGATAAATGACGGTCTTTAAAGTGTAGACACGAGAACTCCAACGTTTCGGCATAGGCTTCTGGAGTGGGATATTGGGCACTCAAATCACCCCGTCGCACCACCAAACAGATCTCCTTCAACCTCGTCCACCATCTGTCATTTAAGGCACCCCATCCACCGTTTGTCGGATATGAGCGCCCTCCACCTCTATCACGAAAACTTCGGCTAACCCACGTGGCTGAGATTTGGACATGAATTAATGTAGAGGTGGTACGCCCTATCCAAATGGTGAGTTAATGCAAAGCTACCACCTTTCTATTCAAATCGTTTACATGCTCAAACTCCTGCTGACCCCTGTTTCCTCAAACAAGCAGATCGCCTAGATCCAACACTCCTGCAGATTTTTGGTTTTAGCAAACTACCAACAAGATCCAGTGAGTGGGCAAAGACATCACAAGAAAGGTATTGAAATCATGTCACTTCCATTGTATTTTTTCCATAAGGAGGAGAAACAGAACTGTTATTGCAAATTGGCTATTTCTTCCGTTCCAGAACGTCTATGTACTCTTCGCCTTTTGGCCGGTCTGGAAACAGAGGAGCTACTAGCATGCTGATGTATTTTGGCCGGCCTAGAAACATAGGAACTACTAGCATACTGCTCTATTTCCACTATATCATTCTCATCAAGGCCCAAGTCTATAGGTTTTACTGTATCTGCAATACCATTTTAATGCATATTTCCATAGTTAGAAAAAAGCAAAAGATAAGATCTACAACACTCAATTTTTGCATCACAAATAACAATAAAAAAAAATTAAGGTTATGTCTTAACCGTACATTGATCTATGAGACTTATGTTTTTAAGGTTATGTCTTAACTAGACAAGAAATTGATGTACGAGTTTTCTTCGTGCTTGTAGGATGAGTTTAACAAGATAAGAAATTGATATATGAGACTTATTGTTACTTGTGGGCTAAGAAACCTCTCAAACATTGGTTAAAGAAATTGATATATAAGACCTCTTAGCAACATAATCTCAACAAGTTTATGGAACTCTGTAGGACAGAATCATTGGCAGTCATGAAAGGTCCAATACTTTGTCACAGAATGGTTGGGTAAATGGAAGAGAGTATTAGGAAGGTACTAGACAAAAATGGCCAAAGGTTTTAAAACATAATATTAGTCCATATTTCTTGTGCGTAATAGGGCAAGATCAGTCACTAAATGCTGAAAAAGTTCTGTCACTAAAGAACAAGATAGCAATAATGAAAGAAGTTAGTGTTTGTGTATACATATATTAGCAACAGTGAAGACAATAGTTACCGTTTGAGCTTATTGCACCTCTAAGAGTTGGTGAGAAAATAGTAACCTATGCAACTATGGACAATCCATTCTATTTAGAGAGAATAGCTATAGATATCAAGCAACATGAGAGGAAAAAACTATAATAGGTATAGTTTTAAATGCAATTGCCCATTTACAACATTCATTTTTGTTGCACTTAAACAAATTAATTGCTCATTTTCCTAGGAAAGGTCTAATGATATCCTTTTTGTTGTTTTGGAGTGAGCAGGAATTGATTTATTTTCTAGTATAAGTATTAAGGTTGGGAATAATACATGTAAACCCAACGAGAAATGTTTTAAATGTGTATTACTGATAATTTAGAGGGGTATTTGTATTTTCAAATCTGCCTCTACTTTGTACAATAGTGTGCCATTTAGATGGGGAAGACAATGATGAAAATTCTTTGTATAACAGATAATGATGAAAATGCTTTGTATAACAGCGTGCCATTTAGGTGGCGCTAGACCATGATGAAAATGAGAACTTGTTTGATAAATTATACTCCATTACCTTACGAGTGAACCAAAACCTCCTTACCTGCGCAAGGACAGTTCTAGCCCCATCCTGTTTGGAATAGTAATCTCCCACGGATATAAAGGCCTCCGCTGGCACTTATGGTTTTGATCCTAAAAGGATCTGTTTCCCTACAGAGGAAAACAAAAGTGCCTTAAATCTAAAATGATTTAACTAGAAAGGAAATCTAAACTAAATTAGGCCTACCTTAATATGAAGTCTTTTGGTGTGTAGATTAACTTGATATGAAAACATATAAGTATGTTCATCAATTTAACAAAAATGTGAAAGAGATTTAATTACTTATCAACTCAAATCACTACCAATCAATTACTATTGACTGATGGTAATTTAAGTATTTAGAAACAATCAAGATTAACCTGTCATTGAGATTTAATTACTTATCAACTCAAATCACTACCAATCAATTACTATTGACTGATGGTAAGTTAAGTATTCAGAAACACTCAAGATTAGCCTATTGCTAAAATGTCAATTAAAAATTTAACATAAATAATAATTGTCTGTAAACCATTTACAGAAATAGATAAAATCTTTAATTGACTAAACTCTTTTAAAACCTTAATCGTTCATAGATCACGAGCAAAGAGAAACCAAAGCTGTAAATAAATGTACTTATGAATTGCAGAAGATTAACAGTAATAGTGAACAATCTGAAATGGAAAAATCGATATTTATCAAGGAAACTTGAATAAATAAACAGAAAGAGATTTAACAAAATAGCATAGTTGTATTAAATAAAGTCTGCAAGAAATTACAAACCCTGAATTAAACAGAGTGTCTTCAATCTCTTTAGCTGATTTTTCCCTTCCAATAATCCCCCGCCACAAAACATGAGAAATCTACCCTTTAAATAATAATTACAAAAGAATCAATTCCCATGAAATTGGGATCATAAAATTCATATGAAACTAATGGCCGCAAAATTCTTGCCACCTAGTCCAAATCTCCAACAATTCATCTATATGGGGATAATTCGTTGATTCAAACCCAAGTTGAGCATCACACTTAAAATTTTCCATTTCATTTTTAACCAACTTGTGCCAAATGTGGAAAAAAATGTGGATCTTTCCCTCAACAGCAAGATGTTTTCTTATCCAACGATCCACATCTTCAATACTGATATGATCAAGGCACTAGATTTTCCCTTTGGCTTCATCGCAGTGGCGTTCTACCTGCTCAATCATCAGTTTTGGCGGACACGCATTTTTAATAAGATCCATGGTAGGAAAATGCAATTTTTCCATGATGTTGTCCACAACGTACCATCTTCTTCCACACATAGCCTACGCCTTTTGAATGGTATCTTCAATCATCTCATTTAGGTCGAGCCAAGCACGCAGTACAATTCTGACCTTCTTCAATTGAAAACTAATGAGGATAGTGATATCCTCTGGCCTATCCTTTATATATCTGTGCGAGTCTACAATGTCTTCATATGCCTTAGAGGCTTGTTCTCTTTTATATGTTTGTTCCTCAAGATTGACATCCATTTTCCAAAAAGAAACATGAGTTTCCATAATATCATCTAGGGTTTTAAATAGTTCAATTACCAATTCATTACAGTTCTTGATTAATCTGGATGGCCAAGTCCTTAAATTCTTGCTGGGAAAACTTAGAGAATGCAGAGGAAGCTGCACTTGTAGTTGCATCTTCACATTGTTTCTCAAGTTTTTCTATCCTTTGTGTAATGGAGGCGTTTATAGCTCGTTCATTATGCACTTAATCCTGGAGAGAAATGTTCTTCAGTTGTAACTCCTTAACCCTGTCATCAGTTACCTTTTCAAGGTTAACAATATAAACCTTGTGCTCCTTTTGAGTTTTAGCCAGTTCTTCTTCTAGTCTCTTTACCTCTTCCTTCTTTCTATTAAGCTCCTTGTTTATTGTAGTGACTGCATCCAAGTTTCCCCCTATAAACACACCTAAAGTTGTAGCTGTATCAATGGAATCTACCTGGGGATCACCAGACTGATGCATCCAAATTATTTGATTAGCTTCAAAACCACATTGATCTCTGCTTCTTTTCTTTCCTTTTCTAACCTGCTGTAGAAGTAATCCCCAACAGGGACTACATTATCTTCTTCAAATTTGGCCACTGATTCAGTAAATGATGAAGTCACATTTACTGTTGAAACCAAGGAAGATGTCTGAGTGATGGTGGGAGTAGGTATAGGCATAGTGACATGGGAGGTATATAAGGAAGAAGAGATGTACTGAACAACCGTAGGTTCAGAGGTTGAAGAGAGGGTTGGGATGGAAGTTTCAGAGACTCGACAAGAAATGTTTGTGGTTGGAGATGAAGATGAGGCTACTAAAATTCGTTCAGGAATAGGTGATGATGAAAAGGTGACAGAGAGTAATTGCAAAGGAGTCCTCAAGGGCTGGGTGTCTGCAGAAGTAGATGACAGCATGGGAGGTTGAAATGAACTAGATGGGATAGAAACAGATGTAGAATTCAAAGAGTGATAGAGTTGAGATAACGAAGATGATGGAATTTCCATAGCAGGAAAATTTGAAAGAGTTTGAATAATTGAAAGGAGGAAGGCTTAAGTTGAATAATCAGAAGTAGAAGTGGATTCTAGGGTATTCGGATTAGGGATAACATCTTATGTTTCATCATTATTGAACAAATCTGTAACTGCTTGTAAAAGATCAGTTACTTCTTCAACCAGAGGCACAGGATAAATTACTTCTTCTTTAGCATCACAATCTGAAAGGTCTATAGTGAGGGCTTGAGAAGCAGGAACCTGGATATTCTGTCTTTGAAATGGATTGACCTCAGCCGTCGCTTGATCACCACACACCTGGGTAACTGTAGTAGTTACCTAAATTCCAAAAATAGGCTTAATTGTTGCAGCTACTTGAGTGTCCAATACTGAAGTAATTTGTGCCAATTTCTACTTTGATTGTTGAGAGGTATGCATCATAGCTTTCAATTGCTGACCAACAGTTTCCTATGGGAGTTCTTCCATAGGAATTTTTGCCTTATTCCCATCTGGATAAGTTATCACTAATGGAAATTTTGTATCTTGGGATTCCTTCTCTTCCCTGTCCTTTCTTACCTTTTCAAGGAGTTCAAGTTCCATTGCTTTGTAACCTAGAATCCTAGTTTTAAGCTCATGTTGATGTTGTAAAATGTGACTATGTTCATCTTTTCTCTTAGCCTTGGCCAAGACCTTAGCAAATGTATTTACCCCCTAATAGATGAAGTCATCAGGAACTTCCTCATGAACATAACCACTCTTAACATGGTTTTGTTTAAAATGAGCATCAAGAAACCCCTTATGGTCATGCTTTATTTTAAGAGCAAAACCAAGTTTCAAAGAGACTATTTGATCACCTAAGATTGCAGCCCAAGTTGAAGTAGGGATGACTAATGACCCAAGATTCAATGGAAATTTAGGACAACCTTTCCTTTTAGGACCGACAAGTTTCTTGTAGACTCCGTCAGTGACAGTCTGGAAAGAGACCTCTTCAATAACCAACCTGTCAAGAACTATATTGGGAAATCATATGGACAGTATTGCTACCCCAAATTATAATATATGAAAAAGACTCACCAACATACCAATCACCCATTGTGGCAATGAAGGTCCTGGCTTCAGCTGAAAAAGCGGGAGCTTCCTGTTAGAATATTGAAAAATAAATACTGCCAAAAAAGTGTTCACAGATGTCGTAGAACATAGCTACATAATTAGTATCACATAGTGTTGAATAGTATATAGGTACCAGAGGGGCCGGTAGAGTCCAGTTCCATCCCAAATTAGGGTATTGGAATTCAGTACAAAATACATCAATGATAAAGGTTGAAAAGGAGAAATTCGACTTCTTCTGGGTAGTAACTTTCTGATGATCCTGGATGGTTGTTTTGAGCCCTAATGATAGGATAGACACCAATGGGAAAGATTCACCAGTTGATAGAACATGGTGGGCTACCGAATTCCATTCATCTTTGAAGACAAAATAGTTGGGAAAACCATAAAGCCTGCATAGCATGGTTGCCAATAAAGAATAAGGTTCTCTAAACCAGGTGACAGGGTATAGGTCGCCGGCCCTCGGCGTGAACTTACTAGGTTCATTCATCTAGGATTTTATCATTTCATTAAAATTGTACTTGGTTTTAGAGGATTGGGCGAACTCAACGTTGAGGGGTTGCACAGCCGGCTTAAGAGCATAGGCTCTGGTGAAGACCTCAGGACGGAAGGTAGCTAGCTGTGTCCCTACGCTATCATTAAAGAACCGGTCTTTAGGATTTGCGTGGTCCATAATCCATTTGGCTGCGTTAGTGTAGGGAAGGATAGCAGGTCTAGAAGTAATGGCGTGTAGCCCACAATCCCTATTTTTCTGGTAGGACGACTGGTCATTTTGAATATCAGAGAGGTCATCATTGTCAAAAATCGAGTAGATTTTGGGCCAGTCAATTTGGTCAGTTTTAGTGATCCTACCACTGGTGTCTGAGAAGACGCTGAAGTTCGGGTCTTTGGTCAGCATGTCCTTTTGAATGTTCTTCCAACGGGTAATTCGAGCCATTTTGAAAATTGAAAAACTATGTTTAAAGGCATAAACAAGAAATCAAGACCAATTAAGAAACAAAGCAACAATGAACAATAAAATGTAAAAATGACAGAAAAAACCAACCTAGAACTGACCGAAACTGTGAAAATTATCTCTGGTAAAAATCACAGTAAAAACTAATGCAACAAGGTAATCTTCGAAAGTGAAAACAATAAAGAAAATACAAAGGACCCATCTATTTATATATTTTCCTCAAGTCGAATCCAAGTCGTAGGATTAAAATAAATAGACAGTTGATATCAAATCTTGTGGGATACAAAATCAAGTCACAAGATTTGAATTTTATTGACTTTCCTGCAATCCGCAATTGCGGGTTGTGGGATGTGGATTCAACATTTCAACAAACTAACATGCATGAAAGTTCCCGCAATCTGCAGTCCGCAATTATGGGTTGCGGGATGCAGGAATACAAAATAATGAAATTCTAATTAACCCTTCCGCAATCTGTAATCCACAAATTGTGGGTTGCGGGTTGCGGAAATACACAAAACAAACCATAGATGAAACTACTTCCTGCAATCCACAATTTTCGGGATGCGGGTTGCGAGATGAAAAATTGCAATTATCATTTTGGTGTTTGGATTCAATTTCTTTTTTTACAGTGAAATGTCTCTGTTTTTTTTGTTACTTACAAATCTTCATATAGTTTAAAATCAAGAATATTTATATGATTTTGATAAACTTTCTTATTGGTCATTCTAAAAGCTTTAATTATAGCATGTTAATCACCAAGCGTTTGGGTTTGATTTTTTATTTTGTCATAGTTTTCTTAGGAAAATTTGTTGATATGTAGGTTTGATGTCTTTTTCATATAGAAACTTCTTATTTTTTATTTTCCATGTCTTTAAGTGAGATTTCTTGGCCATTAGTGAACTTTCTGTTTGGTGGTTTTGAAGCCCAAATTATGGCATGTTTCACATTGGGTTTGCGTTTTGTTTTTTCATATTTTGTTAGAAAAATTCTTTTCCATACTGAAACTTCTTAGGGTTTTTTATCTCTCATATTGCTTAAGTAAGAGTTATGCCGTTGAAAATCTTCATGTGCTTGTGATTGCAACATATTTCATGCTAGTGTTTAGGTTTACCAGTTTTTTTTCTTTAGTTTGATATTTTTGTTAGGAAACTCTTGGTTATTTAGGTTTACAATCTTTCTTATATTCAAAATTGCTAGGAGTTTTTTATTTTCAAATGGTTTAATTGAGATTTCTAGAAATTTTTGAATTAAAGAGGTTTAGTCTCTTTATCCTTGTTAATAATCGTAGGTATTATTGAGTCATCTATGGGATAATTTTGAGAGTTCAAATCATGCCCTATATCAACTTAATGTAGTTGTATTTGGCTTTAGGTTTTCCCATTTTTCATATTTTTTATTGAAATCTTGATTGAGTTCATTTTTTTCTTATTTCATTTCTCATTTCATTATTGGGTATTTTAACCCTGTTCCTAGATCAATTATCAAATTATCAATAGATCCAAGTGTGAGAAAAGTTGAAAATTTCTATAGTGTTGTATTTTATAATTTGGGTGTCAGGGTTTTGTAAATTTGTGCATTTCAATTCTCTTAACTGTAATATGAAACATGAATCATGATTAGCTTGACTTTGTTAGTGAGTGAGTGCACGAGTACTGCTCCTTTGTACATTTTTCCTTGTTGTTGATGCCTACATGATGTCAACTTTGGATGAACCGAACTAACATTTGACCAGGTCATTAGAACTGGTATCGCTTCTTTTAATTTTTCCTTCCAGACATCAGAATCTATAAGAGATAGGCAAATTTTTTTCCTTCAATAACTGTAAGACGTAGTATTTATGATGACTTAATAATTTATTCATTACACAAGGCAAAAAATCTGCAAAAACAAAAAATGTAACAGATAGGATTTTAAAACTGAGGTTCTTTATTCTTTCCTGCAAAAGTTATAGATTTGTTGCAGCTTTGGTTGATAAAGTTTGATGGAATGAGTTCCAAGGCTCACAACAGAGGATGAAAACCCAGCCAAAAGCTTCAGGTAATCCTATGCAAGTACTACCCTATCGTCAATCTGTTTGGTGTGGTTAACACCCACGGGTATTCGGCCTCCATTGGAACTCTTTGAGTTAGTGAATTTTTATCCAAAAGGATCAATATTCCTATGAAGGAAAACAAGGTATTGAATGTTTACAAAACTACAAATCTACCTAGAAAAGAAACCTAAGATAAATTAGGGATATACTAAGAATGTGTGTTTTTTTAATGCAAGTTAAGTTTGATATGAAAACATATAAGCATGTCCATCAATTTAACATAAACTTAAAAGAGATTTTAATGCCTTATCAACTCAGATTACTATTGATTGTAATTTTTACTGTAGAATCATTTGCAGAAATAGATAAAAGTTTTAATTAAATAAATTCATTTAAAATAGGTACACAGATCATAACCAAGGAATAATCAGAACTGTAGATTAGTGTGCTTACAATTTGCAAATGAGTTAGACAGTGATAGTGAACATTCTGCAATGGAAAAATCAATATTCATCAAATAAACTTGACTAAATAAACATAAAGAGATTCAAGAATAACATAGTTGTATTAAATAAAGTTTGCAAAACATTACAAACTCTGAATTAAACAAAGTATCTTCAATCTCTTGAGCTGATTTTTCCCTCCAGAAATTCCCCCCTTAACCCATGAGAAATCTTCCCTTTAAATAATAATTACAAAAGAATGAATCCCCTTGACACTGGGATCATGAAACTAATAGCCAAGAAAATCTCGCCACCTATTCCAAATCTCCAACAATTCATCTATGTTTGGATAATTCGCTGATTCAAACCCAAGTTGAGCATCACATCAAAAAAAATTCATTTCATTTTTGGCCAGCTTGTGCCAAATACGAATGAAAATGTGGATCTTTCCTTTCATAGTAAGTGGTTTTCTTACCAACTGATCCACGTCTCCAATGCTGATATGGTCAATCCCTTCAATCTTCTCTTTGGCTTCCTCACAACAACGTTCATCCTGTTCAATCATTAACTTTGGAGGACAAGCATTCTCAATCAGCTCCATGGTACGGAAGTGTAGTATTTCCATGATGCTGTCAACCGCATACCATCTTCTCCCAAAAAATAGCCTGTGCTTTCTGGATGGTATCTTCAATCATCTCATTCAAATCAAGCCAAGCACGTAAAATAGTTCTGACCTTTTTCAATTGAAAACTATTGAGGATGGAAATACCTTCTGGTCTGTCTTTCATATACCTTTGCCAATCCAAAATATCATCATAAGATTTGGAGGCTTGTTGTCTCTTGATTGTATACTCCTTAAGGGTGACAGACATTTTACCAAAAGCAACATGAGTCTCAAATATGTCATCCAGAGTCCTAAACATTTTAGTCATTAATTCATGATGCTCTTGATTGACCTGTATAGCCAAATCTTGAAACTCTTGCTGAGAAAAATTGGAAAAGACAGAGGAAGCTGCACTGCACTTGTAGTTGCATCTTCACATTGTTTCTCAAGCAAAGCTATCCTTTGTGTAAGAGTGGCATTTATAGTTTTTTCATTCTACAATTCATCCTGGAGAGAGGCATTCTTGAGCTGGAACTCTTCACACTTGTCTTCATATGCCTTTTTCATATTTGCCACATAAGTTTTATGCTCTCTCTTGACCTCATCTAGTTCTTCTTCAAGATTCTTCATTTCCTCTTTCCTTTTATCAAACTCCATGTCCAATGTGATATCTGCATCAAGGTTAGCACCTGTGAATGAACCCAAAGCTGTGGCTAAATCCACTGCATCAATCTTAGGATCACCAGACTACTAAGTCCAGATTATTTGATTGGTGACAAGTGCAGCCAAATCATCTTGATCTCTATGGCTCTTCTTTATTTTTTTGATCACTGCCTTAGACGACCTGCTATAGAAATAATCTCCAAGGGGGACTACAATGTCTTCATGAAACTCATCTACTGATTGAGTAAATGATGAAGTCCCATTCACTGTTGAAACCCGTGAAGATGTCTAAGTAATGGTGGGAGTGGATATAGGCATAGTAATATGAGAGGTAGGCTACGACAAAGAAATGTTTTGGACAATTGCAGGTTCATAGGTTGAAGAGGGGATCGGGATGGAATGAAAGTGTTTATGGTTGGAAGTTATAATGAAGGAACTAAAACTTGCTTAGGAATGAGTGATGCTGAAACAGTGAATGAAGGAAATGTCAGAGGAACTTTTGAAGACTGGGTCTCTGTAATAGTAGATGAAAGCATGGGATGTGGGAGTGAATTAGTTGGGATATGAGCAGATGTGAAGGTCAAAGTATGATAGAGTTGAGATAGTGAGGGTGATGGGGTTGCTCCAATAGGAAAAGTGGAAAGGGTTTGGATAGATGAAAGGAGCAATGTTGAATATAAAGAATTAGAAATAGAAGTGGACTGCATAATCTTGGTATTATGGACAGAACCTTTCATTTGATTTCCATTGAACAACTCTGCAGATGTCTGAATATGCTGAGTTACTTCTTCAATCACAGGCACGGAGGAGTGTAGTTCCTCTTCAGCATCCAAGTCACTAAGGTCTATGGTAGCAGTAGCCTGAACTTTCTGTTTCTTAAGTGGCTTAGTCTCACTTGCTACTTGATCATCACCTACCTGGGTAACTGTGGTAGTTTCATGAATGTCACAAATGGGATTAATAGTTGCAGCTACTTGAGTATCCAATACTAAAGTAATATGTGCCAATTTCTACTTTGATAGTTGGGAGGTATGCATCATATTTTTCAATTGCTGAGAAACAGTCACCTGTGGAAGGTATTCCATAGGACATTTTCCCTTATCCCCATCTGGATAAGTTACCACTGATGGAAATTTTGTTTCTTGGGATTTTCTCTCTTCCCTATCCCTTTTTACCTTTTCAAGGAGATCAAGTTCCATTGCTCTATAACCTAGAACCCTAGTTTTAAGCTCCCTCTAATGTCGTAAAATGTGGCTCTGGTCATCTTTGCTCTTAGCCTTGGACATGACATCAGAAAAGGTTTCACACCCTGGTATATAAATTCATCAGGGACTTCCTCATGAACATAACCACCCTTGATATAGTTCTTTTTTAAATGAGCATCAAGAAACCCCTTAGGGTCATGCTTCCTTTTAAGAGAAAAACCAAGTTTCAAATACAATATTTGATCACCTGACATTGCATCCCTAATTGATGTTGGGATGACCAATGATCCAAGATTGAAAGGAAATTTAGGCTAGCCTTTCCTCTTAGGAGAGATAAGTTTCTTGTAGACACCATCAGTGACACTCTGGAAAGATCCCTCTTCAATAACCAACCTATCGGGAACTATCCTGGGCAGTATATGAACAGTATTGCCACCCCAAATTATGATATATGAAAAAGACTCACCAACATACCAATCACCCATTGTGGCGATGAAGTCTTTGGCTTCAACTAAAAAGGCAGGAGCTTCCTCTTTGAATATCATGAAAAAAATGCTTCCTGTGAAGTTTTCACAGATGTCGTAGAGAAAAGTTGTATAGTTGGTATACCACAATACCGAATAGTAAATTGGTACAGGGGGGGTGGTAAAGTCCAATTCCATCCCAAATTGGGATATTGGAACTCGGTTCAAAATACATCAATAATAAAGGTCGAAAAGAAGAAATTTGGATTCTTCCAGGTAGTAGCTTTATGAGAATCCTAGATAGCCATTTTAAGTTCCAATGACAAGATAGATTCCCAAGGGAAAGACTCACCAGTATTTAAGACATGATGAGCTACTAAAGCACATTCAGGTTTAAATAAAGAACAGTTGGGAAGACCATATAGCCTGCAAAGCATGGCTACCAATAAGGAATAGGGCTCTCTAAACCAGGAGACAGGGTATAGGTCGTTGGACCTCTGCGAGAAGTTACTTGGTTCATTCATCCAAGATTTTATCATTTCGTTAAGATTGTACCTGGTTTTAGAATATTGGGAAAACTATGCATTAAGGGGTTGCATAGTTGGTTTAAGAGTATAGGCTTTGGGAAAAACCTCAGGACGAAAAGTAACTAATTGTGACCCAGCGCTATCATTAAAGGACCGGTATTTAGGGTTTGGATGGTTCACAATCCATTTGACTGCGTTAGTGTAGGGAAGGATAGCGGTCTTGGAAGCAATAGAATGTAGCCCCAAATCCCTATTTTTCTGGTAAGTTGACTTGTCATTTTCAATATCTGAGAGGTCATCATTGTAAAAAATAGAGTATATCTTGAGCCATTCAATTTGGTAAGTTTCAGTGATTCTACCATTGGTGTCTAAGAAAATGCCGAAGTTTGGGTCTTTGGTCAGCATGTCTTTCTGAATGTTCTTGCAGCTGGTATATCGAAAGATTTTGAAGAATTGAAAAATTATGTTTAAATGCATCAACATGTAATCAAGACTAATTAAGAAACAAACAAACAGTAAACAATAAGACGTGAAAATGGCAGAGAAGTAACCAACCTGGTGTTGAACGAAATTGTGAAAATATCCTCTAGTAAAAATCATAGTAAAAATGCACGCAGCAAGGTAATTTTTGAAAGTAAAAATGGTAAGGAAAATACAAAGGATCCATCTATTTATAGATTTTCCGCAGGTCAAATTCAGGCTGTCAAATTAAAAGAGATGGACCGTCGGGATCAAATCTTGCGGGCTATGGGATCAAAATGCGAGATTTTGCTCGGTGTATGGTGTTTGAGAATTTTTGTTAATAAATTAGACTTCAGTTGTCTGATCTCTCCATATTGTGGCATGCGGGACGCGGAAACGTAACATTTCCTCAAATTGTATCTTGACTTTCTGTAGGCTCCTTTCCGCAAGCTCCTTTCTGTAATATTCTTTTCACAAGCTCCTTCCACAATATCCTTTTCACAAGATCCTTTCCACAAGCTCCTTTCTGAAACATCCTTTCCGCAAGCTCCTTCCCACGAGATTCTTTCTGCAAGCTCCTTTCTGTAATATTCTTTCCGCAATTTTTCTTCTGCACCGTCAATATTTTGCGGAGTCTTTTCTGACGTTCGATCTTCTGGATTGCAGGTTACGGATTGTGGGTTCATAGAATCTTTAAACACTATTTCCACAATTCCCTTTCCGCATTTTTTCTTCAGCACTGTCGATCTCTTTTAGCGGAACTAATCTCAGCTGTCTGATCTTGATCTTTTGCGGAACTTTGTAATTTTTGCATAACTGTCAGAATTAATCCTTAACTGTCGGATCTAGTGCTGGACTAATATAAGTTGTCTGATCTTGATTGTTGCAGAACTGATCCTTAACCATTGGATCTCATGCAGGATGCTTCGTAACCGTCGATTTCAGATCGAATGCGAATCTCACCATGACTTGTGAAACTTGACCTTTTATGTCTGTCCTTTGTGGAACTGATCCTTAACCGTCGGATCTTGTGCAGGATGCTTCCTAACTATTGATTTTAAATCGAATGTTGATTTGCACGATTTCTTTGTGGAAATCCTCTGCGATGTTTGAAAATATAGTTTCTCTATTCTTTTATTATTACATATGCTCTATCTCCCGTTCATTTCACTTCTTCTACACTTCCACTCTTTATTTTTCTAACCAACTTCGTTAGTCAATCAACAGAGCTTCATATTGGATCCTTTTATAAAACTGTGTCTTATATTCCTTTCATCTAAGTACATGCATATATGAGTTTTATACACTCTAAGCAGACATATTTTTATACACCATCATATATCATATTTTTACTAACTTAGCACCTCTTTTTTCATACTTATGACTACTCGTGAGGAGGATAAAAACCATGGCTTGATGGAGTGTCAATCAAGGAACAAACGTATGTCAATAGATGAACTTATTGACACAACTACATCATTTTGGCGGGCATTTCAAAACTTTCCAGAGGCAAATTGATATCTTTTTCCTTATAATTTATTGACTAATGACATTTAGTTGAGTGAGTTGTCAACAAGTATTAGCATGATGTCTATCTGAAATAAAAATGTACTCATAGGAAGATGTCATTTATATGAGTGAAATGTGGTTCACAATCTATTATTAAAGGCATGGAACCTATCACTTGTCACTTAAATATTATTTCTATGGTAATAAACTATTTCTGAGTATTTAAATATTACTTGTATTTAAATATTATTGCTATGGTAATAAGCTGTTTCTGAGTATTTAGTGCACATTTTATTTTTCTACAACTTCTGAGTATTTCACATTAAAGACAGTAATCAAGATGGCATATACTCTATTGCAGTTTGAATTTTGAAGTAGTTGTCAGTTTCCTAATCCTCCAATAGATTTGTGGTTGTGACTTTTCAAGTTGCCCATGAAGGTTCCAATCTCCCAAAGGGCACGCACTTAAGCATTACACCTCATGAGAAATTGTCGTGCAGTTAAAACTTTAAAATGGATGCTGAATTTTTAAAAATAAAATGATTATCATTTGAAATTTTTCCTCTTGTCGGGTCTAAATATAAACTGCTCAGATAAATCATGTTACTTTCAGAACTAATAAAGAAGCAGGGCAAATTAAACTGCCCAAATCCTCGGGCCCTCAAGGAAGACATGTATCCTCATTCTTTTGTAAACTAAACAGACTTTACATTCATAATTCTTGCAATATCATATCAAGGTGAATATGTTTCTCAAATCCTTCTCAGGAATTTATTACAACAAATTAAATATGGGTACAAAAAAAAAATGGTACCTAAGGATGCAATGCAAGAATCAATGTCATGACAATGAAGCAAATATTCAAACTGCAGTCATATCTTGAAGGGTTAAACCAGTAGAAGAGTAACCCATAAAATGCAAATGTCACTAGATAGCAGATAGTAGATACATCTGTTGATAAAAATAAATTCCTTATTACACAGTTTTGAACATATACTAACAAATAAAAACATAAAATATATAAAAACAAATTGAAAAATGAAAACAGTATTGGTAGTTCAATCTTTAAATGAGGAAGAGAATTAGGTTCCTCAAAAACATCAAAGTAGTCATTCAAAAGAGTCTTTATCAACATGTGAAAGAATATTGCAGTTATCCTTTTTGGCTTCCAAACTATACAAAGAGAAAATTTATTAGTAGTGTTGGTTTTTATGTTTTACACTCACTCTTCACAGAGTTCTACAATCACAAAGAATAAGAAAACATTCAACAAAGATAGAGAGACATCACCAACAATTTGACACAAGAATCCTGTGAACAATCCTTTTTTATTACTGGTCGATCCTTTGTAAAGTTTACACAATAGCTCATGGGTGCAAAAAACAACCCTCAATACTTCAAAGAAAGTATTTATACAATTATTTACATCTACTCCTGTCATAAATGACTAGGATATTATGGATAAAATATCTAACTAATTAGATCTCAAATCACAAAATATAGGAAATCTGTTCATTTGTTCGGATCCTTGGTGCTGATTTTGTGGAAGTATTTGGTCACTCATATCTTTGACTTTGGCTAATGTTCCATGCTGACTCGAACAAAGACTTCGGTTCTTGGTTGTTTCTAGCTTCCTCTTGCAATACATCACGCCATCAAGTTTGGGAACACTAGTCATTTTTCTATTCTTCCCATATAATCTTTTGCAAAAACCTTCCTTGTTGTTGATGGTGCTTGCATCATAGGTCTAGGAAAATACTGAGAGGAATTGACCTTTTCTGTGTTGCAGACAACACCAATAGTATGATAAAGTCTAAGTCTACTAATTTCTACAGCCAGTGATCTCAAATGCCTAACACCCAAAATATCCGCAGGTAAATGGTGTTGGAAATTTTGGCCTTGTGTCTTGTAGAGGAAACAAAAAATGCCATCAAATTTAGAATTCAAATGTAGTAAATAATTGACTAATAAAAATATTAATTGGTATCACATTAAAAAAAATACACTACTATACTATGGAATACAATTACTTACCTTCATATTATAGTTCCAAATGAGGGAATAATGTCAACTTCATTCGCCCTAATGTTGGCATGTGTGCAATATAAGAGACATTGGTGTATGAAAATATGCATATACAAATACACGTCAATAAATTATAAATGACATTGTATCTCCAATAATACCGCGATAAATTCACTTCAAAGAAAAACAAACCTAGTGGTGGGTTCATAGATGCAAGTGATTCTGAATGTGTATGATTGATAGATGATGGTTGTTTTGAATTTGTATTTACTTGACTGCTCTTTCGAGGCCTTACAAACCTTTGTGGTGTACCTTTCAAAGCACGTACTCCACCTGCCAATATATTACAGTTATGAAATTATCTATGATATGCCACTTCATGACATTAATTTATTTAAAAAGTATTAGAATTAATACCTCAAATGACCGTTGATGATTTTTTATTTGCATACATTGCCTCCAATTATTCATCAAAAGTTTTCTTCTTCAACCTCCCCTGCTCTACCACTGGAAATTTATATTTTGTTGGGTCAACATTAAAAGTAGACGGGGAAGCATCATGATTTCCTTAAATGGGCATGGTATTCATTCACTGACTTAACCTTTGTCTACCTATCAAAGGAAAGTTTAAAGGTTCAAATGTTTGTGCATCCACATATAGGTTGGGAAGTAATGCATGCTTATTTTGTTGTTGGCGAGACCTCTTATTAGGGATCAAGAAGCTTTTTCTTCGCTTCAATGTGCGTTCATTTTCATTATAACTAAAATCAAAATCATGAATGCATTGCTGATTCATATCAGTAACAAATTTATCCACGAGTTCTTCCATCAATTATGCAATTGAAATAGAATGTGGAGGTTGCACCATTATTTCTTGAATCTTTGTATTGCATCTGTCAAAAATTTCTTGACATCTCCCAAGGTCACACTCATCCAACTCATTGATTGTAGGATCAAAATTATCATTTTAGGCAATATCAATGTTTTGATCATCAACAATGTCATACTCTGGTGCCATGATTGGAGATCCACCATTTGCTACATCAACATTAACATCCAACCTAGCTAATTGATGTATTTCCGTAGAACCGTATCCTTGCAACATGCTCATTTTAATGACATGTTTAAAAATATTTCCTCTCATTGCCCATGGTCAATCACATGACCTAAATGTTTGGTCTGAATAAACCACAAGATATTTTTTCAAGGGCGATTGACTCTGCACCCAATAATAATTTTGAATTTCATCATGAGGAACACAATGGTCATCCAGAATATTTTTAGCCTTTTCAGTAGATGTCTCTATGATATGCTCCAACCTGTAGTTATTTATAAAATCAGTTTTCTTTAGACAATTCATGTTCCAATAATAGAGTTCCACCCTTTTAAGCAAATTGTAGATAAGCCAATCCATCCGTCGTAGGAATTTTCGTCTACAATCACAAAGGAATTTTGTTCTTAGAAAACAATGATATCCCTCAATGGCATTATTTGTTTCTTGGTTGGCATGACAAAAGTTTCGATAACCTTTTGCGCACATATCTGCAAAAATAAAGTCTGAAATTTAACATATTCAATTAAAAATGCATTTTGCAGCAAATTGAATAGGTTTAAAAGGTTCTTACGAAATTTTTGATTATCCATCCAATTCCTTGAAAAGTAATGCAAGAAAGGGTTCTCATTTCTGAATTCATCATAAAACTGATCCAAAGATTCGACAATAGAGTTTGGATCATGACAATCGTTCATAATAGCACCTAATGTTGAAAACATTTTCTTCCAACATCCTCACAACTAGCCAATTTAAATACATTCTTCAACCATGCTCTTTTGACATGCCAAACACATAGTAAAACTTGACAACCTATAACAGATCTACACATAGCAAAAGAACATTCTCTTAGATAAATCAGTGAGTGAATACAAAACATGAAGAACTATCTTAACTAATTGCAAAAACATACCTTATTGCATCAATTTCTACCAATGCATCATCTGTCACAAACGCATTCACTATCCAATCAGGTTTAAGTTGTCGATATCTTTCCATAATTTTGGACAGCTATAATGAGATATCAGATGACCTATTTTGAGATGACACAACCCATGCAATAGGGACTCCATTTTGTTGTTTGTCAAACACAAGTAGGGTATACAATTGATACTGCATTCACACAATTATGATGTCAATATTAAAAACAACAAAATACAAATAGTAGAAATGAAAATAAGTGTACGTATGCATCAATTTCTAAATGAATACTCACCCCATACTTGTTTGTGCTAAATGTTGAATCCATTGCGATGATACTATTATGTGCATATTTCACCATATTATACAACATCCAATATATTTGAATACCAATGATAAATGACATCTCATTACCATGAGGGGTTTGGTAGAAAAAAAAATTCGAATCTTGTTGGTACCATAAATTCACACTTATTGAATCATTCTTATCATGTTGAATTTTTTTTTCCATTCGATTAAAAACGTTGACAACATCCCTCTGTGTCAGAAAGTTGTCTCGAGTGCTTTCATTATCCACATTGAATAAGCCTTCTCTAACCTCCAACATATGTCGTTCGCAAACCATATCAACAAATAATCTCATTTCATACATTGCCTCCACTAATAGTACCATTTCTCTTGAATGACAAGGTGCATACATCACCCTTGGCTCGCTGGATCTATCACACTATCCATGGCACATCCAACTATCTTTGTCTTCATGTTCATACATATTGTATGTAATTATGGCCACGTTGGGTTTACCAGCCATTTGTTTCACAATAAAGTGGCACTCACATCCCCTTTTTTGAATATATCATTGCCTTCTTTTAGTAGGTTTTGGTTCATTTCTCTTGTCCTTTGGTCCATATGAGCATCGATAACTACACATATGCAAATTTTCCAATTATAATGCTTTAGTTCAATATATCAAAATACAAAATAGACAACTCATATATGACAACAATGTAGTTACTCACATTGAATATTTGTTTGAAATTGAATCCTTATGATCAGTCCCGTTGTTCATCCTATATAGATTTTGAACAAATTTACATGGTGCATTTGGGTTCATTTCCTCCCCCTTGATGAAGTCATAAACTCTACAATATGGAATTAATGCAACACAGTCAATAGATTTGTACCCTTTCACAATTTCACTCCAGTTCATATCAGTGCTGGAAAATATGTCTTTCCCAGGTAGGTCTTGTACTTTTAGATCCATAACAGTGGTCCATTTTTTCTTTCAAACCATACTCTTTGATATTCTACAAACAAATGAAACACATATGTCAATATTCATATATCAAATACATTGATTTATAAATATATGGTTTTGCTTACATTGAGTATATGAAATATAGTAAACCATGTTAGAAGAAAATGATCACCATAGAATATGCTTGGTTTCATAATGAACACAACCATGTTCATGAAAAAAAAATAAACCATTATCCAACCATTTGTCTTGCAATCAACTTGAATGGACATTATAAATTTTATGACAGAACAACAATGAGACTTTCTATAGATAGCCATGCACCCCCTGTGTGTCCTATATGTGACCATGTACTTCCTTTGTATCTTGTAGTGTACAATCAACCATGTGAGATAGAGTCTGGTTCCTATTGCAATTCAACAATGATCCATCTTAAACCTGGGTTAAGAATCCTTCTATTAGTCCCATTCCTATCCTAGTGGGTTAGTCATGAGTCATGAGCACCAATTCATTAATGTTAAAAATCCAAGAAACAACAAGGGTTTTCTCTATCTTTACCAAGCATTAGGAGCCATCCAAAAAACGAATATGCTCATAATAAATTAGTTAAGACTTTCCCTGAATTAAGTGACTGCTTTTTAGCTACTACAAAGAAGTGAACTCAATCTTGCTTTGTCTGATAGAATTGCTTGAATCACAAAGATCAAGAATTTAGTTGGGTCAGTACAGCAATGACAGTTATGGATGACAATAAAAATAAGGTATTTTCCATTACATTTTGATTGGCCATTATACTATTTTCCTCTTTCGCATTCTATATAACTTGATCTTCAAATAAGTTTAATTGTTTTTTTTTCATATTTCTGCAGTCCTCTTGGCATAAGTTGTTGGTCAAGAAGTGGTTGAATATGAAGAGAAAAGCAACCTGCAATGGCCTGAATTCATAGGAATGGCCGCGTGTATCATCTCCAACAGACATCTACATTTTGGGGTATTTAAAAAACTCCCCTCATTACATCCAATTCACCGAGATAAACAATGCCCTGAAAAATATTTTATACATTTTGTTTTCATGAATAAGAGGGTACCAATTAAAAATATTTTTCTTTCAGAATGAAATTGGATGTTGACAGTTTTCATTAAGATTCCTACAGTTGCTACAAAAGTATAACAACATGTAGTCTGCATGTGACGTTTTCCAGGTTTCAAGAAATTGTGCCTTTAAATGCGGGAAAAAGTTTAGGGGCAGAGAACAATGGCTGGCCCTTATTCACCAAACACTGAACAATTCAGGCACAAGCAAGAATAGAAATCGATGCAACTATTTATCATCTTGTAGGGACAAGTCTGCAGACATTCCACTACGTTGTTTATTGTTTGGAGTCTAATTTTGAATGCTCCAAAGTGGGTAAAAGTTCATTTTTTCCTAGAAGAAAGTTTTTGTAGTTCTCTTTGCTATGGGTGATGCTAAGAAGCTAGTAGAGAAGAATGACTAGGACGCTCTGTTAGACAAATATCGGGTAGGTACACATGCTTGATATTAAATTTTACGTTGAAGTTGTTGAGTTCCAGTAGATTTTTATTTGAACCTGGGAAATCGATTTTCCTTTTAGAAATATCTCTTAAAATAAATCAATTATAGATGTTGTGACAGGTTCAACTTGAGAAGAAGGAAAGACAATTATTTGAAGGATGTAGTTTCACATGTCTATTAAACATGCTTATGGCTAACAGCTAGAAAGAGAAGCAACAAAGAGCAACAGACTTATTAAAATCACTTATGGATAACAACTAGAAAGAAAACCTCCAAGAATATTGCTCAGTCCTAGAGTCAGATCAAATTGGCTGATAGACTGATATGATATTGATCGACTTATTTTTGTGCCTGCTCGCTGGATCTTCTCAGTCATTTTCTCAAACCAGAAATCTGTTGGATTTGCACGATCAGCTTGTTTGAGGAAACAGGGGTCTGCAAGTCGTCTGCAGGAGTTTGAGCGCATAAACGATTTGAATAGAAAGGTGGTAGCTTAGCATTGACTCACCATTTGAGTAGGGTAGACCACTTCTACATTAATTCACATCCAAATCTCAGCCATGTGGGTTAGCCAGAGTTTCTGTGACGAAGGTGGAGGGATCCCATATTCGAAAAACAGTGGATGGGGTCCCGTAATTGGAAGGAAGTGGACCCACGGTGGACGGGGTTAAAGGGGATCCGTTTGGCGGTGGGACGGGGTGATTTGAGTGCCCCATATCCCACTCTCGGCATGCACACTAACTGAGTTATCGTTCGAGTTGTCAATGAGGAAGGGTCACTGACAGGGAAACATTAAATTCTTGTCATAATTTATGTATCTATACTCTTTAATTACAAATCACAAATAACCAGTAGTGGTTTTATCAGACCACTATAACTCCGTGATCTGTAGCAATTACGAGGCATGAGATAATTGTCAGTTAGGAAAACATCCCGAATGGAATTTCTGTCGATTCACTGAGTTACCCGACGACTACCTATATTTTATGAATAATAACTTTGTGTCACGACATCATTTTGTTGATTTGGGATTGACTTCGATATAGTCGAAGAAAGGAGTGTGTGGAGCTGTTAAGTATGAAAACATACAAAAAAAAGAATAATCGAACCTTCTGGTGCATGGGTTATGCGCATCCCCTTACTCTTTAACTGGGTCTAAGGGTTGTGCACCAACTAGGAACCTATCCGCGCAGTTGTTGTATGACATTGAAGTGTGTTCTGAATACCATTGGACCTCATCACAACACTAACTAATCCGGTTCAAGCTGGTTGTTGAACGATGGGCTAATAGGTTAAGGGTGTGAGATATGATCCTATAGTGAGACTGGTCACTTATAGGTTTAAGTATTATTGAAAACAAATCAGTCGTTGAAAAATGCTCAATTAAAGACATTGTTTTTCAGAGATTCAATCCAAAGGCCGTAACGATTTGATGTTGTTATGGAAATTGCTACTTAAAATAATGGAAAAAACAACACAACCAACTCCTAACTTGTATGACAATTTTAGTGGAAATATTAAACAAGCCTTAACCTTGAACATATTTTATGAGCGACAGATTAGAGGAACCCTAATACTTGATTTTGCACAACCACATATGAAAACACCAATACAATTCGCTCATTAGAATTAGCCAGGCATTAGAGACCTCCCAACTGTAAATTCATGTGGGATTTAACCTAAATGTTAAAAGATACAGGGAGATTCAAAACCTGGACTCATGGAGTTACCAGCTCATCCTAAACCATGTGAGGCGAAGGGGCTTCCTTTCGATCAAGTTTCCAACAACTCATTCTAGAGAAAATCGTATGGGATTGAACGATTTATGTAGCGCGAAGTTCTGAAAGCTCCCTTTTTAATTATGGGTTTCAAAATATTTTATATTTGGATTTATTTGGGAGAACGACATCTATCATTTTCAGATGGTTTAGCTGTCGCAATAGATTTTGGTTTGGAAACATAATGGCGATTGTTTTTTATAATGATAAATTTGTTGGATTTAGAATTGTCGGTCGCAGCATATCCTCTACTTTTTGTGTTGATTAGTGGATGAGAGCTTTTTGTGTTGGTATCATAATTAATTTTTTGTTTGTTCATAGTCTTCATTATAATTGTAATTTTTTCTAGATATGGAGTCATCTTTCACAACACATCTAGAGATTTTGATGTGGATTAATGTAAATAGTGGGCCATGCGAGCTTCTAATGATGATAAATTATATAGACATAAAATATCAAATTAAATAGAGCTCACCTTTTAATTTCAATGGAGTTCGGAGATATGTTAAATTTCTTTCAGAGTATATTTCTTAGAACCTGACTCAATATTAGAATAGAAATATACAGCCTCATTGATGAAGGTAAAGATAAATTCAAGATGTATCTCTTATCCCATGGATTATCATGATTGTGAATTTTCATGTAGTATGGGATTATCTGAGAATGAATTTTCATGTAGTCTGGTTTTAGAATAAAATAAAATATTCTTTATTTAGGGTTATTTAAATGTGTAAGATTTAGTAAAAAAGATTTTATGTCTGAACTTAGTGTAATTTTTAAGTATAATGTAGCATTAGATACATTTTTTTTAGATTTCTGTTTTTTGTTCATTTGATTCCAAAGGCAAGTACATAGCTAGGAGATATTTGACGGACTCGATATGAGATTGTAGAATAGGAAGATACAACATTGATTAAGGTTATGAGAGATATCTGAATGTAGAATAGAAAGATACAACATTGATGAAGGTTAAGAGAAGCTTAAGAGGTATGTCTTATCCTAAGTTTTCATAATTTCAATATATGGTTTGTGTTTGGGTATGGAACATCTCGTTCATAGTTGCAGATGGTGTTTACTCTTTTATGCAGGAAATAGCCAACAAATGCGGTATTTCTAGGGTTGCCTTCTGGGCACTCAGTGCTTGTGGTTTCCTTGATTATTTCCATATTCCTTTGTTGGTGGATGAAGGTTACACTGCCATTAAAGGTATGCTAGTTTACTCGATTTTCAATAGAAAACCCCATTAGCTTTTGAGGAGAATTTCAAAGTAGAAAAAAATGAGAAAGAGATATTGAATACTAAAATTATGTTACTACCTCACTACCATAAGCTACAAAGATTACAAGCCATTGTTGGCTCAATTTTGTAACCATTCAACCAATCTGATGTTAACATATAATTGATAACTTCATTTATGAACGTTATCCTCCTATAAATTTGCGTGCTCTAATCCTTGGTGATAACTATTTGAATAGGAAAAAGAGACCTGTGATCAATCCAATGACCAACTCATCTCTTGTATTTTGGGGATGACAGAACTGCAATTGAAATATCTACCCACCTTCCTGAGAGTAACAGACTTATCAGATCTCATGTTTCAAGACACTAAATACGATGCACATACGATGCTCAAGGTTTCTCTGGTTTTTCTTAACAATTTCGAAGATGGATACACAATTCTACACCAACCTTGGAATATTGGAGCCTCCTCTCATTTAGGTCTAATAGATTATTGTCAATAGAGGAGTGTTCAATATTTGACACATCAATCAATCTCTTTCCAACAGACAATCTTGCAAACAGTCATAACAAATACATGCTCCAAGCATTGGCTATGCCTATTGCACGATCTATCATATATTTCACCAATGGTTCAAATGCAAAGTAAGATGATTCCCATCTACTAGAAAAACAAATATTGCTACATTTAGGGAAGCGAATAATGCTATCCTGTAATTTATGGATCTAATCAGGATTAGTAAATGGTGCACTATGTGTGCTTATGCAAATTGTATACACACATGGATCTAGATGAAAAGACGAAATATATAGGATAATAGGATAATTTTCCCATCTTGGAACATATATTTTGACTGTGAAATGATGAAACGTCGATCAAGGAGAGAGAGGGTAATCTCATATGAGTGACTGGAAGTCATTGGGTCCATACTGTAAAATACACAATATTTGTCTAGACAGCTAAGACAATGTCATGATTTTATTTTTTAATTATTATTTTCTTAAGCAGACAACGACGTGATGCCCTTTTTTCTCTTCTACTTGAAAAATCTATCCTTCTTAAACAACACCATGGAAGCGTTAGGAATCTAAGTTGCATCCATGTCGTAAACAAGGTTATTATTCCTCCACTCATTAGAAAAATAGGGGTTCTACAAGATGAGTTAGAGTGTATGCAGTTGCTTTTACAAGCTCTTAGCAATGGCTTTGAAAATATGCAGAAAAGGCACTCTGAATGATCCAACACCATTTGGAAAGTACAGGTGTTGAGAATGGAGACACAAAGAAGCTCATTATGCAATCCAAGTATTGTTCATAGAAATATTCCCACCTCAAAACTCAAAGATCTCGAGTAACTCTCTTAGGCGGTTGTATCACCTAAGTTGTTGAGTTTTGGCATTAAATTCCCTGGAATATTTGTTGTGTTTTTTTTTGAATTGTAATGTATTTGTATAAAGAGATCACGGTACTTGGATGTATAGAACTGCCTTAGAAGCAGTTGTCTTAGCAAACGAGGAGTTGGTGAAACTATGGAAAAATGCTTAGCGGTTGCAAGATTTGTTTCTGGAAGGTGGAGTGGATGATGAGATGGACAATGGTGAAAAGATGGTTGATTTTTATGAGAAATTGCAAAATATTGGATTTGATGCAGCAGGGGAACAAGCTTAAAAGATCTTGGTTGGTTTGGGGTTCATGAAATCTATGCAAGGACTCCCACAAAATATTTTAGTGGAAGTTGGCGTATGAGGATCTCCTTGCCAATAGATTTGTTTGTTCAGTCAAGCCTTTTGTTATTGGATGAACTCACTAACCATCTGCATCTTAGATTCATTTTATGGCTAGAACAGTATTTGGGTAGGTGGAATAAAACACTTGTTTTTGTGTCACATGATCGTGACTTCTTGAACTTTGCTTCAATTGATATCATTCATTTCCACGACGAGAAACTTCATTTCTACAGAGGTAATTTTGATGCTTTTTAGAGCATATACGAGCAAAAGTGCAAGGAGACCAATAAGATGTTTCATGTATATGAGAACCAACTGAAAGCTACTAAGTGTACTGGAAGTAAGGCTCGACACAAAACAGTCAAGGACCAAGAAAATTTTGCTACAAACAAAGAGACAACAAAGAGTAAGGGGAAGGGGGAAATGGTAGATAATGATGAAGAGCTTGTAGAAGCATAAAAAAATGGAGAGATTATAGTGTGGAGTTTCACTTTCTATAACCTACTAAACTCATGCCACCTCTTCTTTAGCTTATTGAAGTTACTTTCAGCTATCGAGGGAGAGAGGGTTTCATACCTAGTAATGTCGATGTGGGTATTGACATAGGAACATGAGTTGCAATTATCGGACCCAATAAAGCAGGCAAATGTACTTTACTTAATCTTATTGATGGTGATTGCAACCTTTGGTGGGAGAGGTAAGGAGGAGTCAGAAACTCAGAATTGGAAGGTATTCTAAACTCTTTATTGACTTATTAACCACAGAGGAAACACATGTTCAATATCTTCTTAGGTTACATCTATAACAAGAGGGTTTTAGTAAGCAGGAGGTTGTACATGAAAAACTAGGAAATTTTGGACTGCCCAATCATAATCATCTCAGCCCAATTGCAAGGCTTTCAAGAGGTTAGAAGGAACATGTTGTTTTCACATCAATTTTAATCGCTAAACCCCATGTTATTTTGTTGGGTGAACCCATAAAGTTTAAGTTGTCATCTTATGTTCGTGTTATTTGATAATCGTAACTCACATATAACCAAGTAATAATTAGTTGTATGAGATTAGATCGATACATGGATTTAATTGGTACAAAGAAAATTCATATGGTACAAATAAAATTCATACAACAAAAGGTTTTGCTTAAAATATTAAATTTAAAAAAAACTCCAGAAAGTTTGGAACAAGAAGCTACTACATTTATTAATTTGCCTAATACTTCATAGACAAATTTATTTAGAAATACTGAATTGAGAAGTACTCAATTGGCCTTTACTTTTCAAAGGGTCCTCTACCATTATCACAATAAGGATATGCGAGCATTAATGAAAAATGGCCATTGAAACGGTTTTAGGAATTTAAATAATCCCAATGACTAGACTAATGTGTAAGGCTTGGATAAACCATGTGGCCCCCACACGAGAGAGTTAGGATGGTGTAAGATATAATAGCTTAGAAAGATCTAAGTCTAATTGGGTCCTTTTCTTAGGTAAGCCTATGTATTTGACAAAGGGCATTTTGTTCACATCGACACATGGCCACATTGGATACCCAAAAATTTGAGTCACATTTGACTATGATTATAAATCAATGGATCAATTCTTAATCTTTAAGCATGCATGGCTCTAACACTAGGATTTTATTGTTGTCAAATGATGAAGATGTGGTTAGTGACATAACTAAGCAGAGAACCGATCAAGCTTGCACACAAAATAATTCTTATAATCCTCGATGACGTGTGGAATGCATAAGAAGTAATTTAGTATGTTGCTTCTGAATGACAAAAAGGGAATGTGCTAAATCCTACATAAAAAAACACTCCAAGGATGATCTTAGGCGGTATTTAAGAACGATAAAATTATCTTTCAAGCACCTTTCAAGGTATAATTGCACTAGGATGTAGTATGGTTCCCTAAATGGTCTAGGGCATTCCTAGAGACAAAAAAAATGGGGTCCCATGTTGTTTTTTGGCATTGGATTGTTTAGTGATCAATGTAACCAATCAATTAAATTGGTGACAATCATTGCTTTGTTATACATCACTCTAAGTTTAATGATATATTAGTTGGTGACAAATATTAAGATTAACATCGTATTATTAAAATCTATTGTATTATAGTTTAATATAAAATTTCATCATAATCATTAAATTTTGATGAAAATTAGAATGATAACTTTATATATAATTAAATATACAAAGAAAAGAAAATGGTAAATTGTAGAGTATACAGTTTTACATATTTATTTTGATTAATAGAAAGTAGAGTTGTGGGATAGAGAGTAGAGTTGTTGGAGGTTGTTATAGAGAGGGTGGAGAAGAAAATTGATAAATTGATGATGGAACTTTTGGTTTTGGCTTCAAGTTTTACATATGCAAGAATATCTTGGCCATTACTTATGTTTACTACTTTTCTTTCTGGGTTTGGCTTATTACTCAACTACTATGACTACACATACAACACAATATGGGGGAGATCTTGTAACGTTATATAACGTTACAAGACTAACAAATAAATAATAAAAATTAAAAATTTTAATTATCCACCAAAATAAATGTCAGCTTAAAAACAACCTAATATGAGGGAGATCTTGTAATAAAAAATAAAATTTTTATTATCAGCCAAAATAATTGTGTGCCACAAAAACAACCTAATATGGGGGAGAAATGTTCCTACCTAACAAAACAATAAAAAAAAGTAAAAAATTAATTATCCCCAAAAAGAGATGTGGGTTAGAAAAAAACACAATATGGGGGAGATGTTGTAATGTTCCAACCTAACAAAATAATAAAAAATTTAAAAATGAATTATCAACAAAAAAATGTTGGCCTTGCACATGGTTTTAAAACCATGTGCAAGGCCCTCCTAAACCATGTACAACCCATGGTTTTATTGTACATGGTTTAGGAAAGCCTTCTAAACAATGCATGGTTTTATTGTACATGGTTTAGGAGGGTATTGCTCATGGTTTTAAAACCATGTGCAAGGCCAACATTTTTTTGCACATGGTTTTAAACCATGTGCAAGGCCTTCTAAACAACCCATGGTTTTATTATACATGGTTTAGGAGGGCCTTGCAAATGGTTTTAAGACCATGTGCAAAGCCGTCCTAAAACCAAGGTCTCCTAAACAACCAGTGGTTTTAGGAGGGCCTTGCATATGGTTTTAAAACCATGTATAAGAGATGTTGTAATATTCGTTCCTAACAAAATAAAAAATAATAATAAATACTATAGGTTGGCCATAAATAATATTAAATATTAATAATAAAAATATTATATGTGAACCTTAAATAAAAAGATGTGTCTTTTGGTTTGAATCAAATCAAAGATGTGTTTTGGTACAACATAAGTGGCCGTAACGGTTAAGAGCATGTGTTTTCTCTTAGGAGATTTGATCCCTCTTGACACTTGATAGAGCCTAGGAAGCCTAGGATTTGGATCTACGCTGGTCTACATAGACACAACTTTATCTTATTATACAACATATTAAAATTTTCTTTGAGTGTTTTCTTTTTCCCAAAGGTATGCTAATAAATATTTAAAACTCCTACACATTTCATTTAAAACTCGCCACTTGCAGGCAACAGGGAATAAACAGCCCTGCTGCTGTAAAAGAGTTAAATTTTCAGCTGGAACTGCATAATGACCACCTGTCATTGAACGCTCGCTCTGCTCATGTTACTATTTCTGTCCGCACAAGCGTGCGACTGACACATGAAATGAATGAGATACCCCGCCTTAGATCTTTTTCTATGTTAACACTCTGTGCCGCACAGCAAGGATCCCGAAACGCATTTCCTCAATTGCAATATCTAATAATGCTGCTGCTGCTGCTCCAGAAGGCTGGCTTTCATTTCTCGAGAGGAGACGGTGCGCCATTGCTGCAGAAGGCTATCGGGGTGTCTCAGGGTTTAAAAATTACTGTAAGAAGCTTGCTTTTCCCTACCATTTACTGTGTCTATGGCATACTGTTTCTTGCTTACTAGAGCATATCATGAGATTTAAATCTGCATGATTCAAAAGTGCTGCACTTTTTTTTAAGTATTCAACCTCTACTCTCCGGTATTCGGACTTTTCTCATATTGCCTAGTATAATTAGTTTGAAATTTTCTGGGTTTAACACTGAAAAATAAAGGAAAGCGAACATCAATAGACTATAGAAATGCCACAGTTGTCACCCTCTGGAGTTGTGGATCCCCCATCGGGTATGTCCCAAACCCATATATGTAGGGCAAGGCCAAATTCAGCTGGGAAACAATATAAACTACAAACAGTAAAGAGAGCTTACAAGATACTACCCACAGTTTTCTGAGTGTCAAAATCCCTCTTCTTGTTGTTGTCATGATGTTATAGAATTTTGTTTTGTTTTGCTTTTGTTCAAGTCAACAAACAAACAGGTTTTTAGGTTTTGATTTAATGCAAATTCTCCATATATATATATATATATGAGCATTGCATATGAGATTTCCAATCAAAAGCTCATCCGCTCATTTAGTTTCTCCATCAGCTATTGTCATAAGTTTTAATCTATTCGCATAGATACTAGAATTTTATAATCTTTCAACTCAAAGAGAATATAAACCCCAATGTCAATCATAAAGACACGGCAAGGTGTGAAGTTTTTACAGTGAACTTAGTTAGTAGAAAGATCACATAAAACTTATGAGATCACTGTGAATCTGGTGGATTGTTTTACTTAGTAGAAAGATCACATAAAACTTGAGAAACCACAGTGAATCTGGTGAATTGCTTGGCGTTATGGTTCTTGAGATTGGATATGATGGCTTATCTTCTCGTTGTTATATGGGATGTATATAGACTAAATCTGCTTGTGTGAAAGTTATATATATATTTATTTTTTTAAGTACTACAGCTCATAAAATGTACTTTGTGTTTCTTAAAGTTTAAAGATTAATGGATTTTTTTTTAAAATTAGAGTAAAGGATTTTATAATTATTATTATTATGTAAAAAATAATTCTTAATTTTATTTAAATAATAAGTTAAAGTTGAAAATTAATAGATCTTTTTAAAAAAAATTAGAGTAAAAGATTTTATAATTATTATTATTATTTATGTAAAAAAATAATTCTTAATTTTATTTAAATAATAAGTTAAAGTAGTTCCATCCATGAACACTTCATCCCTGAATCTTCAAACACATGTGTTTCCTATCTGGATAAAAATAAAGAAATATATGACTTCTATCAAACGACATAAACATTATCTATTATCTATTAAGGTCCCTCGATATAGTAAAAAAATTTGAACAACGGTGTTTATTTTCATAATACCCAATATTCTATTTCATCAAATACAAATTTTGACCCTAGCGCAATTTAAAAGACCATAACGAAGTGAGGATTAAAGGAAAGGAAAATATGTCCATTGAGCTCCTCTTGATTGTACCTTTCCTCACCAGAATTGAATCCTTGCCTTCGACAACCCATCAACTATTTAATTTCTTTTTGGAAAGATATGTTAGAAAGGAGTGAGAGTTAAGCCGTGAAGTATTCCTTATTCTTATCCAATAAGGGTAAAATTCTTCGACACAATTTCCATCTTCATCCATTTAAATGACAAGAAGGGATTCCTAAAATAGTTTTCTTTTGAGACAAGAGATTTTATAAATATACGAGAACACGATTTTGGTAAAGAAATTAAGGATTTTCCACTAGGTGTTTAGAAAAATAAAGGAAGGATACCTTAAATTTTAAAATTATGGATGATACCATAAAAGCATATGTTTTGAATAATTTTTGGTAAGCCATATCTCATGATTTTGATGTGGGTAATTCTATTCATAAAATTCAAAATCTTCATTTCGAGAAATAATACTTTTTAGCTAAGTTTAATTTTGTCTCTTTGATCACTAAATTCTTGTCAAAGAAGCCATCAAATTCATATCCAACATTGTCCCTCCTAATATGACAATTCTCATAATTTTCTTGATTGATGATGCTTTGTGATTTGACCACATGGCTACAAAAAAAATGAGCAATTTGTCATTCACTTGAATGGTTTTTCCATAGACATCCAATTCACCATGGAAACTCAAAGCAACCATAACCTACCTTTCTTAGATGTCTTAGTCACCAAATATATTGATGGACCCTTTATCCCATGAGGTATATAAAAAGAGAACCCACAATCATCCTTTATCCCATGAGGTATATAAAAAGAGAACCCACACTGATTGATACCCTCAAGCAAACTATTTGTATCACCCTTCTCAAAAATCTCTAGTCCTTAACACCTTAGTCATCTAGGCCATCCAAATATCTGAGCATAACCATCTAGAAAAAGAGACAGCTCATTTAAGAAAATTTATTAATAACAATGGATGCTATAACAACCCAATTAACATTTCCTCTTAAATTCTGACGAGCATAAACTCTCCCGCTTGAACCAAAAACCAAGGTCCCCAAAGCTGATCTTCCTTGCATCCACTAGATCATTGATAGAATCACAAAAGAATTATATAAAAAGAACATTAAATCCATCTGTAAACCTCACAAGACCCTCAAAAACATGTTATTAATGATAAAAGTGACCCCCCTTCACCAACAAAGTGTAAATATGAAATCCTTTTCTCATGTAACACCTCCTATATAGGCAAAATATGTTGATCCATCCAAAAACTATATCAAGGAACACATTATTGAAACCAACCATAGTCATATGGTTGAATTCTCCCAACATCCTAAGCACCTCATCTTCTTTGAAAATTTTCTCTCTAGAGACCATGAACATTACTCCACTTGACTAATTAGGGAAACTATTCAAATTGGAAAGAATCCTAACAACATGAATACATAAGATGACCAAAAATTGAGCCAAACATGGTCCCTTATCATCAACCAAGATCGAATAACAAACCAATTTCTCCCTGTTGAACTTTGGTTCGCCCTTTTCTTCCCTTATCTCTCCCCTATTCTCTTATCTTATCTTGAATCTTCTTGCTTTTATTTTCCTCCCTTCTTCCTTCTAAATTTCTCTCGCTAGCCTTCCTTTAAACCCTATTTTCTCACTAATATTCCATGTTAAAATAAGGCAATTTAACTATCCTTGATTTTGGCCCTTTCCCTTTTGGATTTAGAATTCTCGAATCTTCTTCTACTGCTGCTACTAATTATAGTTAGCTATTTTTCTTCAAAACTATTGAATATAATTTCTAAAACTAACCTCCTATTTACTCACTAACAATAATAAATTTAAACATAAATAGGGCCAACAATAACAACATTGGTAATAACTTCTCCTAGATTGGGTGGAAGGGTCAGGAAAGATGGTGGAAACCATCTTGTATATGGACATGGGGATGTGAGTGGGCATGACATTTGGTAATAATCACGACATGAGTGAGGAAGGATACAATAGTACATTTTTCCTATAAGATCAAGATTCATATTGGCGACAAGACAAGGTCCTTGATTATTGTTTCTCATGGGGGACAACTTATCATCAAAGATAGTCTTTGACTATGGGTGTTATTTTGAAAAGATATGAAAAGCATTCTCATGCTACCTACTTATGGAGGAAGGTTATAGTGTTAGGGATTTATCCTATTAGAAACTTCTTAGATGTTTTTCCTAGGAATTTGGTGCTATCAGACAAAGAATTATTGCATGGAGTATGGATTAGAGGAGGCTATAGTTGTTGTATGAAGCTTTGGATAGAATTAATGCTAGTGGTTGTGACAAGCATATGAAAGGTCATGGGTCTTTAGGGTGAAAATAAAAAATATCTAAAGCATAATCCATTGCTACAACTGACTAGACCTGTCATTTTGAGGCCACTTGGAAATATGTGGAAAACTTAGAAACCATGGTTAGATGAAAATGAGCCACACAAAAACCACAAAGTTCATGAGGAAGTTTGGATGTCCATTCTATACCTAGGTCACTCTCATGGAATGAAATCCAAATATGCAAAAAAAAAATGGTCTTGTATTTGCGTATCAAAGAACTAATTACTTGCAACATTGATTGCATGGAAACTAAGGAGGGTTCCATCATGTAAGAGATTGAGCAGTTAGGCAACAAGTATGATGCCCTCATCTTTTCTAATTGGGGAGTTATTATTGAAGAGGGAAATGATAGGGATGAAGCTAAAGCTATGGATGAAGATGGAGCTCACCACAAGTAAAACGAGACATGCACCTCAATGACTCCAATTGATGTGGGTGTATATTCCTAGGAATGACTTCCAAGTCCTCCTGTTTCCACTATATTCTCTATTTCTTCCTTTGATTAGGTAGTTTCTAAGGGGATTTCTTACTGTTTCCTTCTAAACCTATACTTCAAAAACCATTCAAGTTCAACACAGAGATGCACATTTAGACTAACATATAAGTACCACCCATTGTCACCTTCGTGGTTACTTCCCTCTCTTGAGGCTGATTTTCTAGCACAAGGAAGGCTTCACTATTAGGATTCCAATATGTCCTTAGAACCCAATAACAATTTTCATATTTGCAAAGAAGAAGATTTAATGGTTTCAGTTATTTTATGGTGATTTCAAGGAGACATGTGTCTTAGCCGAGGGTTATGAAGTTGGGAACAATGCTTCAAGTGTTTGGAACTTGATTGTGAGGGAAAATATCTCAATGAACATACTAAAACAACATTTCTTACTAGTTATATCAGATTTGTTATTACACTTACATCCAAGAACATCGCCACAATTATTAAGTACTTGTATAAATAAATGACATAAAAAAACATATAAAGAAATATGCCAATGAATATCCTAGATTTGATAACAAAATAGCTTTAAGAGGACAAACATGTCTCTCTTTTAAGGCCCCTTTTAGTAAAACCCATTATAAATAATATAATTGTATCCCAACAAAGAAGAAAGATAACAAGTACAAAAATAGCATCCTTACATGCATATAGTGGTCCCTAAATCTCATAGAATAAATCTCCAAATCTACTCAGAATATCCTTAACTACCACCACACTAGTTAAGGATATTCTAGATCCAAGATGAAATCATGAATTATAAATGAGGTGAATCCCTCCTTATATAGCCTTCCATTGCAACTACTCTTTGAATAAAATATTAAAAGAAATATCTAGAAAACCCTAGAATAAGGCATTCCACTTCTAAGGTTCCAATTGATTGGTTCACAAGTTTTGAATGTGTCAAACATGCCACTTGTCCCCCTCCTAGGCCAAGTGCTTCTTTAAGAAATGATTATTTTGACAAGAGAGCACATGAGATTTGTTCTAATAAATGACCATTACCTCCTCCTCTTTTCCACACATGAAAAGAGGTCCACAAATTACATGTGTCATTTCTAGGTCAAAGCATTCATCTTATGGCATGTGCCTTTGACTTTGAAAGAGGGTTTCTAGGTGCCATGTTTTATTGTCTCCTGAAGTGTGTCCTAGTACCTTCATCTATGCCTTGTTGAGTATTCTAGTGGCCTTCATTATGCCTCTAAATATGCAACTCATGCCTTGAGAATTATGAAGATACCTAAAAGGCACTCCCCAATAGAAGAGTATGCATCATATTGTGTAGAAACCTTGTCCACACCAATATTGTCAATCCCATGTATGGAATCCCTATCCTCTAACTCAATCAGTGAATATTTCATGCACCTTTAGGTGGTAACTACTGGCTCCATATTGTTAATTTATGATTACCAAATTTTATCTTCACTCTCAATAATTAAGAAATTATAAACGAAAATACATTGATAATCTTAACTAATAACGCAACTTAAAGTAGTAAATCATTCATACATTTGGCACACTTGCTTACCCTGGAAAACCCCAATGGGTAAAAATGGCAAATAATAATTTTATTAGGATAAAATCTTGGGCTCTCGTCTTGGGATAAAGGCCCACCAAGGAAAACACAAATCAACAAATAACCAACCCTTACAAACCTCAAGATCGGTCCTTCGATCTTGTTGTTTGGATGTCATCTCCCTTATTGCCCTTTTTCTCCTTTCCTTTGACCCTACCCCTACACACTTTGATGAAAGTCCATCTCCAACCAATTAATTAGACCTCACTCACTCTATGTGTCTATTGTGTCTTCTTCTCCCCCTATGATTCCTTTTATAACATCTCAATGACCAAAACCTTAATCCTCAATCTCCTCAGTGATTGATAGCTAAGATTAGATCTCAAACCTCACTTAAGATCGTCACTTGTGACTTAATATTAAGTTCAATTTTAGTCATTAGCCAACAATAAGTTAATTAATGTGATTTTCCTAAGTTAGACTTAGGAAATAGATACAAAAGTCACTTGTTCTCTCAATAAAATACTTAGAGTGGTAATGTGGACGACTCCTGCATGCCTAACACTTGGCATATGCAAAAGTACCTTTTTCGATCTACAATCATCAACACTTCCTATTATCAAGGAATATACTTCTTGAAGAGCCACCTGGAACTGGTTCTCCCTTTGACCTTAGCACACCATCGCACACATCATTTTGCACATTGGAATCCCTCCAACCATGTTGGTCAACTACTCCCTGATCACTAGAAGCCATAGAATCATGATGTTACATATCAGTGCCATGACGTTTAGCAACTTCATCCAAGGCCCACTCTCCCTCAATGTGTTCCTAGGAGCCTTCTCTTGCTTTTGAGCATCCATCAATGCATCTGGTATCTATTAGGTCTCCTTGTAGAACTGGAATTGGCTAACTTATTGGATTTTATAACTTAGCAGTATAATTTCAGATCTTAATAATTATGTCCTAATGATTATCATCCCATTTTTATCATTTCATAATTACACACTGAAAATTTCAACATTTACTTCTAGTGGAAATGAAACAAGGATCATTGAAATATAACCATTCACAAGAACCATAAGAGTTTTATCCTAGGAAATCCAATAGCAAGAAAACCCAACAACTTTTCTTAAGACGATCTTTCCAATAATAAGAGTACAACAATCATAACATGAAGAACTCTAATTCACAAGGGCATTCCAAGCATCACCGACTACATAGAGTGAACCCAATGGGCATAGAGGGTGTTCTCTTCTTCACAAGAAGCCCTAGCAATAGGGAAAAATTCTAGAGATGATAAGTAACCCCAAAATTTTGCTCCTTGATCTTTCAGTGTGACTGACTTAAAATTGCGCATTAGAAAGAGATGATGATGTGTGAAAACGACATGTTTAGATACTTATTTGTACACTTCAAATGACTTGAATTTCACTTATGGGTCGACTTGCACCTTTTATCTTCACTTTTCATTTTTATCTTTAGGGCCAATTTACTAGTTTGACCACTTTATTGTTAATTCACTTGTTGACCATTTATTGTTGGATTTTTCGTCTCCGAAAATTTCTTCACGATGATGATGTTATTCTTCTCCTCGTGTACTTGTCTATTCATTCATAGAGTCCTAATATTGATTAGAACCACTAAGAAGTCCCGAACACTTCTTAGATCTTGTCAATTCAACAATAGCCCTCTATCATAGAATATATTACTTTGAGCCCCATTCATGATGAATTTTTTCCCAATGTTGCATAATGCAAAACACATTAACGTAAATCCATATTACCCTCTGAAGTTGTAATCCCCACAACCTTTTCTTGCTTTTGAGCATCCATCACTGCCATCTTGTACCAACTAGGTCTCCTAGAAGAATTGGAAGGGGATAACTCCCTCTTCCAATCTGAAGGTTTAGTCCCCAGACTAGACGTCTATGAACTTTTCTCACCCTTAAGAGCCTGTTTCTGCTTTATCTCTGCTACTGATATTGATCCATGATCCAAGATCCCCTTGGATCCAACTAAAGTATTACCCTGTAACATGTATAGTTTTCCCTCTTTTGAACCAAGAACTTGTGCTGAGTCTATGCCAAATCCCTTTGGTCAAATAAGAACTCGACCACTCTTGAAAGAGTTTACTTATCCATTGTCCTCCAATGTTGATATTAAGACCAAACTCATCTTGAGCTCCAGTACATACAACACATTTGTCACCTCTAGAGATCCTCCTAACTTTAGCTGAAACATGACTATCCCAACCCCATTTACAACAAACTTGGCATGGGTTCCAAGCTCCACATGAAAACCTAAGTTTGACTTTGACAACATGGTGAACAACTCATGTGTCCTTGTCTTGCGATGAGAAGCCCCACTATCCACGAACTAGGCACCACCTGAAACTATGTCAAGAAGACAAGAGACTAATGATAAATCCTTCTCAAACCTCTTAGCAAATTCCTTGATTTGAGATTTTGCAAATTTTGCTAATTGTTGATTCTTACAATTCCATTTCTTTCATTTTGGACACTGTGAAGCATAATGGCCACATTTGCTTCACACAAAGTACTTGACTTTGTTCATGTTCTTCTTCTCTTTCACCGCTTGTGAAGATGACTCTCCACTTGCATTTTCCTTGCTCCTCTTCACCTGACTAACAAGAGCAACATTTTCCTCATCATCACCCTTTTGTTGGCCTCCATTAGATATTCCTCTTGGATCTCTTCTTGAATGAAGTCATCCCACAACCTCTCCTAGTTAAGAATATTTTCCAGTGCAACGATCCCTTTGACGAAGAGTGCCCATGGCTTGGTAAAGCCATTCAAGGAAATCCTCACCAACTCTGGATCTCCCACTGTCTCCCCAAATGCTTCCAAGTTATCACGAAATTGTGTGATCCTATTAAGATAAGAAGCCCTAATATTTGGCTTGGACATATTGGTGCTCCCAAGATCCTCCTTCAGTACCATGTTTCTATTTTGGTTATTACTTTGTATAAACCTGCGATAGCCTCGCACATTTCCCTTACTGACATCTTCTCACCTATGCGAGGGATCAAACGATCCTTCACTGTGTTTAAGATTATCCTCCTGGCTTTTACATCCTTGAAGTTATGAGCTACTAGGTCCTTTGGATCTATTGGTGGGGTCATTGTGGAGTTAGCAAACTCCCACAACCCGTTCATGATGAAAACCAAAGTGGACCTCACCTTCCATGGGTTGTAGTTGGATGCACCCTCCAATCTGTCTTCATACCTAAACCTAGTTGCTGCCATATTGAACTATTGTGTTGATTTTTGCCCGCCACACGAACTGATGCCCAGATTTTTGCCCGCTGCTAACTATTGCTCGAGGTTTCCCACAACTTTTTTCTACTGTCAAGGTTTATCTGGGGCTTCTCGAACCTATCATCTAGTTGGATGGCTGATATTCTTGGTTGCACATGCTCTTATGGGCATTTCTCAGCTTCTTTTCGGGGCTTCCCATTTTTTTGTGCATGCTTGTAGTTGCTCGCAAGTTTCCTTGCTACCTTGGGCTACTTGGTGGCTTCCTTGCAACGCTCTGCTGGTGTCGACGACTGTGTAGTTATTGTGGCGACTTTCCTGCTGGGAGCTGGACGCCCCGTTTGCGACTTGCTTCAACGACTTCAATTCACACATTCGCTGGTGCCTCCTTCGCATGTGCACCGAGATTCGTTTCTCGTCATTTCTCCTTGCTAACTCCTCCTACCATCATTCTCTTTGCTAACTCCTCCTACCATCATGCCCAAATCCAGCAGTAAGCTCCATGCATGGGAATTCTTTCTTCGATGGAGGCTCTACGTTCTGCAACTTCAATATCCCATAATCTATGGCTCCTCCTCCTAGCAGTTGGGATTGCACTCCGTTGTCACGCCACGTCCTCCTTCCACCCGCAACCACTATGTCGTTGTGCCCCCAACTTGTGTACCTCTCACCATAACTGTGCATGTGACTCCTTCAACCCTCAGCTCGTGCCTTTTCATGCAACTATCCCTTTGCACTCAGCTATTGTGCGTGCATATTATCATCTGGTGGCTTCCTGCTGCCACGTGTTATCTTCTCTCTCGACACCTAAACATCCTCTTCTATGGCATCCCTTTCCTATCGTTTATCTCCTTTGGGTCCTAGTCTCCTACACTTGTCACTCGATCTCCTAGTTCGCGGCTTCTCTTGACGCTTGCACAGCTTGAGCCACCACTTGCCTATGGTCGTCACTACTCTTCTTTTTACCTTAGCCAATGTACGACTCCCCTGTGGCTTGGTCTCCTGCTATTCACGACCTCCACCTAGAATGGCGACTCTAACACCATCCTACGTCGTATGTTGTACAACTGCTATACCATACGACTTTCTCCCACCTGTTTTTTTGTTTCTTTGTAAACCCAGTGGCAATTCGATTTCCTCTGCAGAGCTAACATTGCCATGTTAATTTCTTATTACCATATTTTTTCTTCGTTCTCAATAATTAACAAATTATAAATGAATATACATTGATAATCTTAACTAATTACGCAATGGAAAATAGGAAATCATTCACACATTTGACATGCTTGTTTACCCTGGAAAATCTCTTTGTAGAAAAACTAACAAATGATGATTTTATTAAGATAAAATCTTGGGATCCCGTCTTGGGATAATGGCCCTTTCAGAAAAATACAAATTAATAAATATCTAAGACTTACAAATCTCAATATTAGTCCTATGATCTTGATGGTTGGATGATATCTCCCTTACTGCCCCTTTGCTCCTTTCCACTGACTCTGCCCTGCACAGTTGGTTGAAAGTCTTTCTCCAACCAATCAATGAGATCTCACTCACTCTGTGTGGTTGTTGTGTATTTTCCTCTCCTTAGACTTCCTTTTATAACATCTCAATGACCAAACACCTAACCGTCAATATTCAAAGTGATCGATGGATGAGATTAGATATCAAGCCTCACTAAAGCTCATTGATGTGGCTTAATATTAAGTTCACTTTCAGCCATTATCTAGCTTTAAGTTAATTAATGTGATTTTCCTAAGTTAGACTTAAGAAAGAGACACTAAACTCACTTTCTCTGTCAAGCAAACACCTAGTTAGGTAATGTGGATGACTCATGCATGCTTGACACTTGGACTATGCAGAAGTAGTTTTCTGAGCTACAATCATCAACACATATGGGGACTACACACTCTTATGGGGTGCAAGAGAACTCTAGAATCTACATACTAATTATGGTGTACCTCCATAAAAAATGAAATGTTTAAAAACATATGGTGTGATCGATCCAAACATTCACATCTCTATCACCCTTACTTTATAATCCAAAATCATAATATTGTTGCTCAGTATAGTATGTTACAAAAAATGAATCGACTAAACAAGGCACGAGCCAAAATGCTAAATGGATTTATAACACCTCCTACTCTAATGCTCATAGAACTTATTCATCGTAGTCTATAAAGGCATTAATTCCTTCAACGATAGTAGCATTGGAGAATTTTTTTTTATTGGAAAATCTCTCTTTTCTCCATCGAAATGGCTGAGGTAAAATGTGTTTGATCTATCAACTACTTCAATTAGAAAGGCCCAAGCCATAATATTTCGAATTTATTATGATCTCTAGGCTTCTCATGATTCCTTTTCCATCGAAGACCAATATCTCCTTCTTTGAAGACCCTAGCTTAGATTTCTTATCAAACTTCGTCTTGGTGTCATCTTGGTTGGTTAAATTTTTTTGAAGAGTTTCTCTCATATGTTCATCCAACTCTAGAATTTGATCAATCCTTGCCTCTATTGCATGCTGATTTGTGAGAAAGGATGCAATAATTTATATATTGAGATATTCAAATGGATTGGCAAAGTCACATCCATTCCACATACTAACTCAATAGGGCTCTTTCCAATAGCTTGTTTTCTTGTAATTTTATCATTCTGAAGTGCAAATTTAAGTTGGCTGTCCCAACTCTTGTTATCTCCTTCTATATTATTAATGATATTCAAGATGTTCTTATTACTTGATTTATATAATCCATTACCCTAGGTATAATAACTTGATGAATGAGAAAATGCAGTTCCATAAAGAAGACGAAGTTCACCATATCAATAGAACTAAAAGGTTGGATATTATTTGTTAGAATCTTTGTTGGAACCCAAAATTGAGTGTTGATGTTCTCCTCAATGAAATTGATGATCACCTTACTTATATACTTCTTTGGTAGGATCTCTTCAACCTATTTGAAAAAATAATCCATGGTTTTAATGATCCATTCATGTCCATTGCTTGAGTTGTGATGAAATTTGCTTACAAAATCCAAACCCCATCGTTGAAATGGTGCTTCAACAACCACGTGATGCAATGGTAAGGACACCGCCTTCACTTTCCTTGTAAACATCTATTAAGGTTGGCAAGATCCAATAAACTTATGCACACAAATAATAAATTGTGGGCAAATAATAACTAAATCTCATTTTATGATTGGTTGTTTTTGGTGCAAAAGGTACACCACAAAGTCCATTGTGCATCTCATTCATTAACACTTGGGCATTATGAGGATGAACACATATAGGAATCGAATCATCCAATTTCCTCCAGCCTAAACCTCAAAGCTCTCCTTTTGGAACCTATTATGTATTATGGACATGACAAATTATGCAAATAATAAATGATATCTTTGTACCTTTCACTTTGCTGCGAATTTTAAAAAACATCGAACATTAGTTCAGGATTTGACTTGTTTTCAAGTTAAAGAATGGCCTTATTATTTTCTGTGTAATTTAGATAATCCTTTCCCCTTTATCAACTTAGCATGCTTAATTTCTCGGTGATATTCTCGAATTTTAGAGCTCCATTTTTATCTTCTGTAAAAACATTCTTGCTGAGCAAGAATTTCTTTTATAGTGGGATGATGCATAAATGCGACCACTTTGGAATTCCCAATATAACTTCTAAAATGTTTTAAATCTTTCACCAATACAAATGTTTTTTTCTCCATGATAAAATAATCCAATCCATATCTCCTCATGGTTTTTGTCATGAATTCTATAGGTTGCTCCAACTTTTGACTATTTTTCTACAACAGAACTCCTGTAGCAACGCCTTCTAATGCAGAAGAGAAAATTTGAAAATAGGCTTTGCATGATTTGGACTTTACCAAAATCAGGGACGATGATATTGCTTCTTTGATTTTATGAAACGCTTCTCTACTTTGTGCATTCCATTTGACCTCTTATTCCTTTTTCAACGTAGCATAAATAAAATTAACAATCTCAACAAAGTTAGGTATATATCTTCTAATAAAAATTATTTTCCAAATAAAGATTGTGTTGCCTTCATATTTGTGGGCAATAGAACTTTCTTAATCCCTTCCAATATGGATAGATCACTTTTAAACCCCTCTTTGATACAATATGCCCTGAAAATTTTCCTTCATCAATCCCAAAAACTGTTTTCTTAAGGTTAAGAGAAATCCCATATCTCCTACACCTCTCAAAGACCTATGTAAGATGATGGATATGTGTACTTATATATTTATAAGACTTTGTTAAAGAATTTGTATAAATCACAATAATCTAGCCCATGATGCCATAGGATGCATAATCGATTTCTTCAAAGACCTATGTAAGATGATGAACATCTGCACTTATATCTTTATAAGACTTTGTTAAAGAATTTGTATAAAACACAATAATCTCGCCCATGATGTCGTAGAATGCATAATCCATTTTTCTAAAGAAGCTGGATCTGACATTAAGTAATTTGAATGGGATCCTTCAATACATCAATGTACCCCATTGAGTGTTTTTTGTCCTCATCCATTTTTTTACATGCACCTAAATATCCCATGCACAATCATCCAACATGGAAATCATACATGTTCCTCTAACCTTCAACAAAATATTTTCCATTATGTGCTGGGGGTAATTGTCTTTGAGGGATGACCGATTCAAATTTTGTAAACCAACACATAATTTTATTTCTCCATTCTTCTTTATCACTAGGATTCCAAGTCAAATTTCAGGTAGGAGCAATGATTCTGACATCTTGCATCTTCTATAACTCTTTTTGAGTAATTGGTGCAAGAATGGGATTCATGTGCCTTTTCTTTTCTCAGAAAGTTTTAGGTCCATCCTTCAAAGGAATTGTATTCTTGATGACATCCCTCTTTTAGCCCTTGAGGTCTTCATAGCTACATGTGAATATGTTCTTGTATTCTCTAATTAAGGTTTCAATCTCTCTTCTTTCTTCAACACTACAATGCATCCGAATGCATATGCGATTAGGGTGTAATTTAGATCCAATATTGATATCAATTTTATCCTTTAGCTTACCTAACTTTTAATACTTGTTGGCCTTATCATCTTGATCAAATAGCTTTTTCAAATGAATGAACCCCTTTGAAAATTTTTCTTTAAACTGCATGATTGGCTATCTTGAATCTCTGTTTAATGCAAATTAGTTAAAAATCTGATGACTTTGCATCATTTTAAAAAAGTTGTAATTTGTCAACATTATTAAGAACAATAGGTCTAAAGAAAACCTCCATTTTAAAAATCAGTCTTAACATCCCATTACATGGTTAAAGAGTAGTTGTTGCTACATGAAACACATCAAGGTGTTAATTCAAATCTCTAGGGACAATCTTGATGGAGAAAGCATCAAATAATTAAACAATATCCCAAATTGCACTTTTGTACTTTTGTTTTCAATCATTTTTTGTTGTGCATTAGTTTCTTAATTGTTGCACTATAAGGTTACAATCACCAACTATTTTTAACTTTATTAATATTCATTTCCCTTGTTAATTCTGACCCCGACAACAATGTTTCATACTCAACTACATTGGTAGTGCAATCATATTCTAACCTATAAGAAATTGGTATATGTTCACCTTGTGGAGACGTGTATACAACCCTTTCTCTAGCGCATATCCTTGATTTGGCCCCATCAAAGTGCATCTCCCAAATAACATCTTGATCATCATTTGGTTTGTTGTCCACAAATGCATATGTAGATTAAGTCAATACAACCTAATTTCACAAATCATCTCAATAAAATGCATATTCATTCATGTGTTCCTTTGGGTATTTAATATGAAATTTCATCATAGGTTATGTAAAGTTTGACATAGGTATTGTCAACTGTAAGGATGGTTGCATATGCTAGATCTAGTTGTATGCTTCCATCTAAACTAGTTTCCCACTTTCTTAAGAGAAACATTTGGCATGCATCCAACCCAACATCAGTGACACAGACATCCATTAAAAGAGTGATATTAGGATAAGATACAATGAATGAAAGTGAGAGTTAGCACCCTTAGCCATATGATCAGTATAACAAGATTCAACCATAATTCACTTTTATAAGTGTGAGCATGCAATACTTAAGAGGCACTACTATAGGAGGTATAGTAATCTCCCTTATCTACTGAAAATCAATGCTTTAGGTTGGTCAATTGACTAGTCAATAGTTGTCAAGCTTCCTAATCTTATCCTCAATATATTTAGTCTTCTTCCAACGAGTTTACTCTTGACATGTCTCATATTTCCACAATACTGATAGGTCTTATGATTCATACCTTTATTAGTCGATCATTGATCATCATGGTTATTTTAGTTGGTCTAGTTGACATAATCCTTATCATGGTGACACCTATGGTATTTTTATTGATTGCATCCTCTACATATTTCTCTATTGTTCTATCGACATTTTCCCATAAGGAGATAGGCCTATTTCTTTTTCTCAAGTTTACCTTCATAAAACAACATTTCCTATGCACTAATTAGCAAATCATAGAAATAATCAAAGGTATACTCTTTACCATCTTTTTTTATGAAATCCCAACTGGCATGGAATGTCAAACATAACACATCATATGGTTTATTTAGATTCATCAAGATCAATTTTATAAGGTCACCATATTTTTTTGTAAAGTGCTTTCCACATTCACCCAATTTTAACTAAATCTCCTTCACATGCGCCATAGAGTCTTCAATCCTATCAAAGGAGAGAGGACTAACAGAGATCAACTCCTTTTCAAACCGCATCACTTGAATTTCATCCATGTTTATTAATAGGGTTTTCAACATCATCCAAGATTGATTCACACAATCGATATCACTTGTATGAAAGTGAATCATCCTATAGTTGTAGGTTGTAATGACTCCTACAACCTCATCCTTATTCCCATTGATAATGAACTTATGTTGTTGATTGTAGGTTCTCACAGTTAATCAACATTATGGTGCATGTTTTTTTTTTAGTATAATACGATAAAGGATCAAAACATTCCTTATGTTTCAAGCAGACACCCCACCCATCATCAAGGGATAACTCTTGTACAACAATGAAAAGTGATGGTTGGAGTGTCCACTTGAAACATAGGGAATGTTTTGATCCTTTAACACAATTTACTCCAAAAAAACTCCCCATGATTCTTATGTTCATCCTTTGGGGTCGGAACCACAATCTTTGTAAATTACCAAAGTGCTTTATTATTTAATAAAGCTTCTATATATTTTTCCTGTAGCGGGGGTTTCAACCCTGCTACGTGCAAACGAACCTCCCTTCTGTCAATGAGAAAATAGGGTAGAGTTCATGGAAGAAAGTTACAACAAAAAATGATATTAGCAAAACGAAATCAATAAACAAATGCGGCTACACTAAATAAAACTAAAAACATGAAAATTATACCCTCTTTTTCTTGAAAATGGGTCACCGTGCTTGATCTCGGGAATGGATCGCCTCTCCACAGGTTGGTTGGTACGGAGGATGTCTTAATATACTGGATGGGAGATGGTGGGGCTATGGAATGATTGGTAAAAATGGTGTGAATACTTTGAGAATAATGGCTTCTCAGTGTACTCACGGAATAGAATAATGGAGACCTTCACACTATTTTTATAATATGTTTTTAGGTTTTTTGGCCTTTTCTCTCTTTTAGAGTTTTGGAACCCTATTTAGGGTTTTTAGCCTTTTTGGGGGGGTTTTAGCCCTTTTTTGCGTTTTTAGGTCCTTTTTGGTGTTTTTTGGGCTTTTTAAGAGAGAATGAAGGTAAACCATAGTTCTGAAGGTCAAAAGTAAGGGAATTATGGTAGGAAAATTATGTATGTATGTGGTTTAGACCATGCAGAGCTAGGTGAGCAATGTTTTGCATTAACAGATTGCCCCCTGATGTGTGAGGAAAAGAGCTCACTCTATGGCCGATAGACATCATTAGATCATGGGGATAGTGGAGGGACTGGAGAGACCTGCAGAGATTCGGTGCTTGCTCGTTCGAACCGCGGGTTTTTTTATTAATATTGATTCCCAACAATGGGTGAGATACAACAAATGTATGACATGTATATGGATGATGCGGGCATACCCATGCTCGTAACAATTTTATCAAGGCTAAAAAATATGGGAGTCGACCATTACATATACAACTGATGTTACATAATGGTGGCCTCAATGAGAGGCTAAATACCCTACTGATATGAAGAACTGGTACATAGGAACCATGGCATTCTCATGGAATGCAATATCTTCACAACTAATGCTCTGTTGAATCTGAAAGTGTACATAGCTGGAGGGATCCATGATGGGGAGTCAAAATCTCTATGGTACAATCTGCCGCATCAATACTGAAGCTACACAGAAGCACTGTTCTGGGGATTCTAAACACTTTTTCCAACGCAATCCGGAAATCACCAGGGACATGAACCTGTTTGGGTCCCATAATAGACTCACCAATGTGCTAGAGTCAGGTGACAATCGGGGTCTTCAATCAAATGCTGCACGGACCAATACCCCATACGAATCTCAACGATGCTATGATGGAGATGAAGTCGAGCACGTGAGACATAACCATCCTAAGAGGCACTATTGACTCCTCTCAAGTGGTCCAAGGAACTCATCAATAAGGTGAATGATATAGATGTGTTGACGTCGACAGAGGGAGACCTTCAACTGACCAAGGTAATAATGTTTCCTTGACTAGAAGCACGAGGGGGATAACCAAAGATGTGGGACAATATGGGGACTTATGCACTAAAAGGGGGAACATGGGAAAGGGAGCACGGGGGACTCAAACTTCCTCTGTTCAGAGCAATGATGACAGGGATGACCTGGAAGCAAATGAAACTGACTCATATGAGAGGGATCATAGCTGTAATACTAGGAATGTAACTGTAGATGGGAAATACTGAGGGAGGTAACTCGACTAGTGATATCCAGGGGATCCGAGGAAGACTCATCACAAAATACTATGAACAAAGGTGACCCAATGGGGGAAAGATGCCAAACTGTGATATATGGGGTGGCGTCGAAAGACACCATTATGACACGATCTCTTGGATTTTTAGCGAGCTCGAGAAAGTAATTGCTCGATGGTTTTTTCATTTTTAGAGAGTCTGAAAATAGAGAGTCTGAAAATAGGAAGAAGACTCCAGTGTGGTCTCTTTTTTGTATGTAGTCTCCTGAGTCCAAAAAAGGTTTAAAGTGTGCGCAGGAGAGCTCTCCCAACCTTTGGGGAAGGAAGACTTCTTTACTGTTGGTAGTCCAATCAGGCCGAAAAAGGTTAAACCTAAACTAACTGGACGGTCATTCAAATACTTTTACGAGCATGAACAAAACCAAGTTTGCTTGGTAATCTTTTCTTGATGAGAAGGCTTGAAAAGAGCTTAAAGACAACCCATGATGAGTTTTTTTTCGTAAATTTCGGTCCCGATGCCTGAGAAAGCATAAAAGGATGCAAAGGGAACCATTTATGGCCTGAATGTGCCAAGGTGGTCTTGCCCTTTAAAATAATTTAACGAGCGTGAAAGGAAGCAAGCGTGCTCGACGATCTTTTCATTATTTTAGGAGTCAGAAAAGAGCTTAACAGAAACTCCGTAATGGTCAATCAAGCAAGGGGGAAGTGTTCAATGTATGGAAAGAGGTTATGTTGTGAGCGTGGCTAATAGGCATAAATGCAGAACACTGGTGGGGCCCCCTTGCGAGACGATGGATGGTGGTAAAGTATGGCCAACTGTGCAGTATGGATGGAGCAGATGGCTCGTGAACATGCCAATACATACAAGGGGAGATTCACATGATGGCACACAAACCAAGGTGGCTTCCAAGAAATGGCCCTAAAAATCATAGTGAGAGCATGAGACAAGGGTCTCATCAAAAGATAGAGGACGGAAAAATGAACCCGGTGGTGTAAACGACGTCTCAAACAGACTTTGGATGACTCTAACTAGCAGCTAGTGATGCTACCCCTGGTGCAGTGGTGCATAGGGAAAACTAGACCAAATGGAGGCCTATTGGTACAAAGTTAGCTCAACATACAAGGTGTGATTCGCGTGGTGGCATACAAATAAACGTGACTCCGAGAAATGGCCCGAAGAATCAGGAGGAAGGGAGGCAGTCTAGAAGGTCATTTCTTGACCCAAAATATTTTTGCACACTGGTGGCAGCTTCCTATCCTTGTAGAGGATGATCCATACGTGGGCATGGAATACCAATGAGATATGGAGAGGTCTCGACCTCCAACGCAGGTCTTGGGACCTGATCGTATGCTAACATGGTGGTATCTAGATTATACATGAAACATACTGTGTGCATGTGCATAGGTGGGACCACACCCTCCAGTGGGCTACCAACAGTGCAGGAGCATGGATTATATCCACTTGCTCACGTGCAAATGATGCGATGAAGTTCTACAATGCACTCACTGCAACTAGACGTGGAGAAACTATTGGAGGGATCACCGACTCGTGGTAAAAACAATGTAAAACAAAAATTAAAAACTATGCCCCAAGTGCTGCATGGTGAGCGACTCAGGCATAGGCACTCCGGGGAAGGAAATTTGCCTTGCCTTAGAGATTCTGTAGTTGGCGCAAAGTGCATGGGGGAGGAATCTGGAATTCAATGGGAAGAATCGAATCCACACCATCGGCTAAGTGAAATGGGGTAAAACTAGTGGTGGTTTTGACGATCTCTCCGTCATCGCGAAAGTGGTGCCGAGATAGATCAAGTGGATCTCCCGCAGTCAAGGAGGAGGAAGGACTACTGGAAGTAGAAATCATGTATATGGTGGTGGTTGTGTTTGAGGATGAAGCGGGAGGGTGGATTTCCTCGATGATGGTGATTTCAGATTCATGATAGTGTTTCTGAAGGTCGTGAAGGATTGACCGATACTCAAACAAGTCTAGGCAATGGTGCGAATAGTGGCCACACAACCCGCAAATTACGCATGGATGGTTGGTCCTCAATGACTTGTTATTTACTGTTGGTGGAGCTAAGATGATGACTACTAGAGTGCCATCAGCTATATCCATAGCGTCTATGTGTGTGTGAAGGATAGGTATATCTAGACAATTCTGCGTTGCATGACCATGGACGTCGCACAAAGTGCAATGTGGAGTTGGACGAGGCTCGATTGTTACTTTGGTGGACTTTCCCCCAGCGTTCTTTGGGAGAGGAGGGGCAGGTTTGGGAATGGAAACCATGTTTAGTGGGCTAGGAGGAGGGAGTGACTCCACCTCAATAGGTTGGATGGGAGTCAATGCGACCTGGGACATCGGAGGTGGGGTAGGTTTTTCTGGGCACCACACATGAATTCTCAACATAAAATTAGGTTAATTAAGAGTAGCCATTACACTCTTGCTCACGATGCCAGATGGTGGAAACATGAAGGGAATCATGTGGATCAGGAACGAACCCCAATAATTCTTGGGTGATAGTGGTTGGGGTTGCGACTGATGTTGTGATGTGGTCAGTATGGTACTGGATGTGATAATAGATAAATCTGTTGTGTCAGTCGGTGTAGAGGGAGGTGGAAAAAATGGGAAGGTGTCCTCCATAGGAGTGTTGGAAAATAATACCGGGCGCACAGAAAGTAAGGAAGGGATGGAAACGTTGTCAATGGTAGTATCAATGGTAGGAATGACGTGTTCCAGTGTGGCTGGCCCCGGTGGATCGTAATAACTCAACTGGTCGACCGTCACGATCTTTCCATCATGAGGAAACATCAGGAGTCGAAAGACGATGGAAGCCAAGGCTCTCATGGAATACATGTAGCTACGTCCGAGAAGGATGTTATAATCAATTTGGGCGTTAATAACCTTGATGTCAATCAAAACCTTTTTACCAACTAATGAAATAGGAACATTTGGAAGAATGCCCTGGGCCTTTGTAGAGCAACCATCGTAGGCGTGAAGGGTGGTAGTGGACGGTTGGAAGGTAGGGGACCCGAGTTTCTGCCAAACAAAAGTTGACATAACACAAGTGTATGCCCCTTCATCAACGATATATCGATGTACGACCAAATTCTGAATTGAGACCGGAATTTGGAAGGCGATGGTGGATGGCATTCTGGGTTCTCCTTGGTCCAGATAAAACGTGATAAACCTGGAATCAGTAGGATCCACGACACCTAGTGCGGATAACAACGCTTTTCACTGTGTTGGGCAAGTTTTGAGCACTTCTAGAGTGGAAATTGTTGTAGGTGATTGAGCCAAGTCATCAACGATGCTATAATTTAGGGCAGCTCGAGCAGTCGCGTTGTTGGCAATACATCATATAGGAAACCCTGGAACTCTGGTTGCCCCATCACTAGGGGGTGTAGGTAAGTGGAGGGGCATGCTAGAGGTGTCAGAAGTAGACGGCGTTGATGGGTCAGTGGTTTTCGTGGCGGAGTTGTACTGGTTGCACCGAGTCTGGAGGTTGACTTCTTCGGTTAACAGTGTCATTAGGTGATGGACACCAGTCTATGTAGGTGGAGCCGTGGTGGGAGCAGGTGGGGCCAAGGGTGTGGTTGCAATCAATCCTTAGAGTGGTAATGGGTTTTGGAGCACCATAGGCAGAGGACCTGGTGGTGCTGGGTTGGGTTGAGCCTGGGCCGCGACATTGGCATCATGTTGAGCTTCATTTTGGAGAAATTGTCTGATGCGAGTCATGTGAGGGCACATATATATGCGTATAGTGACTGTAGGTATTACACAGGGCACACGGATGATTGGTTCGTAACTGTGGGTTATTTCCCGGTCGGTCAGTGTGTTGGGGGTTCTATGCCGATGGATTGGCACCGTTGTTGTTGGGGGGTTACGATGTTGGCCACCTCCTTGCGACTGATTATTACCTCGATTTTTCTTACCCTGCCCTTGTTGGTTGTTAGGGGTGGGTTGGTTGGGAAGGTTCTGCTGAGCGAAAACCTGTCCCGTGGAAACCAGAGGGGACGAGGCTGGAGTCGGGTTATGCTGCACTAGTGGCACATAATAGATTGGAGGAGCTGGGGGAGATGCAAATCTGGCCATTTGGCCCGAATACGATTGTGCCGAATAGGTCGGTCCATGGACGTGATTATGTGGCACAGGAGGTGCGTAGGAGGGGGTGGCTATAGACTGAGCCATCATCTGTGAGTAATCGGGAATGTAGTTTGGTTGCACAAAACTATGGGTGTTACCTAGGTGTGGTGGCATCATGTGAGGTGCCACATAGCACTGAGGGTGCTGTGAGATAGAGTTGATAACTCCATCTACAGTGTGGGATTCCCCTAGTGTACCACGGTGGGTGGTGCCGGCATGGGGAGCATTAGGTATGACGGTGTATAGGTACCCAAATTGGGTGTAGATTAAGTCAAACTGTTGATCCTTTAAGATGGCCTCCTCCTCATATTGGGGTCGCTCAAAGGTGACGTCCTTGGCTATGGGTGGGAGTAAGGTCTTTAGAAACTAGTCAAGGAAGATCCTGTCATCAAGTTGGATCTTGCACAGGCTACGTCATCATTGCCACTCATGGATGTGGTATGTGATGTGGGTAGCTGTATTTTGACGGCAGGATAGAAGGATCTCCACTCCCTCATCATATCGGACGGGTAGTTGGAAGCGCTGGAGGAACATGGAGGCAAGTGAGTAGAAATCGGGATAAGAGGCATGTGGCAGTTCGACGTACCATTTCATAGCAACACCCATGAGTGTGCATTGTAATAGCCTCAGTCTAATGGAGTCATGCACAATGTTGTTTGATGAACACCATAAATGGAAAGACATGATATGGTTTTGGGGGTCCTCGCATGCCTTTCCCTCAAACTTTGGGATGTTTGAAGGAAGTTTGGTCGACATGGGAGGCCAATGAGGTTGATGACTGATGGGGTCATTCGTTCACCTAGCCAAATCTGGAAAGTTAAGACGAGCCATAAAGGGTAGGTTAGACCTGAGGTTGGCTCGTGATGGACATGCGATGGCATCGGAGTTTGCAGGAGTATGATGTCCATGCATGGCTAGGGGTGTATGAGGTTGACCTCCCGTAGAAGGGATAGTCAGAATGGTTGTGGAAGGGCCACTGCCTCGAGGTATGTAAGGTGGTACAGTAGTAATCATGGTAGTTGGTGTGGGGCCGCCACTAATGGGTGGTGGCGTACCTACAGTAGCATGCTCATTGGTGGTGGTACAATTGGAAGGGATACCCATGATGATGGGTTTCAAGGACATAGGTCCAACGCCACTTACCCCTCCGAATAAGGGATTGGGATTTGTGCCAGCCATGGGACTAGACAGTGCAATGAACAGATTAAGTTCGGAGCGGTAGGATTCCAAATCAGAATCAGAGGTTGTGTGTCCTTCTGAAGGTGAGGAGGGTTGTTGAAGAGGGCTTCGACAGTGATGATATAAAGAACCAAACTGAGGGGAGTTCCCCCTAAGTCGATGGGAATACCGTGGTGAAGCAATGATGGCTGTAGTAGTAACAGGTAATGAATTTAGACCTCGGTTTAAAACGACTTCCTATTGGTTCAAAAGGAGTCACTCGGCCACCAAGACTATCTGAAGACAGTGCTTTGGTTTTCCTCATAGGTGGGTATCTAGTCAATCCAGTGGGGGTTTTTTCTCGTTTCGCATGGAAGGTCCTCTCAATGACCAACTACTTTGGGGTTCCTGTGGTACTCCTCACAATGAGTTTTAGGGAAAAGCCCAAGTACTTCCCACAGTTGTTGCGGATGAGACTTATGTCCCAAGCTGAATGTTATTAAGTAAATTTGGTTACTTTTAAGGTTTTGCTCGGGGTCATGAACTGAGCATGTTTGATTATTGTTGTGAGTATGTGCACTTGTGTATGAAACTTTGCTTTCCGAATATGAAATAAAATAAAATAAAAATGAACTTCTCTGCAAGAAACAAGCAAAGGGCTGTACCAAAGTAGGTCTGAATAGGACAAGAAGATCTGAAACAAATGCAAGACAAACAAGGCTCTGAAATAGGTTCGGGAAACTGATTGTTATGTTTTCAAACTCATGGTGTGACTACCCCAACTTCGTATCCTTCAAATCAAAGAGGGAGTTCTAGGATCTCAACAAAGTGGAAACAAGTCCACTCGTAGATCCATAGGTCAAACCCCAAGTGATCGGTGCTCAACAAGGAGGACGCTAACACCGTGAGACCCCCAACAGTCTCCACTCCCCGTAGCCTCCAAAGTCACATGTTTTTAGTTGAAGAGAAATAGTGAAGCAGATGCCTATTACTGAAACTTATTCAACCACTCGTCGTATCTCAAAAGACCCCAAAGGGCGATGACTAAGTAGAGGAGGAGGGGCCAAATAAGTGGGTTAATTTCCAACTTATAAAATGAAGACAAATCAGGAAAACAACTACAATCAGCTCGAAAATAGACAGGTCGCACAAACAGGAAAAACAAAGGCGACTGGGTCACCCAAACAGGAAAAACAGAGGCGGATGGGTCGCTCAAACAAAAAAAATAGACATGACTTGGCCCTATGAGGAAAGTCACGCTTTACGGGGTTAAGGCCACGACCTGGATCGTGCCTAAGAGGAAAAATTGTGCGATTGGGTCCCGCCTTCTGGCTCGAAAGGTGTGAGTTGGTCCATATAGGAAAACATCAAGAAAAGAAAGCCGATAGGGGCCGAGGGGGGCAGGAACTAGTGCCGTACAGGTTCGGATCGACCACGTGGGGGCCCGATCAGTGACAACTGAATATAACAACTAAATAAACACCTGAAAAACCTAGGATCTAAGAGGATCCCCCAATATGGTCGCCAAAACTGTAGCCGAGTTTTCACCCCTGCTACATGCAAAAGAACCTCCCTTTTGTCAATGAGACAGTAGGGTAGAGTTCATGGAAGAAAGCTACAAAAAAAAAACGATATTAGTAAAACGAAATCAATAAACAAATGCGGCTACACTAAATAAAAGTAAAAACATGAAAATTATACCCTCTTTTTCTTGAAAATGGGCCATTGTGCCCAATCTCGGAAATGGAATGCCTCTACATAGGCTGGTTGGTATGGAGAATTTCTCAACGTACGGGATGGGAGATGGTGGGGCTATGGAATGATTGGAAAAAATGGTGTGAATACTTTGAGAATAATAGTTTCTCACCATACTCACAAAATAGAATTATGAAAAAAGGGATAAGAATCTTGTTGATGGAGACCTTCACACTATTTTTATAATATGTTTTTAGGTTTTTTGACCTTTTCTCTCTTTTAGGGTTTTGAAACTCTATTTAGGGTTTTAAGCCCTATTTAGGTTTTTCAGCCCTTTTTGGGTGTTTTAAGCCCTTTTTGGGTTTTTAGGCCCTTTTTGGTGTTTTTTGGGCTTTTTAAGAGAGAATGAAGGTAAACCATAGTTGTGAAGGTCAAAAGTAAGGGAAACATGGTAGGAAAATGATGTATGTATGTGGTTTATACCATACAAAGCTAGGTGAACAATTTTTTGCGTTAACATTTTCCATGTGCCACAGTTATGGCCATTTGGAACCACAAGTACTTAATTAGAACTCATAATCACTTTGCAAATCCTATTCCAATTTCCAATTAAAAACATGAGCCAATCTACTAGAGAGATTTGATTTGGTAGAAGCATGTATGCGAGTGACAACCTCTAAAGCAACTTGTATACAATAGGACGAGTGCAAATCAACAATTCAAATGCCATGTTGGAGAACTGGGGAATTATAGAAATGAATAATAATGAATTCCAATATGAGTTGGTGTTGATAGGAACGTGTCATAATGAATAATAAAGAATTCTAATATGAGGTGGTGTCGATAGACATGTTATAACAATGAAGCACAAGAGAGCATATCTCGACATATATTTTTCATTCATTGATAGATTGATCCATGGCATAATGTATAAATAACCCAACCAATAACTAATTCCCATAAGATATGGATGAAAATCAATTTTGATCACCTTAGGCATGCTCGAACCTCCAATTTTTTACTTTGACCTACACACCAGTTGACTTTGATAGGTATACCATTTGTTTCCAAACCACTTCACCTCACAGTTAACTATCTACTCAACTACCTAATTGGCCTTTTACCATCGACATCATTACACCAACTATTTGAAACAAATTACATCGATTATTTCCAAAGGATCTAGAGATGGGATGAACCTGTTATTCCATTAATAATTTCACCATAAGATTCAAAGAACTATGTAGTTTTTCATGTTGCCAAGAAAAAATTAGTGAGGCCAATCCCATCCTTTTCCACATTAATATGTACACGTAGGATAAGCTAGGAGGATTTTCATAATAGATACAAACAAGTTCATTTTACAACATTTAGCCACTTTAAAATTTATAGGTAATGTGTTTGCCAAATTTGTTGTTAGGGTAATACATGTTAAGTATTCAACTAAGAATTTTTTTAATACTATTTCTTAAAAAATGGATTTGTTTAACGATATTATGAGTCTATAAGATATGGAACTCCCGTTAAAATCTAAAGGAAGAGATGAAAAACATTATAACATATATAATTTATAATGAGAATACTGGCAAAGATTGCTTCTTCAACCATAGATTTTTTGGAATATTGAAAGAATCAAAGTATGGAAAACACATGATAACATATATAATAAGCATTAATTGTGTTTTTATTATTATTTAATTTTATATGTTTCATATTGACACTTAAAATGGTATTTTAGGGTTTTCATCCACATTTTTGAGAGTTTTCTTGACATAAGCCATGTAGGAGATACTCATATAGTGGAGGGGATGGAGGGTGATGTGAAAACAAACTCAATAATCATAAAGAGGAAGAGGAAGCACAACTCTATATATGGTTTATTTACCAATTATCATGTTATTTTTAACCAAACATTTTTTTAAGTGACATTTTATGGTTTTGTTCTCATATTAATTGTTTATTGAGAAGAAACATGGAGAGTTTAAGGATTTTAGAAATTTATATTGGTCATTGTTGAAGGTGAGGTGGGTGTAGCCCCATTCCCACGTCATTCGATGTTGTACTTGTAGGATCTCCACAGTTTGGAGGTTCCATGGATAGTAACAAAGAAATTACATGGTTCCATTTGAAACCAGCCAAATGATAAAAATATATTTTGGAAAAGTTTTTCAAAGATGACTAGCATAACCTTAGCTGCTCAATTATAGATGGAATTTCTAGTGTACTCAAATTTCACGACAATGTAGAAGAAAACACCGAATTCTCTTGGTTTAGAACACTTATGCACACAACAAGTAGAAATGGAAAAAAAGAGGATATTGCACCAATTTTCATTTCAATCAACACCTTGAACTCATAATTAAAAATATATTGGTAAGGTAGTATTTTATTGTCCAACCTTTTTATTCTACAACCAAGGGTAAATGTTATTGTCCAAACTTGTCTTATACAACTAAGGGTAAAATTTACATGTCTTATTTTGGTTTTTAATAGACTTAAGTATTTCTATCTAGGTTTCTTATTTTGTATCTCTATCCATGTTCATCCTATGACATTATCATAGATTATTTGGTGTATAACTCGATTTTTACTTGAAAAAAAAATTTCATAGGAATTTGTGATGATATTATTTGGATTAGTAGAACTATGTTACAACTATGTTTCAAATATGATGACCACTCTCTTATTGATTTCTACCCTGATTTATATGATGTTTTATGTAATGATTGGGGACATAAAAATTACAAAAAATCATTGATATCTCTCCAAATTTATTAAATGTTTTATGTTATGCTTGGGGAGATACAACCTCACATGATGTGGCCTCCAATATGCCAACATAGATGGTGCTTGTTACAATTTGTTTTCAAGTATTTCAATACATGGTTTGTCCTACTAATTTACCGCTAGAAGAACATTTGCAATTTTTTAGGAATGATACTTAATCAATACTTGGCTAACATAAATAGTAACCCAAAATCATATATATATATATATATATATATATATATATATATATTTATTTACTAATATACAAACAAGATAAATTGCTACACAAACATAGTATTTTGGAACATAACCCATAAGATTAAAACATATATAACACAAACTCGGAATCCAAACTAACCCATGGGATTCTATATATAATAAAATATCTTGCTCATTATTCTCTTACAATATAATCCTAATTTATTTCTACACTTTGGCAGAATTATAAAGCCTTGATGGCAATACGAATTCCATAAACAAGCTAAGAATCTAAGCACACAATTAACCTCATTGGGAACTGCAGAGAATTAGCATAAGGAGAGAAGAAGAGGAATTAATGAACACACATAAATGAATGATCAATAAATGATAATTGATATTATTACAATGGTAATACATCCTTATACAGGATATTAGAGTTGATGGAAGCCAACTCATTGCTAGCTCATAAATCAGACTTACCAAATATGATAAACCCCCATAGGTGGCTAAAGCACTTCCCAAATCAGTCAAGGACCTCACGAATTAGAAAAAGCATGAGTGAGTTGTCAAGAGTGATGAAAAAACATGCTTATCCTGGAATATGTAGAGAAAATAATGGAGGATGGGTTGGCAACAAAAGATACCAGTTTCCTAGTTAACTAGCTTTACCTTATCCACATAAAAGCTGGATAAAATCAAAATAAGGCAGAATCTCTAGGAATGCACAGTTACCAATTTTGGGAGTTAATAAAGTGGTCAAGATCAACCCATAATCAAAATTAAAGCATTCCTGGGGTATAGATGGCAAGTGTTGACTTTAAGGTGCAAGTGGATGCCAACTATCTAGGCTAGTGGGTAGGAAATTAATCAAAATTGATTAATTATTTTATCCTAAGTTATGAGTGGGTTTAATAATATCCCAAAACCCACCTTTAAGTCTAAATTTATGATGATATTGCAAAATATAGGTTTATATAGGGCCCAACAACAAGGCTATGGTCACCCTTTAACAATTATTATGTCCAAAAAGCCGAGGAAAGAGGCAAAACCACATGGGAAAAATCATCCCTCAAGAAAGGACATGGAAGGAAAACCAAAAATTTTGAATTACTGCTGATGCTGATCCAAATTAAATGTTATGTCTAGAGGAATCTTCTTCTCGGGAAGAAGAGAAATCTGCTCACCTGGATCAAGAACAGTTGAATGATGGAAATTGGGACCATGTAGAGCAAATGAGATCCAATGATGTGAAAGCTCTTGAGAGTTGTAATCAGCTCCAAGATGATGTACTAAATTGAACTTCGAACCAATAGAGATGAAATCAAATCCATGTAGGTGAAATAAGAGTCCAAGCGAATGTATGAGGTCTCCATCTTCATTTACACAGAGAGGATATATGTAAGTGATCATGTAGGAACATAGAGAAGCCATAGGATCAAAGAGTGTGAATGGAAGGGTTCCATGGGTTGATCTAGCTTCCAAAGAATCCAAAATAACACATATAAGCATATCAGTAGACTCAAGGGAATACACTGATAATGAATCCTCTGTAGTAGAAGTCTGAAAGGAGGAAGGAATGAGATGTTCAAAATATTCAAGGAGGCTCTAAGGATTGATGTCAGGAACAAAGGAGGAGATGCAGAAGCACATGATATCAAGTATGGTAAGTGGTATGACACAAATAATGCTTGATCTAGCATAGAAAACATCCTGAAATACACTAAGTTGCACACCATGAAAGATAGAAGTATGCACAAAGTGTGAAGGATTTGACACATAGTTCTCATAATCTATGATAGAAGACATAGATAACAATGAATGTGTGGGTGAATCATCATCAATAGAAATAACATCTCCATTAGTCACTTATTTTTCATCATCAGTGTCTTCAAGAGACACAGAAAAATATTTCTCTTCAATATTTGCTTCTTTATTGAAGAAGGAAGCATTCGAATCAAAGAGGGTAACAACAACATGAACTGTATGAGAAACTTCTTCATCATAAATAACTTCATCAGAGAATGTAGAGGCCAAGATATATTGAGAGATATCACATGAGGAGATGCTTGGTTCGCTCCATGCTTCATCTTCTAATTCCTGCATACCAAAAGCTTTGCCCAAATTTTTCCAAAGCTCAAATGGATACTCAGCAGAATCTATGAGATGATGTATATTTGGAGAGATTCCCAAACACATAATTCCATAACTAGCTCTATCAAAATTATTTAGCTAGTTAATATTCTCTTCATAAGACTCAGCTTCGCTCAAAGCACCAATGGAGACATCAAAGAGACATTGCCTCTTCAAGTATGCACTCATGTTTGGCTTCCAATCATCATAGTTGAAAGGAGATAGTAGAGGAACTTTTGAATCCATATTGAAGTTATTGCACTTGCAAATAAACTTGGAAATCTGAAAGGGGAATTAATTGATGAGCTCCCAAATCTTTGATGCCATGTCATCAATTTGATATCCTATGCTTTGATACCTTGTCAGAATTCTAAAGCCTTGATGGAAATATGAATTCCATAAACAAGCTAAGAATCTAAGCACACAAATAACCTCACTAGGAATTGCAGAGAATTAGCATAAGGAGAGAAGAAGAGGAATTAATGAACACACATTAATGGATAATAAATAAATGATAATTGATATTATTACAATATTAACACATCCTTATAAAGGATATTATAGTTGATGGAAGACAACTCATTGCTAGCTCATAAATCAGAGTTACCAAATATGATGAACCCCATAGGTGGCTAAAGCACTTCCCAAATTAGTCAAGGACCTCACAAATCAGAAAAATAATGAGTGAGTTGTCAAGAGTGATGGAAAAACATGTTAATCCTGGAATATGGAGAAAAATTAATGGAGGATAGGTTGGCAATAAAAGATACGAGTTTCCTAGTTAACTAGCTTTACCTTATCCACATAAAATCTCGATAAAAGTAGTTGAAGAAAAAATATGCAGGAAAGTGTAGTTACTAATTCTGGGAGTCAATAAAGTGGTCAAGATCAACCTAAAATTAGAATTAAATAATTCCTGGGGTGTAGATGGCAAGTGTTGACTTTAAGGTGCAAGTGGATGCCAACTATCTAGGTTAGTGGGTAGGAAATTAATCAAATTAATTAATTATTTTATCTTAAGTTATGAGCGGGTTTAATAATATCCCAACACTCTTCAAGACTTAGTGTCAACTATATAGGTGCATAGGTTGAACTTAGATCAATGCACATGACGTTTAATTTCATAAACAATAGAATACACAATACATATCGAAGGAAACTAAGGGATTTTAGGCTCAATGATTATCCTCAATTTACAATGGATCACAAGTAATAGTTGTGCCCTTATTTTATATTACAAAGGTGGTCGTATAATGATGAAGACTAACATATTCTAGAGATGAAGTTCAATTGGGTTCTCTAAGACATAGATGTAGTGTTGTATCCATATGTTCATCACTGCATGACGTAATTCCTTATTGTCTTTCCCAAGCTAGCTAGGGGTTCTTAGTTATACAAATACCTCTTCAATGTATTGAAACATAATTTTGATAAACATTTCTCTATAATTCCAAGTTTTATTTACATAATATTGAATTTCATTACTTAATATTGCCTTGTATAGTTGGAAATACAAAATTCCAATTTCTTGCATAAGGTCATTTTGATTGATATAGATGCAACCTAAGTAATTTTAGATTCAAATATTGAAAGTAATGTCTCCTCTAAATGACTTATGGATAATTTCTTGTACTTTTCATGGTTGTTTGGGTTTTGTACTTCTTCATGCACTGGAATTCATTTTCAATTATTGCATTGTATTGTCACCTAGGTTGTTCCCCTCTCTCACTAGGGTCTCAATGTTGGGCCATAATGTGTAGGAGCACCTTCCTACGGCACTTTAGGCCTTTGAGCCAATCCTCAAGTGAGAGGGTGTATCCTCAATTGTCCTAAATTTTATCCTTGCTTGTAACATGAGATTTTTTATTTTTATTTTTATTTTTTTTAAATCTATGGAGATCCAATGGATTTATTGCAAGGGTAATATGGTGCATGGTGTTTCCTTTGATATTTTTTTAAAAGAAAATAAAATTATTTTTAGCTATAGTTTTGGGGCTATAGTTTTGGGGGTGACCAAGAATCCAAAAAACAAGGGGGTTTAATAGATTTTAGTCATAGGAATGATCTTCTAAACCATGGGCACCATGATCTAGTTGTGCTTGACAAATGTTATAATATTAAGAAGTCAAAGTATGTTATGGTCCTTTAAAATAATAAACTTATATGCTATAATATAATATTAATAAGAAGATTCCATTGGATGTAGCTTGGGTGGTTGGGAGGAATAATTGTTACCATCCCCACCTAAGTTTAATTCCTTGTAAGTGACATGTTGAGCCCTTAAACGGGCCTATAAGATGCTCTTGTTGTTGAGCCCCCATTGTACCGAAAATTATCAAATACCCTATGTGCCCTCAAAAATTTCAGGGAGGATTTCTATAAACATAATGAACATCCATCTTTGGTGCCATGAACCACTATATATATGGAAAATATTTGTTGAAAAAAAACAACACCAATTTGCCCTTCATAATGATTTGCTTCTTAACTTGAGGTTTCATTCCAAAATCACAACCATACAACCTTAATCTCGTGCTATTATAATATTCATGCATAAAATCTACATAATGCATGCTACAAGTAATGGTCTCTGTGTAGCTAAGGTATCTACATGATGGAAAAGGTTATGCATGAGATAAAGAGAGATGAATATTGAAAACTAGGTGAGAAAAAATCTATTGGTAACTCTCACGTCAACTTGTATGTGATATAAAAAATGGGTAGCATACCAAGTGTGGACTACATTCATAAAATAATTGATGCAAGTATGTTGCTTATATAAGATGACATGCATGCTAAATAATTGATTTATGTGCATATAAATAAGCCAAACATGGTTGTGCATGCAATCTCTCCAATGGTTTCAGGCATCTATATATAACCTAAGGAAAAATATGTGGATGCATATGTGTGAACCAACAATAAATTAAGTAATGTCCCCAACTCGTAAGGCTTTTGACAATTGAAATGAACCAGATAACTACCCATGTAAGCAAACATCCAACCGTCAAAAAAAGCTTTGGATAGCTTAGGAATATTTGCAATGGAGATTCTGTCCTTTTGGCAAATAAACAATGGTAGTGTGGTGCACTATTAACCATCAAATTTTCTAGCATTTTTCAAATCTAGGAATAATGGGGAATAACAAAAAATGTGCACCTTTCTATATAAACTTGTTACGTCACAAACTGTATAGGCATACTTGGATTTATTTTTTTGCTTCATTTTGCTGATGTATTCTAGATGGTTATTGTCTACCTTTGCTGCTTCTGGGGCCTCCATATGAAACGAGTGATGAGATGACGCTACCACGATGCCATGTTTACTGCTAGAACATGATAGATGATGATGATGTATATCATGTTGTTGTACTTTACTGCTATTGTATAATGTATTTGGTTGTTTGGATGAGTATACCTAGTAGTATCAGTTATAGGTTGATGAGGGTGAATGGGTTTTGGTTTACTTACATACCATGAACCAAGATGACTCTTGTCTTTGTAAGGAATATTCTCCATTTTTCAGTTTCATTTTTTACCTTCTCCATATCATTGATATTAGTTCACTTTGTATTTGCATCCCAATGGTCTAAAGTTGATTTGATTGGCTCTTTCTCTCCCCCATGTTGTGGAATTGTCACCATCTATGCTCATTGTTTTCTTTCCTATGCGTCTTGGGTTGTTGTGATGTAGCAAATACTAATATAGGAGGTTCTTGAATATGCTCCCCAAGGTTGACCATAATAGTAAACAAGAACTACAAGCAGAGAATCCTAATGTAGGAGGTTCTTGGGTATGCTCACCTAGGTTGACTATAATAATAAGGAAGGTATAAAATTGAGCAATTCCTTCTCCTCAGATCCAAAAAAATTCCTCATGCTATCAAAATAAAATGGTTAAGAATTGGAGGAATAGGTAATCCATGTTGGGTGTTAAGGACACTTGTCTGGAAGCAGGAAAGGTCTATTTGTATGAAAATGCTTTACTATGGCAACTCCATCAGGGATATGGGTGCTTGTTGGAAGCAGAGCTAAGGTTGTGTCATCATTAGTATCTGAAAGGTGTAAAACAAGGGCAATATCCTTCAACACGTTAATCTTGTGCAAAACGAAAAAGTGAAAAAAAAGAAGGGAAATATTACTACCAAGGTCAATTGGGAAGGAATAACACACTCCCTTCTGATAAGACACTTTATTTTATCTACTATTTGTATGGTTGGTCAAACTAGAAAGGAACTCTAATTCCCTTATCTCGAGCCATTCAGTCAACCAAAGCCAACTCATGTTCTAACCTTTTGATTCATCCATCTCCACCCCGAAGAAGAACTAGTCCTTTGTAAATGATTTAACGTGAACATGGTAATGATATGTTCTTAAATCATTGACCTATTGGACTTACTGAAGATACTTATGGGGTATATTTTCATGTTTCTCATGACTATGATATATGATGACTCATAATAAACAATTAAATGCATTATAATTTCTATGTACATTGATTCTGTATATGTACATTGCTATCGTTGGTCCACCCGAGTCATTCTTTGACTAGAATACAACATCATTACAATGTTACATAGATATCATCATGCCTTTTTTCACAACTATTGGATTCAATTCTTTTTGTTTAGTTTTATATGGTGGTGTTTAGTTTTATATGGTGGTCAGTCCCATTCACTAAGGGACTAATATGCTATATTTTATTGTACATGGGATCCATGCATTCTGAACACATTAATAGAATCTAATTTGACCACTAATTGAGGTATATGCCATCATATTGATCACTACTTCCTACAGGGTGGTGGCTACATTGCATAGTGTTATGTAGTCATGATTTCATGATCATGCATGGTTTTAATGAACTTAATGTTTTCCAAATATATAGATGAATTTGGACTCACATTGGGCCTTGTTATCAACCTACACGTTTGCATGGAAAAATGCTCCTCTAGTTCAAACAATTTCCGCAAGGGTCACTCAGATAGTATTAGTTAGTATCCTTCCAAATTTCATGATTGTGCATGGATTTGATTCAACCACTAGATGCACATTAACTTGGATTTTTAAGGAACCATCTAGCTCTTCTATCCATCCATGTGCCTAAATACCCCAATGACTTGGTAATTTAGTGTTTTTCAGCAGTCAAGGGGTTTAACACGTGTATTTCAGTAGGTTGTTAGACTATTACAACTTACTACTATGATTTATCAGTTTATTTGTTTATGTTGAGGAAAGTATTATTACTAGATCCTATCATAGTACATTTTATGTTTATGTTTTGACATTGAGTCGAACTTTACTACTTTTTATGAGGTTCTAGAGGATACTATTATAGAGATTGTTTTCTTATGTGGAACTCGTGCACACATGTTTAGGAACCGCTTGATGATTTGGTACATTGGCACACATGTTGAGGCTTATTGGGATGATCTAGCCTTGATCTCACTTCATGATTAGATATCATCCCTTGATCTACCCTTCTTGACATGGTTCGTCACCCCCTATCACATGGATCAACTTTCTCAATGGTTTGACTCATGGAGCATACTTTGACCAATGAATTGTCTTGGGAGTCTATCAAATGGTATTGGCATGTGGTTTCAATAATGCACATTGTTTCAGCTCATGGTTTTGAGGAGGCACATGGTATTTGACATTATTTTACTATTGTGTTGACATGGTCTAGATGATTCACCTTTCTAGAGGCAACAACTTGGAATTGTCTTGAATATTTTGGTTAGATCTTGCACATGGATTAAAGGAGGCTTATGCATTGATTTGTATTTTTCTTATCTCTTGAGATTATCACTCATTATTGTACTCATGACATGATCCAAACCCTATCGCCCTCCTTGTGCTAGAAAAAGAGAGGACGAACTCATTGTAACTCATTAGATTGGAGATATTATGTTGGAATAATAATAAAGATTTTGGATTCTACTGTGAATCTAAGTGTTCTTTTATGCTTAATGATAATATTGTAAATGGATTTTCAAGTTTTCTTGCCATAGCTTCAATGTTTTTCTTCAACAAAGCTTAGGTAAAATTTGTCATATTTGTTTTATTAAAGTAAATAAGTAATAGGGATTGCCAAGAAGCCTCCCTATTTGATTAGTAGTTAGATGAAATGAAGATTACCAATAAGCCTCATTAGTTCATTTTAAGTATTAATGTTTCTTTCATGATCTATGTAACCCTCTTGTGAGTTTGTTTTAGGTATTGAATTGGAAGGAGGCCTTCTTATCATTGCAGGTTCGATGTAGTGGAGTGAATAGGATGGTTAAGCTTCAAGCGGGACAAGGAATGGATTTCCAAGAAGCCTACTTTTTTGTGAAGGATTACAAAGTTTCTATAGTTGAAGTGTGCTATAAACTCCATTTTCCACATTAATATTTTAAAGGCACCCGTTTCTCCCCTGATCATCTTATCTTGCTCCTATCCTTTCCTTTTACATCTTTTATTACTATTTCTGAAACTCCTACTTCACCAATGTAACTAGCCTTTAGAGCTACATCCAATTTCTTGGGAGTGTTACACATGATTTTCCCTATTGTACTTAATCACAAGATATAAGAGCTAAGTTGGATGAAATGGGGAAACACCTGGAATTTTTTGAAACAGGTATGGCAAGAAACACACCCTCCGAAAATGGAAACGTTGGGGGAAATGAAAAACACACACACACACACACACACACACATAACACATTATCTTGCAAAACAAATTAATAACACACATAAATGAGTGTGAAACTCCAAAATGCTTGCTACTATTGTAGGAAGCTCCTCTTGCAAAATATTGTGTGAATAATGAGTAAACCAACTTGCTTTCTTATAGGAAATAATTAAGGATTAGGTTTCACATTACTTCTAGATGTTTCTTTTCTCAAACAAACAAAATTTAACTAATTTATTTTTAAAAACAATTGTTTTATTAAAAAATGAAAAAAATTAGGGCAAATTGAGGCACCTGTGACCCTCTTTCCTTCCTGTACAGGTCCACACAAGCTGAATTAAGTCATGGAACCCAGTCCGTACAACCCAAAAATGTCCCGTAATGCCAGCATCTATATCATACGATGTTTTATACTAGTGAAATGGCGTATGGTACGACCGATGGTGTTTTGGGCAAGTTTTGTACTCGTTTTGATGTTTCGTGGAGTTTTGAGTACCAGTACGAGGGTTTGCTGGACGTTTCCTGCAACATAGTATAAGAGTAAGGAAATACACACACACACCCCTAAAAATATAAGAAATAACTAAACTAAATAATGTGTGTCTTGTGTTGGTTAGCATGGTGAATGTCCTCTTTTATGCTTGTTGATTTGTTTATCTTGCACATTATTTTATAGCAAGCCATTTCATGTATTGAATGCTCTTTTATATTCCCAACATTGTATAATGTTAAGTAGGATGTATCTTAAGTTATTTCTCTTACCTTGCACATTTACTATTTCTATAAACTAAACTAATAAGTTCAACACTAATTACCTTATATACTAGTAAAAAATGGTTCCCAAGTCATGCTTTAGCAAATATTGTTGATGTTTTCAATATCTTCGGAAGGTATTCCACAATAAAGAATAATAACGAGCCCAAGGCAAGTCGGCCTAGTCAAATTGACCTAGTCAAATGGTCAAGTTGACCCAGTTAAAGGGGGGAAACGACCTAGTTAAAGGAAGGAAATGGCCTAGTTTAAGGGGGGAAATGACTTAGTCCAAAAGACAAGTCGGCCCAATATGGAAAAATGAATTTTTCTAGTATAAGTAGAAGTGAAGTTGGCTCATTTGTAACACACAACTTCACTCAAGAAAGAGGAAAGTGTGCATATCCAAAGGAAGACTAGCTAGGAGGTCAAGAAGGCATCAAGAAGACATTTTTTGGGTTTTTACCTTTCTCTCTCTCTTGTTTGGGATGAAAGTTTATTCAATATATTTCTTTTATTATTATTCTGTAACTAGTTTCGGGCACTATTATTGTTGAAGAACCTTATCTAGAGAAGTTTGTTGGGTTTTTTGCGTGAGAGGGTTTTCCCAGGGTAAATTTGTGTCTACTATGAATGTGTTTCTCTCAGTGATCCTTTATATTCATGCAATTTATGTTTAGGTGATAAATACATTAATAACATCTAAATGCTAAGAAAAATCAACATGGTATCATAGTCGCACTAAAAGAATACATTTCAACAACAATAACAATTGTAAGTTGGAAACCAAGGTTTCTAGTTCCAAGCACTTCCAACCATAGACTGGACTTGAAAATTGTATTTTGGAAATCCTCTCTGTAGGGTGCACTTATTTGTGGAAGCATATTTTATTTTGAAGAGTTATCTAATTTTGACCCATTTCTATCAGAAGTCAAGAACTAGGGCTTCCAATTTTAATCCCTTACATTTACAGATCGTTATCGATCTTAGCATTATCCAACTCACCATAGGAAGGCACATCTATCTATGGAGTCAGATATCACTTTTGGAAAACTTCAATTTTGACCTACTCTCTACTAGAGTTTCTAGGTAAAATCTGAGTGTTGACAAAATGACAACCAATCTAATGGTTGAGGATAGATTGGAGGGAGCTGAAAACTTCAGATATTGGAAGCATATGATACTTCTCATCCTTGAAGATAATGATCTCTTAAATTATGCCAAAGAAGTTATCCCAGAACAAGAGGAAGAGAAATCCAAGACAAAGTATAAGAAGAATGTGGTCAAAGCAAAAATGATTCTATCTTGTTCAATCAAAGACCATTTGATCCCTCATGTGTCAGAATTGAATACTCCTAAGGAAATGTTTGAAGCCTTGACAATATTATATGAAAGCATGACTACTAGCAGAAACTTATGTGATGATGGATAAGTCAGAATTAGTGTTCTCCAACTTTACAAGGGTATATCAGTTCAATGATAAACTAGAATCCATTGGAGATCCTATAGAAGAAAAACAGCTCATGTTGACAACATTAAATGGGCTCCCATCTTCTTGGGATGTGTTTGTTCAAGGAATTTGTGCAAGTAAGAAGCTACCCAAGTTTGATAGGCTATGGACAGATTGTCTTCAAGAAGAGGAAAGATTGATCTCCAAGATGAAGAAGGAAAATGATGAAGAGAATCAAGCACTTGTATCTCAGGAAAGAAAGGAAAAGGCATAAAGTTTAGATCATAAGACAAGAAGGATATTCCCAAGATCATATGTTACAACTACAACCAGTTGGGACACTATGCAAGAGATTACACTGAAGAAAACAAAAAGAGAAAACATCATGCAAATGCAGCAAACATGGATGAGTCTCTATTACACAAGAAGACTAAGGAGACATCATATGAAGAATTGTTCCTTTAAAGGGAGTAGCATTTGGATAGTTGTGCTTCTAAGCACATAACATGTTACATAAATTCTTCAGAAAGAACTTGCAAACAATTGCAAGCATAAAGTTAAAGAGTAGGACAATCCTCCTACTCGCTAGATTCAGATGAAGCAGATAATATACTTTTGGCTAGAATACCAAGGGAGTTTTCCAACTATGAAGATAGATCCAAGACAATTGTGGATCCAATGCTTCCAAAAGACATGAGGACCAAGGGTGAAGATTTTACCAAGTCCTAGACTTGACAAAGAAGAAGATCAAGGTCTTCATAATCAGACGATGGAACATAATACGCTTCTAAAAACTATAGTGATCTCTACAAGGAGGAAGGGAGCTTACAAAACACATGAAAGATAAGTATATATTGTAATTTGAGTTATTCCTTAAATTCCTGAGTATTTCTTAAGGATATTGTTCATAACAGTTATATGTAGTTCTTTGATACAATTTTCTTTTATGTATTTATATATGACTGATATTGACAAGAAGTAGGCTCATGTAGTGCACATTATGTATATGTTAAATTAAGTATCATATAGTACTGCACAACATCCCATGAGCCCTTTGATGGAGCTAGTCTAGGATGAAACCTTTTTACTAACATACTGATAGCAGTGGACGCTCTTGATAGTGTTTTATGGTGAAGATGGAAGGCACCCAGATAGATACTGGGTGTGTTTGGGATATGTATGGGTCTTTTGTTGAAGCATTGTCTAAGATGCTTAATTACTTAAATGGTTGCATGACTATGTTCATAAGAAATTGTCATTGCATTGACTTGATTGATTAGTATGCAATGATGTTGACTATCTCACTAAATTTGACTTGTAGGAAAGATAATATTCAATGCCCTATAAGAGAAGTGAGATGAGACTTGTTCTAAAGAACAAGTGATGGATGTGAAGTCATCCAGGTTCCAAGTTAAGATAGCAGGATGGATTCCGTGATATAGGGAGAAGATACAATGGATGAGATGACTACTCAGCAGTGACAATAGTCATATATGGACCCATGACCCATAGGTCTAGAGGATCTCATATGGAGATTGGTGGTTGGGAGTATAAGGCTCTAACGAATGTTGGTGTCTCTATTACACATGTTCATTATTTTGATGATCGTGAGGAGTTTGTAGCACAGTCCCATAGAATTCTAGAGTGGTATCCAGTGATCCTGAGAGCAAGAGGCTTTTATTAGTGGACCCATTTGATGGGAGATGACACATATGGATGTAAGTCACTCTAGTGAAAGACATCCATTTGTAGAGAATTCAAGATGTCCATATGTAAAGGGATCATCGTGATGAGATACATAAGGAAGTGGATTACAATATTCAAGAATATTGGCATGATTCTTGGGATTAGAGGTGTAGCAGAAAACAAATGAGGTTTTCGTCAGTCAAGGAAAATACAAAGTAAAGATCCTGAAGAAATTCGGGGTGGTGGATTGTAAGGCCATGACCGCACATATGATGACGAATCTAAAGCTGATTCTTACTCATATTTGGAGGATTCATAGAAAATTGAGTATATCCTATATGTACTTAGTTAGCACCAGGATATATATATGCTTTGCAGTCAGTACATATACATGTACAACAAAGCATGTGTTGAGGTACCTACATGGTATGATTGGATACGGACTCAGATATGCCTTGAACAAATAAATAAAGCTACAAATATATTTGGACTCTGATTAGTGCAGTGGACAAGAAAGAGCACATTAGATATTTTTCTCCAAGAAGAATATATTGTAGCCAATATTACAAGATGAAAAGTAGTAAGGCTTCAAAAGGTTCCAAATCAGTGATGTCTGAGGCATGGTGCAGAAAGGAGCAGTGCAACTCCAATAAGTATCCACAAATGAGTAGATTGTCGATATACTTACTAAGCCTCTGTCTAAAGTAAAGTTTGAGTACTTTCATGACAAGCTTGGTGTAGACAGAATGACTCCTCTAGTTGAGAGGGAGTATTGATGTTTCTCTATAGACAATAGCAGATAGATAAAATGCCCAACAATTAGTTATGTGGGACATGACTCAGGAGTTCTACCCACCAGTAATCCATGTAATGGTACATGGTTTAGACATCAGTTAACCATACAATAGTATATGGTTTAGATTATCCATACAATGGTATATGGATTATATTAGCTATGCAGTGGTACATGGATCTGATAAGTCATGCAATCGATAAGCCACTCAGCAGTACATAACTTAGATTCATCATGCATGAATACTTGACTTAGATGCCAGTTATTCAAGGTACATGAATCAACCAAGGGATGCAATACAAACATCCAGGGGATTCCATAGCTCATGCAGAGTGCACAGATTCATGAGCAAAGTTATAGTCAAGATAGTTGGGGAGCAATCAAAGACTATCAATAAACCTCAGATACTAGTTAAAGGTCTTTGAGACTATCTAATATTCGATAAGTTATAGTCATGATTGTTTGGGAACAATCAACCTCTTGGAGAGGTCAGATAGCCATAGAGTTGAATAGTGGGTTAGAAAAGAAGAATAGTTTTGAAAGTGGTCAGGCCTCAGAGAACATCACAGAGAATGGAAAGCTCATAGAGAAATTATCTAGATCGTAGAAGATTCCAAAAGTTTGTTGGTTTTGGAGCCTGATCTTCTAGATTCAGAGATGTTATTGTTCAACCGTGTTTGTACCCCATTTTTACTGTACAATCGTCCAAGCATGGGGGTGTGGGGATGAAGCCCCTAAAATAATTTTTTGAGATGTTTGTTGGCCAACAATTTATATACCTATGGTATTGAGTGACCCATGGTATTTTCCCATGATAATTCCCCTATAAAAGGAAAGCATTGTAATACGATTGCGTATTGTTATGTAGCATTCTAAAAAAATCTCTATGATTGCATGAGAGAGAATGTGAGGGAGTGAAGAGGAAGTGTAGCGGGGTTGCTGCAGGTTGTATCCCATAATTTTTCTAAATGGTATAATAATAAGGGACTAGAAATTTTTGTGTGGACGTATCCCATCTTGGGTGAACCACATTATATTTGTGTCTCTCTTGTAGTGTGTTTTAATATTTTCATCTTGTTTATTGTTTATTGTTATTGCTCAATGATCATGTTTTTCTAACAATTGGTATCAGATCCGAAAGGTCTATTTTCTTGGTAAATTCACAAGAAAGAAGGGTTCCTGGTTCAAGTGGGAGAAATGGAAGAAGAAGGAAATTTTAGGGTCGATAAATTTAACAGCCAAAACTACCAGTTATGGAAGATGCAAATGGAGTACTATCTAGACTAGAAGGATCTATACCTAACGTTGGGATGAAAAACAAAACAACCGATGACTATGAAGGAGGACGAATGGAAGGTTCTTAATAGAAAGGCACTGGGAACAATACGACTGTGCTTGGATTCATTGGTGGCTTTCAATATCTCAAAAGAAAATACAACAGAGGGTGTGATGAGCGTATTGGCTAAGCTCTATGAAAAACTGTTGTAATCTCACAGATCACATAGGGTTACCAATAATACACATTAAAAGCATACATACATAGCAGCAACAAGAGACAAGAACAAGTAGGCAGAATAACAGATTATATTATAACGAAAGGGTCCATACAATACAGAGAACTGAACCGAGTTCTCTTCTGGCTCAACATCCTAATATATATGAATTACAAAACAGTTATTAATAACTACCTGTCGGTTCGGTCAACCGACACAACCTTATGTGGCCGACCTAATCTCTAATTAGTTGGCTGATCGACTTAGTCAGCTATAGTTCTAGTCGGCTTTACCGACTTGCTCCTCCAACATCTCCCCCACGAAAAAAATGTTTCTTCGTCCCAAAGAAACATGGAGGTACCAAAATTTCTTTGCCTATCCTAAGTAGTACTGACTGACTCCTCCATGTGATCTTGCAGTACCTTGTATGCTTATGAAAAATTTGTATGCTGCTGCATCAACAGTCGAGTTGTTTCTTCTTTCTGCTCCTCTCTTGTGTCCTGCATCTGTGCCTGTAGCATTGACACCACGCTCTCAAACAATTTATAAGCTTTTTCTAGCGGCTTGTCGGTGTCGGCCTCTGTCGGTCCTGGTAGCACAGATTGCATAAGGTTTCTGCATTTGTTAAGGAACTTGACTTGTTCTTTTTCGTTATCGTCGAGCTCCTTACGTCTGTTCTGGCCCCTTGTCTTTGCTTTGATTGTCAGTGTTTCCAAAAGTTTCCCTAATTCTCCATCCCTCAACTTGGTTGCATCGACTGCAGTGGTCGACCCAAGTTGACTGATATGGACCATTGTCATCTGTCCTTGATGGTCCTTCTTCTTTTTGTATTTATTCTTTTTGTGCTTTTGCTGCTCTGCTTGCTTTGGCACCTGTGTACCTGCAAGAGTCAAAATTGGATTGTCTGGTTGCTGGCTAACAGTGGTTGATGGTATTTCTGGTTGGGCTGGTTGGATGACTGCTGCAGCTGGTTGTGCATCTGGTTGGTTGGATACAGAGGGTCCAGATGTGGATGCGGTTGGCGCTAATGGTTTCGGTGGAGGTGGTTCTGGTGTAGTTGGTTTGAGTATAGGTTCTGGGTTGGGGGGTGGTGGTGATGGTGATGGTGAATGGTCGGGTGTGAATGGGTTGGTGGAGGTATGGTCGGGTGATGGGTTGTGGATCTGAGGGGGTGAATATTTCTAAAGGTCAGAGAACAGTTGGTCGATTTCTTGATTTATTTCCTCCATGTTTTCTCCTTCCTCATCTCTGGTTGGTTCAGAGGTTGGTGGGTGGGGTTCGGGGTCAGTCGGGATGATGGATGTAGTCTGACTTGCGACCATGATAGCTTCTTTGTCGACGTTTATTTGAAACGTCGAGCTTATGACTGTCACAGTCCTCAACCTCCGGGGTACTTGGCCAGGTTGAGGAGCAGGTAGTCTAGACCCGCCAACTTTGAGTAGAGGGCATTTGTTGGAGATATTTTGTACCGAGGTGAGAAACTCAGGTAATTTTTCAATGTATGCCTGGAGGTCTCTGTCTCGGTCGAGCCTTTCCTTCAAGGTTTCTGGCATAGCATTCTTGCATATGTCGAGTGGGCTTATGGAAGGAGTTTCTGGAATTAGTTCTTGTATTATTTTGGTCGGAGACGGGGGTGGAGGTGTATACATGAGATCCACAACATTTTTGGCTGTCAAAGTATTTGTGTTTTTTGCCTTCTTCGATCGACCTTGTTGTGCCCCTGCTTCGACAAATTTCTGGAACTGGGTTTCCATTGGAACTTTTTTTGCGACAGCATCCTCTATAATGTTGCATGTCGTAGCTACGATTTCTTCCTTATCTTATGAGGAATCCGTAATGATAAGATTGTGCTTACCTTTCCCCTATTCATGTTCTCGATTTCTTTTTCTTTTTCTTGATGCTACTATCTCCTTCGACAATTTGCGTATATTTTCCTTCGTGATAGCGTACTCTCGGTTTTCAGTATCTATCTCTCCTCTTAGGTATTGAGTCAAGACGATGCTTTCTTCAGCCAGATTGGTTACCTGTTGTTATGATTGTGTCTCTTCCCTTTGTGTTGTCGGTGGTTTGATTACGATTTGCAGTTGACCAGTGCTTTCGACCGGTGTCTCCTCCAACACAAATGTGCTGATGTATAAGTTGAGCTCATAATATTCTTCTTTTTCCTTGTTCATCAGCAGCTCTTCTACCGATAGGTCTATCTCTTTTTCCCTTGTTGGTATCGACAGTTTTGTACTCGACTATTGAGCTAGCTCCCAGAAAACCTCTTCAACTATCGGGTAGTAGTTGAGAGTCTTGGCCTTTGTCTTGGCACCCTGCATGTACCACACCGCGGTATAGTCGAGTTCTAACTGGATATGGGAATTTTTGGGCAGACTTCATCGGATGTTCTGGGGCACCCTCCATCTGGTCGTGTGGACTTTGAGCTGTTGGAACCAGATTTCGAACAACACTTTTCCTTTTGCTAGCTCCTTCATTGTTCCATTTTGGGAGAATGGTTTGAATCTCCACATATAGAATTTTGTCGGTTCTTGAAATTGTTTGTCCCCGACAGGGCACAAGGAGTACATGACTATCGATATCATGAGGTATGGGAACCTTCTAATCGCCCCTGACTCCTGACATTTTTCACAGATGCCTTTGAGCATGTCGGTGACATACTCAGCCCATCTGTATATTTTTCCTATGTCGGCAATGGTATCCACTGCCTCCAACATATCTAGTTTGAGGTCGCTTCCTCGACCTGTCAGTGTAAGCGCAGTGGCTACGATTTTGGCCACTATTTGCGTCATTCGAGATTGTATTTGGCTAATTATTAGCCCTTTGGAGTTTTTGCTTGATGCTGATCCTGTTAGTTCCTCGACCAGTCCTTCTTTTATACCGACTGGTACTGGTTCACCTTGGTTTGATAGACCTGTCAGTTTGTAGATTACTTCGCCAGAGATGTCGACCGATCTGTCGAAGTAAAATATGGCGTTGTGGTAACAACATATGATAAATTTCACTGCCATTTCCTTTGTGCCTCCAAAAATAGCCATGATCGACGCGTTGATGTAGTTTACAATGGTACTATGGTTGATTTTCTCTGCAACTACGGTAGGATTTTTGTCGACATAAGCCCATTCTTTTATCTCAGCCCATAATTTTGTCCATGAGCTCTCTTGGACCTTAGCGTTCTTGATGTTCTTTAATCTCCTTACTAATGGTGTCTCCACAGTATGTAGTTCTTTGGCCTTGGCTGCAACTCTGGTTTGTTTTGGTGCCATCTTGTTGGTCTGCTGGTTGATTTTACTTCGCTATTCTTGGCTTTCAATCGTCTGGTTTCTAAGTTGCTCTCTCTGTTTGAAATATGGTAGATGATCCTTTGGCGGTTCGGTATTTATAGTTGATGCGTTTGACATTTTTTTTCGATGGGTGTATTAATGGTGGATGTGATGGTCCAACATGAACACTTGAGTTTGCGTTAATGGTGATTTGGTTTTAGCGCTCGTAGTCATGAATGCGTGATGGGACTGTCGAGGTTGTTGGTCGATGTCGATTATGAAAATGGTCGATGGTGTTATGTCGATGGGTGTGATGTCGGTTGTCGTAGTGGTGATTTCCTATCATACTTCTTTATGTATTTCGATCTATTTTGCTTTTTCGATTTTCATATTTTAATAGCTTTTGTTTAACTATTATGGTCGTTTTTTTGTTTGTTTTTTGTTTAGACTTGTTTAGTTTCTATACCGTTTTAGTCGAGCACCGTTAACAAGTTTCCGAAATACCATGCCTTGCAACATCCTTAGTCAGACTGATCTGTTGGCATGTATCTCTTCAACAACACAGGGTCCCATCCATTTTGTATGTAGATTTTTGGGTTTTCCTTTTACCCAACTATTGTATAGTAAGGCAAGGTCTCCCACCGACAAGTTTTTGTTTTTGATGTTTCGATCGTTCCATGCCTTTTGTTGTTGTTTTTGGATTTCTTGATGTTGTATTGTGATTAGTCGGTGTTCTTCTATTTTACTTAGGTGCAACAGTCTGTCCTTTCTTCCTTGTTTGGCATCGACATGTAAAATCTCTGCGATAATAGGTGTCTGTTGTCGAAAGTGTAGTGGAACTACTGCTTCTTGTCCATAAACTAGTCGAAATGGTGTTTGGTCGGTTGAACGCTTGTATCTTGTTCTGTATGCCCATAGTACTACAGGTATCTTTTCATCCCAGTCATCCTTGTCAATGTTACCTATTTTTGTTAATGTTTTGTTAAATGCTTCAATTGCTATATTCGACTGAGGGTGGTAAGCTGTACTCCTACGGTGGTCGATTTGGAACTGATCTGTTAATGTTTTAATAGTTTTATTAATGAAGTGTATTCCCTAGTCATTGATTAGGGTTAGAGGACATCCAAATCTGGTAATGATATTCTCATAGATAAACCTAGCAGCTACCTCGCTGGAACATTTGTCGATTGGTTCTGCTTCTGCCCATTTGGTTACGTACTCAACTGCAGTTATTATGTACCTTGCACCTATTCTTTTTGCTGGTATGGGAAATAGTCCTATGAAGTCGATAGCCCAAATTTCAAATGTCAAAATTGGGTTTACTGATATCAAGGGAATTTATGTACTAGGTAGGGGTCGACCGAGTCGTTGACATCTGTCACATTGGCTTACAAAATTTTTGCAGTCTTTGTAAAGTGTCGCCCACCACAACCATGATTGTTGGATTTTGTTTGTAGTTGTGTCTGCTTGGAAATGTCCTCCGGTAGGTCCGTAATGTCCTTCATGCATAATATTATTTCTTTCATGTTCCAGTAGACACCTTCTGAGGATGTCGTCTAAACCCATTTTATATAGGAATCCATTTATGAGGCTATAAGGTGTAGCTTTCATGGCTAAGATTTGTTTCTTCTTCATATTCATGCGTTCTGGTGCTTGCCTGTTTTCTAAGAACTGTGCTATTTCCTCCAATTCTACTGGGACTGCTTCTATTTGAAATAGATGTGCATCCGGTAAGTCATCTTCAACTCCTGTTGGTTCCTCTCCTATGTTGATTCTGGATAGAAGGTCGGGACCGACATTTAACTTACCTGGTCTGACGACGACTTCGAATTCGAATTCTTGGAATAGAAGTAGCCATGGACAAATTATTCCATGGTGTAGAGGCTTATTTACGAGCTATTTTAGTGCTTGGTGGTCAGTGTAAAAGATAAATGGATTAGCTAGTAGGTAGTGTCGATATTTTTGTTGTGCGAACACCATTCCTAATGCTTCTCTTTCTATTGTCGAATAGTTTCTTTCAGCTTTATTTAGTTTTCTGCTACTGTAAACTATAGGGTAGTCCATTCCATCATCTCCTGGCTGAGTTAGGATTGCTCCTATTGCTAGGCCTGATACATCGATATGTACATGGAATTTGGTCAACCAATTTGGAAACCTTAGTATGGGTGCTTAGACTAGCTTTCTTTTTAGTTTTTCAAATGATATGTTGCACTCCTTTGTCCATTCAAAATCCCGATCCTCTCTTAGCAGTTATTCCAGTGGGTATGTCATATCTGAATAGTGTCTTATGAATTTTATATATATCCTGTATGACCATGTAGTACCCTGACTTGTTTTGGATTCATCAGTGGTTTTAAGTCGAGGATGATTTTTATTTTTGTGAAGTCGACTTTAATACCTTCTTTACAGACAATGTGTCCGAACAATATCCCTATGGGGGTCAGAAATATACACTTCTTGATGTTCAAAGATAACTGGATTTGTCGACATCGTTCCAACATAAGCCTTAGCCATTTACAGTGGTCTTTCAGTGCAGAGTATATTGTCCAATCGTCAAAATATACTGCCATTATTTTGTAAATGTACTCTTGAAATGTTTTAACCACAATCCTTGAAAAGACTGCAGGTGCATTTTTAAGTCCAAAAGGCATGACCCTGTAAGCAAATGAGCCAAATTCACATACGAATTGTGTCTTTTTTTGATCTTCTTTGGCTATTGGTGCTTGATTATAACCTGAGAATCCATCTGTAAATGATTAACATTCATGTCCTACGACCTCATTTAAGATTTCATCTGCATAAGGAGTTGGAAATGGGTCTGTTAATGTAACTTTATTGGGTTCTCTGAATTCAACATAGATCCTTAGCTTGGTTGGATCATGTTTCTTTGGTTGAACCATCATTGGACTTGCCCATTCTAATTGGTCAATAGGGTAGATAATTCCTGTTGCAAGCATGCTATCATTATCTTTCTTGACTATCTATTTGTATTTATGAGCTAGTTTATATGGTCTTTTCTTTACAGGTCGAACATCAGGTTTAATGTCGATCTTTATTTCACCCATTTCATGTATTAGACCTTTGAGATCCTTATAGTCTCTAGCAAATACATCCTGAAATTATTTCAGTAGGTTTACTATCTCTGTTGTCTGTGCTTTAGTCCAGTAGTCTCCAATTTTTGCTATTTTTGGTCGATCATCATTTGATATGTCGACTTCTTTGATTTTCACTTTAGCGTCTAACTATTCAGGGGATTTTGTTTCATTGATTAGTCGAATCCCTTCTTTAAACTGTGAAAATGTAGCAAGAAAGTCTGCTGCAGTCATTCGGTCGATGTCTTCCTTGTTGGTTGTCTCAACTTTGAGTACTGTGCGAATTGGTTTTGTTGTTTCGGCATGGTTTGATTTCCATCTAAAGATTTTCCCTTCTGAATTTTCATTTTCCATTTGTAGTCTTGTTGACTGTGGAATTGTCCCAGTTTGTATATTATTGCATTTTGTTGTCGGTCGGTCATGTTTTAGGGTTTTTTTCTGTCGGTTGTACAAATGCTTTGATATGTTTTGCCGTTTCGACCAAATTCTCATTTTGGGGTACACAGTTGAAATATTTGATAAAATTGTCTTTGAGTTCATGCCATAGGAATGTTTCACCTCGAGCTTCTTTCATTTTGTACCATTTGTTTTGTAAGTTGGAGAGTGTTGATGGGATCAGGTGTGGCCATGTACGTTCATCTTTATATCCAAGTCTTCTCCATTCTTTTGACATGTTTATATGTGGTTTTCTGGATCTTATCCTTCGGTAAATATAGGTATCTGGGCATGGTTGGTTAACTTCTTCCCTCCAAATATTTGTACAAAATAAGTTGAAGCTATTGTCCATGTCTGCAGTCTTGACTGATGGGTATCCCACCATCTAGCAACTTGTCCTATAAAAGTTTCCACTAAGCTTTGTAGTTGGCCATGTTCACCAATGTTCCTAGATACTTGCTGTACGTGTATAACTAGTGATTCTCTTTCTTTATATCTTGGGATTTTTGTGATATTTATATTTGTTGGTTTCAAGGTAGGATATTCCCTAGTTTTATTCTCAAATATTTTTGGGATGATGGACACCACAAAGCATTGTCTGACTGGTTTCTTCTATACTTTTTGAATGGTCCAGTATCCTCTTGCTTTTGTTTCATAGTTTTCAACCTCCCAATCATATAGTTCTGCGTTTGAATTGTACCCTACTGAGTATTGGTTGCCTAAGTAAAGTTCACCATATATATTAGGTTCTATGTAATCTTCATTGTTCTGTATCTGATATAGTTGTCGGATGTCAACTTCTTCATCAATTGGTTCTATCCAAGGTTTTCCTTGGGATGGAAAACCTTGGGATGGATGAATAGGTACAATGACTTTTTGTCCATTCCCTTTTAATTTTATTCTATCTTTGTCTAAGGATATTGAGGATTTCATTTTTCTCCCCCAAGGTCGACCTACTAATGTTGGGAAGGAGCTGGCTTCTTCCTTAGGGCCAATAATTTCAAAGTCGACTTTGGTCGATATTCCTTTTATCGTTGTGTCGACATTTTTCCAAACTCCAATAGGTTCAATTACACCTTGGTCGGCTAGTTTCAGGTATATGCCTGACTCGTATAATCAAGGTCTGCCTAACTATTTCCATGTGTCTCGAGTCATAATATTTACCTATGATCTTAAATCGAGCACGACTTGTCGGACATGGTATCCTTCAATTTCCAGGTCGAGAAGTGGGTTGGCATCACTTTTATCTTTTTGGTTTAGACTGCAAATACTCTTTGTTTGTTTTTTGGTGTTGCTGTTGTGTTTTATTTTATACAGTAAGTCAATGAATTGAGATACTGTTTTATCTTTTTGTACTAAGTGTATTAACTCTTTTACTGTGTTATGTCGGTTGTCATCAGCTTCTTCTTGTCGGGAAAATTCTTGAAATACATTTGTTGCATCTTTATATATTTGTTTTTCTTTAACTGGGTCAGGATAAACATTATTTTCTTTTATTTTGCTTATTCGTGGGTTATCATTCCCAATTTTTGTCCCTTGTCGAGTTACTATATGCAAATTCTTTGTATTAATTATATCATGTTATTGCACACACGACAAGACATTAGAATTTTTCTTTTTAATTATTTTTTCAAGCATAGTAGGGCAATCCTCTAATGAGTGATCCCCTACTCCACAACTAGTACAGAATTTTAGGTCAGTCCTGTCCTTGTATGGACAGTCTGCATATCGGTGTCCTTCCTTGTAACATGTGAAACATTGGATGGGCCAACATGGTCGGTTGTCTTGATTCCTGGAGAATCAACCTCGACTTCCATATCCTCCACGTCGGTTGTCAGAGCGACGTTCGTATCGACGACCTTCGTATCTTTGATTATTCTGGTCGTTTTGTGCATTGTTTCGTTGTTCATTGTTCTGTACGACTGCATTAGTCTGGTAGACTGTGTGATAGTTTTGTTGATTTTTTAGGTTTATATGGCAGTCGATCGTGGCGTGATTCTTTGTTTCACAGATAGCGCACCAATATGCTTTGTCGTTTTTCATGTTAAACTGGCAATCTTTTGTTGTGTGATCGCCATGGTCTTGGAAAATGTCACAAAAACACTTTGTTTGCACAAATCGAACGTCCTGTTGGCTGATATCCTGTCGACAGTTGTCTTTTGAATGTCCAGCCATTGAACATTTTGTGCACCAGATATCCTGACTCTTAAGGTTTAGCTCTTTTAATGATTTATGCACAATCTCAAGCCGTTCCTCCAATCTATGATCCATGGGATATATTGAAATATCTTCATCCATTTCTACTTTTAGAGCTTTAGTAAGCGCATCTTCATAAGTTTTGAATGTCTCCAGACTGATGTGTCGACGAATTTTCTGTGACAAACCTACAAGAAACCACTGGATTAATAGTTGTTCATCAATGACATAATCCAATTGGTTGAGAAGGTCTTTCCAGCGTTTGTCGTAGTAGCAAACAGTTTCTCCTGACTTTTGTGATGTTGTCTTCAATTTATTAGCTTCCAGATGTTTTGCATCTAGAGTTTTAAAGAATGACAAAAATTGTACTTTGACTTTTGCTTTAGTTGCTTCGGGGGTTCTTTCAGAAAAGGTCATATACCATGTTAATTCCCTTTTCCTTAAGGCACCAGCAAATTGCGCCATCTGTCTGTCTTTGTTTGTGACTTGGTTTGCCTCCCATGTCGATTCATAGATGAACCAATTTTGTCTGGGATCCTCGTCGCCCTCATATAGAGGGATGTGTGCTGACCCATCACCCATGTCGGAGTCACTGTCACTGTCTTCTTCAGGAGGTGGCAGTGGTGGCGGTGGGGTTGGTGGTGGGATGCTTTGTTTATTTCTTTGTGCAGAACTATTGTCGATAGAACTCTTGTTTATGTCAGTCGTCTTAGTTGTCGTTTCTTCTCCGACAAGGAGTCGGTCGGGGTCGACTTCTCCTGTCGATGTCCAACTACAATTATTTGTCTGCAGCTCCAAATTTTCTGTATCTTCCAAAGCTGTATTTGGCAGGGGGGGTGCTTCTTTGTGTGTCGGGTAAAGTAAGTGGATACTTCGGTTGGAGGGTAACGCTTGAAGAGTGACCCAATTTCCTTCTTCTGGTCAACAGATAAGTAGATGATTATCATTACTTCTCTCGTCATCTAGTCGGCCCCATATACCAAAGTCACCAGCTCTTAGTCTGAGGTCCTTTTCGACAATGGTTTGTATCCTGGTACTTGGTTTCGTCGGATATAGAGGTCTTACCTCATGGGGAATTTCTAATTGGAGAGATTCTCACTGCTCTATCTACAAATCTTCTTCCATAGGGGACGCTTCTTCTTTCACGCCTTCTTCTTGTCGGTCATGACCTGACTCTGGCAGATTTCTCTCTTGGTCTGTCACCCTAGTACTCATTCCTCTTTGCAGCACTATAGCTCTTTCTCTTCTTTCTTCCCTTCTTTGCAGCCTCTTCTCCCTCTCTATTTTTCTGTAAGTTCGCCATAACTTTGTGTGACACTGTCCTTTCGATTTCCTCTTTAGGACGACTTCTCATTGCTGGTGAATGGTATCTCTTTGGTCAACTAGAATCCTCTCCACTTTACCCCGACATACGACCAACTACCCCCCCCATTGCCTACTCGACGCTTTAGAAATCTCGAATAGTTCTGTTTACTTGCTTAGGAAGTATTCCCACTCCCTTTCGGCAATGAATTTCTCCCACTTATTTTGTTTCTCCACCCAGTTAGTATTTTGTGGCAGTTCACGTAGTAATGGATGAGGTTCAACGATATGACCCACTCATTTCTCTATCAGGAATTTGAACAACAAGGTTGGTAAGGAACACAAAAATTGCTTGGTGAGGTCTGTGTAGAATTTCTTCTGGATAGTTTCCACTGAAGTTCTTTCTTCTATAGCTTGTTCCTTGGAGAATTCGTCGGTGATCTTTTCAAACCACTCCGATAGGTTTGTCCTTCCCCCTCGAATCAATTTTTCTAGTAGATGTTGATCTTTAGTCACTTCTGGCTTTTTCATCTAGGAGTTTCTTCAAAAGCTGGGGCACTGATTCTACAAACTTCTCATGGGTTTCAGTAAAGAACCTTTCCTTTGCTTGAGCAGTCATTAATCTGTTTCTTCGTGCGTAATTTTGCAAGTAGTTTGCTATTTTACGCTCCCACCAGTCCTTAATCTCCTGTTCTGATATCATCTGCTTGTATACATCTTAGACATGTACTACCGGCAACAGAACTAATGTTGTAATCTCACAGATCACATAGGGTTACCAATAATACACATTAAAAGCATACATACATAGTAGCAACAAGAGACAAGAACAAGTAGGAATAATAACGGATTATATTATAACGAAAGGGTCCATACAATACAGAGAACTGAACCGAGTTCTCATCTAGCTCAACAGCCTAATATTTATGAATTACAAAACAGTTACCAATAACTACTTGTCGGTTTGGTCAACTGACACGAACTTATGTGGCCGATCTAATCTCTAATTAGTCGGCTATAGTTCTAGTCGGCTTTACCGACTTGCTCTTCCAACAAAAACCATCGACTTTCAATAAGGTATTTTTAATGAAGCGTCTATTTAATGTGAAGATGTCAAAAAGTGGATTTGTTATTAACCATTTAAATGAATTTAATACACTTACTATTCAGCTAAGTTATGTAAAAGTGAACTTTGAAGATGAGGTTAGGGCTTTTCTAATATTGTGCTCATCTCTAGAAATCTGGGACAACTTGGTCATGGCTATAAGTAACTATGTCCCCGGTTCAAGAACTTTGAAATTTGATGTTATTCTTAGTGCGGAAATGCGAAGAAAAAACACATGCGAGACATCAACTAATGCATTGACCATGGAAAGTAGAGGAAGACAAAGGGAGAGAGGAAGGAGCCCGAGTAATCGCAGTAAGTATAGAAAGGGAAGATCCAAATCCATATTTGGAAATATAGAGTGCTGGAACTGTGGCAAGGGAGGACATTTGAAGAAAGTCTGCAGAGCTGCAAAGAAGAAAGGAGACGAGCAACATGAGACTACTCTAGAAGCAAATGTAGTAGGTGATGTGTTAAAAGATGCTTTGATTCTTGCATTAGATAATACTAGTGATTACTGAGTAGTATATTCAGGGGCTTCAAGTCATGCTACACCCCATAGGAAATTCTTTCATTATTATGTTCTAGGTGATTTTCAACATGTTTTATTGGGGGATGATGAACCATGTAAAATTGTTGGAATGGGTAAGGTACGAATTAAGTTAAATAATGGAAATAAATGGATGCTAAAAGAAGTAAGGCATATTCCTACTATGAAAAGAAATCTGATCTCAACAGGGAAATTGGGAGATAATGATTGTTTGTATACATTTGGAAAAATGTGGTGGAATATCACTAAAGGAGCACTGGTAATGACAAAAGGAGATAGGATAGGTACGTTGTATTTATGTCCTCATAATACTAATTATTATATATTTTTAGATTCCACATAAATAGGTGCAGCATTGTGGCATCATAGACTTGGACACATGAGTGAGAAGGGGATGCAGATTCTCCACTCAAGGAAATTGCTTCAAGATCTGAAGCATGTATGTTTGGAATTATGTGAGAATGTGTTTATGAAAAACATAAGAGAGTTAAATCTCTTAGGGTTGGGAAACAAAAGAATATTGAATAGTTAGAGCTTGTGCATACATATGTATGGGGATCGACTAAGGTAGAATCTCTTGATGGATCTCGTTATTATGTTACTTTTATTGATGATGAAATTAGAAAAAGTCGGGTTTATTTCATTAGACATAAATCTGATGTGTTTGGTACTTTTAAGAGGTGGAAAGATTTGGTTGAGAATGAGACAGGGAGAAGGTTGAAATGTATCAGATTTGATAATGGAGTTGAATATTGAAGCAAGGAGTTTGATAGTTACTGTTCATACCATGGGATCCGTAGAGAGAAGACAGTCCTAGGAACACCACAAGAAAATGGTGTGTCGGAAAGGATGAACATAACGACCATGGAGCATCAATATGTATGAGATAGCATGCAGGGTTTCCCTAACAGTTTTGGGCTGATGCTATAGATATTGTTGTTTATTTAATAAACAAAAGGCCTTTAAGCGCTTTGGATGGTGGAATCCCATAGGAGGCATGGACAGGTGAAAAGGTAAACTACTCATTTCTTAAAACTTTTGGTTGTAAAGCATTTTCCCATATTGATAAATAAAATTGAACAACGTTTAAGTCTAAATCCAAGAAATGTACCTTTATTGGATACAAGGTTGATGATTTTGGTTATCGCTTATGGGATTATGAAAATAAAAAAACCATTAGGAGTATAGATGTAGTATTCAATAAAAATGTTATGTACAAAGATCAGTGGTAGGGACAGAAAGAGGAAAAGGAAAACATAGAGTACGCAATGCTTGATGCAATCAAAGAAAATGAAGTTCCAAAGGCACCAGAAAATCAAGAGCAACAACATGTACCTCAAAGGGCATGCAAATGTAAGAAGACCTACCATGTTAAGTAGATCCCCTGAATGTTTCTCTCCTTAATTGTATTATTTATTGATGATTGATTCTGGTGAACCAGAATGTTATGAAGAGGCAATGTGGGTATAAACTAGAAAGAAGTTGGAGCAAGACATGAATGAGGAGATGGACTCACTGGTAAGAAACTAGACTTGGGATTGGGTTCAGTTGCCTGTAGAAAAATGAGCATTGCAAAATAATGGGTTTACAGATTTAAGGAATAAGAAGGAGGCTAGAAGTGGTATAAGGCTAGACTTGTGGTAAATGGGTTTGCACAAAATAAAGGTATAGATTTTGATGAAATATTTTCTTCTGTTGTTAAAATGACTTAAATTACAACTATTTTAAGTCTAGTGGTGGTAGAAGAATTGCTTCTTGAACAATTATATGTAAAAATAGTCTTTCTCCATGGGGATTTTGAGGAAGACATTTATATGTAGCAGCCATATGCATATGAGTTCAAAGGGAAAGATAATTTGGTTTGTAGGTTGAAAAAGAGCTTGCATGGCCTGAATCAAGCTCCAAGGCAATGGTATTTAATATTTGATAAGTTTATGACATGATAGGGTTATAGTAGATTCCATTTTGACCATTGTGTTTATTTCAAGAGGCTAGATAATGGAATATATATTATCTTGTTATTGTATGTGGATGACATGCTTGTTTCAGGGTCTAACATGCAAGATATAAATGTGCTTAAAATGAAACTAGCTAAATCATTTGGATGAAGGATTTGGGTGCTGCAAAGAAAGTCCTTGGTATGAGAATAACAAGAGAAAGGAAAAATTGCAAATTTACATTGTCTCAAGGTGAGTACATAGAATTCATAATACAAAACCAATTAGTACACCTTTGGCTAACCATTTCAAACTAAGTAAGGAGATGTGTACCAAGCAACGTTACCAGAACCGGACCAGAACCGACAAAATCGATCGGTTAACCTGGTTCCAGTGGGTTTCTGGTCCCTACCAGACCCTCGAACCATTTTGGGCCGGTTCGATATCGAACCGGATGGGTTGGTCCACGAACCGCCTGGTTTGGTATCAAACCGGTCCAAAACCAGTTTTCTCAGAAAACTAGCTGATTAGATTATTGCAGGGACGAAGTTTCTTGTGTTTAACAATTTGATTTTTTTTTCATATTACTATACCCAGTAGTTGTGTTAATGGTCTTAAATGTGTTGCTCATGCCAGCTATCAGTTTTAATCCTAGACTTGCATAAATTATAACAACTATATGATATGCATTTTACATGGCCCAAAATTCTAATTGGAAGGTCTGACCTACCTTTTTCTCGTCCTAGTAATCTTTCCGAAGGGTCTATTTTGTTGTTCTCATGCCCAGCCAGCTGTTACATAGGCGTAGTTTGTGTGTATTAATTCTCAAGACACTGTTACAGAGGTCTTTGTGTGTGTGAAGGTCAATAAATTCATTGTAGATCTATAAACTTGCCTCCACTTTTGTATTTTGACAGCGTAATAATATTTATTGGGCTTGGGCATAGCCAGCTTCCAATGTGCCATATTGATTTTACTCTTCATATTGATTGAAGGTATGGTTTGTTTCATTGTCCGTTTTTAGATACAAACACATATTTGATGGTCATTTGCACGCTAAAGAAGAGTCTATAGAAAGAGTCATCTTTAAAAAGAGTTTTTCTAGACAGCAAAAGCCACAGAAGTCATGCATACAATTGTCAATTTTCAACTATGAATGTAGACATGAAATCATATGCCAAAATTATACTTTTGGGTAATTAGATGTGGCCGATTTCTTCTCATCTCAGTGATCTATTTTTTTCTCTTGAATTTGGTACAAGGTTATCATTTTCCTTATAATAACCAGCCGGTTTTCCCATATTGAGGATCAGGATGTCGATGATGGCTCAGAGTCTGAGTCTAAGGTCTCTGATGAGTCTGATCCTGAGGATTCAGATGATTTTGATGATTAGATTGTTTAGTCTTTGACTCTAGTCTTTTGTATAGGCCATTTAGAGCCTTTCTATTGATGTATTTTGATGCAGACATGGATTACACTCGATGTTAAGTGTTATTTTGGTTCTATGGACTCTTGTATGCTATATACATGAGAAACTTTGCATATTTTGTGTATAATGGTTTGAACTCACATGGATGCACATGAATATTTAAAAGAAAAAAATGAATATTTTATGTATTTTTGGTGGACCGGTTTTATGATCTGTTTTTTTACCCAGTTTTTTACCAGTTCCGGTCCTGAGGATCGGCTGGTTCGTCCATCGATTCGGTTTTTGTAACTTTGGTACCAAGAAACAAGAAGAGATAGAATACATGTCCAATGTTCCTTATTCATCAACAGTTGGGAGTTTGATGTATGCCATGGTGTGAGCAAGACGAGATATTGCACATGGAGTGGGAGTTGTAAAAAAATATATAAACACATTCACAATAGACACAAATTTACCTTGGGAAAACCCACTCAAGGGAAAAACCCAACAAACTTCTCCAGATAAGATTATTCAACAAGAATAATGATTGAAACTAGTTATAGAATAATAATACAATAAATATATTGAATAATCTCTGATCTTGAAGAAGAGAGAGATAAATATAAAACCCCAAAAATTGTCTTCTTGATGCCTTGTTGACCTCCTAGCTAGTCTTTCTTTGGATCTGCACACCTTCCTCTTACTTTAGCATAGTTGTGTGTTACAAAAATGAGCCAAGTTCAATTTTATTTATAATGGAAAAAATCACTTCTTCATATTGTGCTAACTTGTCTTCTATACTGTGTCATTTTCCCCCTTGAATTGGGTCATTTATCAACAATCCAGGTAAAGAGAATTGGAAAACAGTATAGTGGATTCTCATGTATTTGAGAGGTACCACTTATGTGTTATGTTTTGGATGTTTATACATAGTGGATAGAAGAATACCTTCCTTCTTAAGAGGGAGTGTTGGTGTTTTGAGTAGCTTCGTAATATATTCCACAAGAAAGAATAATAACAAGCCCAATAAAAATCAACCTAGTAAAATGGTCAAGTCGACCCATTTAAAAGCGAAAAAATGACCCAATTCAAGGGGGAAAATGACCCAGTCTAGAAGACAAGTTAGCACAATATGGAGAAGTGATTTTTTCCATTATAAATAAAATTGAACTTGGCTCATTTTTGTAACACACAACTATGCTAAAGTAAGAGGAAGGTGTGCAGATCCAAAGAAAGACTAGCTAGGAGGTCAACAAGGCATCAAGAAGACAATTTTTGGGGTTTTATATTTATCTCTCTCTTCTGCAAGATCAGAGATTATTCAATATATTTCTTGTATTATTACTCTATAACTAGTGTCAATCATTATTCTTGTTGAATAATCTTATCTGGAGAAGTTTGTTGGGTTTTTCCCTTGAGTGGGTTTTCCCAAGGTAAATTTGTGTCTATTGTGAATGTGTTTCTTTCAATGATATTTTATATGCATGTAGTTTATGTTTATGTGATAAATAAGTTATTAAAACCTAATTGCCATGAAAAATCAACAAATATCCTCTTTGACAAAGGCCAACACTTACTGTTTTGCAAGTTAAAGAAGTCTTCCTTAAGTAAAACTGTTACAACTCAAGAAAACAATTCGTCCATTTCACTTTATTTCAGCAAATCAACACTTGACTTAAATTTATAATTGAATGAGTCACTTGTGAATGCAATTATCTTGATATTTCAAATGTTGTGATTTACTTGTACTTTCATCACCTATCTACAAATTCACACTTGTTCAAGAAACATACGTGTTGATGCTTTTAATTCTCATGACATTGATTTGTTTTTATATTAAGAACACATATTATGAATTAATGTATTCATGGTGTACTTTAAACAACAATATTTCATCATTATAATCACTTTGAATTTACCTTGGGTAAGAATCACTTTAATCACCTTCCCTTAGCCATCAAGGAGACTTGAATTTATCACACTTTCCTAAAGTTCTCCTGACCATCAAGCTAGATGTACTTCATTTTACCTATTCAATTTCCCTAAGCACATTTACTTATCCTACAAATCAGTTAGTTTAATACTTGAGAAAGCTATCCCATCTTGTATTGTACCCTCTTTAGGCTTGCATGTGAAACCTTTGGTTCTTACCTTGAAAATCTTAGTTGGGGACACTTGCTATGATTAGTCTATATTTATTTGAGTCTATGAGACCTAAAGAGGGAGAGTTCTACTTGTGTGACACTTAGTGGTAGATATCTTAAGTTTTGTTTGTTTAAGCAATCGATTTTCCTTGCATTGTTGAGATTGCTAAATTTTGCAACAATAAAACTAACAATCCATCTTATGCCTATAACTCCACACTATATAGTATATGCATATATATAAAGTAGCAACCAACAATGATTTACATCCTATCTCTTCTCAACAATTACAGATTGTATATATAGTCTTATCCCATCATGTGCAAGCATGTATGGGTGAATCCATGACGATGGGTAACACTTTTTGGGCAAAAGTGACAGCGAAAATTCTATTTTTACTCATTTATTAAGTTGAAGTCCTCAAAACTCATATATTCCTTTTGAATTTTGACATGCAACAAAGAAACAAACTGTAGAGAATTATGTTGTCTTTCCACCTATATTTAAAAAAATATTTTTTAATATGTCAAAATTGCATTTAATAATATGTTTGTTCTTGTATATTTTAGGAAAGTTAAAAAGTAGTTTGTGTGCACGCAAAATAATTTAGTGATAAATGTGTAATTTTGGAAAAAAAATATATGAATGTAAGAAACAACAAAATTAAAAGCCAACAAGAAGAAATAAAGAGAAAACCCAACAAACGTTTCACAACTCCAAATAAAAAGCACTCCCCACAACTCCCCATTAAAGGACCTCCCCACTCCTCTTCACACTCTTTTTTTATTAAATTCTTAAGAACATATCCCCTATAGGTCGTCAACCACCCTTCTAGGTTTTAGGAAAAATATGTAAAATATGATAATGAATTAAATAAAATATATATAAAATTTAAAACTTTTTTTCATGCTAGCTTATAAATGAATTTGACATTTTTATAGTTATGATCATGTCTCTAATGTTAGTCAGTATAGATATAATGAATGTACTAAGGAAGTAAGGCATGATGCCTTAAATCGTACATAAGGAGGTGAACTTTGTAATAATTGCAGTAGTTATTCATAATATCATATTGTGTTATTATGTGTATCTCTCTCAAGTGTTATGTTATATAACCCTATTTTGGGTTTCTAGATTTTGTAATATGGTATTTGTTGAATTTTAATCCAATTTTTAGTTCTTGACAATTATTTCACAATGATTCTTCAAGCATTAATTTCATCCCATAATTTTGTTGAATAATTACACATTGAAAATATCAACTTTAAATTGTAGCAGAAACAAGGATCATAGAAAGATTGCCATGCATAAGAGACACAACGATTTTACTTTGGTAAACCCAATAGGGAGAAAATACGATAAAATTTTCTTAGAAGAAAACAATCCAATTCAAATACAATACCAATCATGAAGATGAATCCTCGCACAAGATATGTTCGCCCTACTTCACAAGAAACCCTAGCAAGGGTAGAAAATTTTTCAATACAATAAGAAACCCCAAAATTAATCCTTTGACTTCTTGCCATGTTTGGCTGAAATTGCACACTAAGAGAGAGAGAGAGAGAGAGAGAGAGAGAGAGAGAGAGAGAGAGAAGATGCGTGTTGTGAGTGTGCAAATGAAGTGTGAGAGCACCTTATTTATATTATTTTTTTCACTTGAAATTTACTCAATGGGGATGACTCATACACATTCTCTGGAGACGACTTGCTAGTTTTGATCTTCATATTTTATTTATCTTCAAGCCAACTTGTGTTCTTATCTTCATTTTCTTCTGGGACTTATTCAATGGTTTGTCTTAACTTATTGGTTAGTTCTTCATTATAGAAAATTTATCCTCATTGATGTTCATCTGCTCACATGTATATCAAATTCACCCATAGAGCTATAATGTTGATTTGACCATACTATAAGAAGTCCTAGAATCTTCTTATATGCAATGCCAAATTCAACATTATATTAGAATTTGTCTATTATAGAAGGGATGAGATCCCCTATCATATAGACAAGTCATCTCACTCTAATATAGAATAGATCACTCCTTCACAGAGCTCTCCCAGATAAAGTATGCAATGTGACCACTAGATTTTCTTTACTCTTAGTCAATACACATGAATAGTCAAAGCTACGCCAGGGACATCCTCCTCTATCCATTGGTCAATACACATGACCACTCTAGGAGAATGTCTACAGAATGTTTTCCTGGTACTGAAACCATGAAAAAAAATCAACAATATTAGGGTGGGAGTGAACATTAGACTAGTCATGTAGGTTAGAGATCTAGTTTTTTTCTTAAAAAATTAAGTATGCTCATCTATTGCATTGAATGACAATATGGAGAATTAGAAAAGGCTTGATAGAAATACTAGAGTCTCAAAAAATGTTGTCAAGGAGTTTCTATGCAATGTTGAAGGAATTGGATAATTCATCTACGTCTTGTGTTTACAAATCCATGAAGGGAGGGAGCCACATTGTCAAGACGATAACTATTGAATTCCAAGGGGTGTTTTTGAAATGATCACAAGTGTGACGGAATTATTTTCATCCTTAAAGAAGAATAAGGGAAAAAAATTATTATAATTGAGATATTCTTCAACTAGTTTGTCTCTATGTTTGCATTCAAAAGTTTCTCAATGATTTTCTAATATTTTAATTTACATTCAATAACATTTGTTTTAGCAGTCTTTATCAATTTTTTTCTATATAATGATTTAGGGTTTCATCATGTAGTAATCTAGCTCATTTGTATTACGATGTTTACAAGTTGCAAGAAGAGGGGTCACACAACTTGTGCTCTTAGATTCATCAAAGGCGATGTATCCATCACTACCTACACCTTGAAGATAGGATGGGATCAAGTGTAGATAAATCTTAGCACGAGCGGTTGTCCAAAATTTTGGGAGATTTGTTTCAAGGAATTTGGGGGGGAGGAACTGGGAATTCGAGAATTCAAATTGGGATCTACACTTTACGAGGGTTACAAGGAAACTTGATGGAGATCGACCTAGTATAGATACTATTTTCAAAGAAGAATCTCTTGAAGAATGTTTGGTTTTGATTACTTATGATACCTTGTTTTCAATTAATATTTGCTTTCTTTCAGTTAGTTTGAGTTTGAACATTGTATGCCTTAAGACGGGGTGTGAGAATATAATGCTTACATGTTGTAACAAAAGCGACTTTATGACTCGGTTATGCATTTTAATTTTTGTATAAAGAAAATTTATTCCACATTCATAAGTGGAAATGACTCTGCTCCACCAATTAACCATATATAAGGAGGTGAATTCCTATATAATAATTGTAGTTGTTATTCCAAATATCATATTGTGTTATTGTGTGTATCTCTCTTATGTGTTATGTGATGTAACCCTATCTAGGGTTTATATATTTTGTAATACAATAAAGTTAAAATAAAATGATAAAAACCAATTAGGAATAGTAAACTATGAAACATCTAATTATTGTTCATTACTACAATAAATTTAGTCTTTCCCGATGTGCACTCAATCTCAACCTATAATAATAGGCAGAGAATGTTTTTACATATAATGATGTTAGTGGACTTCAGGGTTTTGTAGATTGTATCAACATGAGCTAGGCCTCAATTATTATATTCATTTTCCTACTTAAAAAAAGAAAGAAAAACAACAGTGCTTCGTTATAGATAACTAATAGTGTTTATAACTACTATTGTATGTGGTATTCAAATTATTTGTAACATGCAAGAGTTAACGGGGGGTTAGATTTGGAGGTTGAGAGGAGCGGTGCATGCGGAGGATTAGCGCTAGGGTTTTTTTGTGGGCTTTGTTGGGTGCGAAGCGTCCTGGCGGTGTTGGGCGGTCGGCAGGTTTTGGTTCCGAACCTCCTGCAAGGGGCCATGGTGGCTTTGGGGCAGGTGGAGCTCGTTCTGGAAGGAGGGGATCCTATTTTGGCACAAAAGGAGTAGGTAGAGGATGACAAAAAAGGAGAAGGGTCTCAACCCAGCTCTAGGAGAGGAAAACAAACGAGTTTTGGAGGTTGCCTCCCAAAGACGGTTTCCATCCATATGATTCAAATCATATCTGAGGTAGTCATAGGCAAGATTGAGACCTCGAAGGAGAAGGCCCTAATAGGGAAATTTGTGGGGATTTGTCCGAAGGAAAAAGACCTGGTTAAGTGGATAAATGGAGTTTGGAAGCCTAAAGGCCACTACTATCTCCAGCTGGGTTCAAAGGGTGTTTTCACCGTTATCTTTTTTAACCAGGAAGACAGGGATAGAGTCATGGAGGGAAGCCCTTACTTTTTCTTCTCAGCTGGCTTATTCCTGCAGCCATGGAAGGAGCGTTTCAACCCAAAGACGGAGGACATGGCGGTTGCCCCAGTTTGGATTCGCTTTTTCTCCCTCCCGAGCGAATATTGGGACCTGGAGACCTTGCGGGACATCGAAAACACCCTGGGAGAATTCATAAAAATAGCTGAACAAACTAGGATCCAAAGGTATACTACCTTTGCACAAATTTGTGTTTATATGGACTTATCCAAAGAACTTCTAGAAGCAATTAGTCTAAACTAGGAAGACAAGGAATGGATTTATCCTATTGACTACGAGCAGCTTCCTTTTCGATGTCGTCACTGTCACGAATACGGTCATATAGGTAGGAATTGCACCAAAGATAGCTCTGAGATGGACCCGTCGGTCCCTACGTCGATCAAAGCTGCGGAAGAGGAAGGGTTCACCCAGGTCAAGAGCAGAAGGCGCGACAAGGGAGGAGGTAAAACTTCGGTGTGAATGGAACCGATACTTAAGGAAACGAGACAAGGGAACTCCTTCGAGGTACTAGAGTCCCTAAAAGAGGGAGAAGAGGTCCAAGCTATGTAAATGGCTGAAGATCAGCAGGAAAGCCCATCCAAGGCTCCAGTGGAAGAGGAGGCCCAACAGATGGAAGGCACAAAGGAGGATGAAGGGGAGGACATGGATTTGGGTGAGCTAGACTTGGATGCCATAGAGGAAGAAAGCAGGAAGAAGGGACAAGGATATGTCTCGAGACGCCAGCTTGAACTCCTCCAGGAAGCCATTATCCAGACAGGTGTTGTGGAGAGTCTAGGGATCGACCCAGATGCCCAGAAGGGAAGTAAGAGGAAGTCACCAGAGGAGGAAATGCGAAGAGGGCATAAGACGAATAAGTAGCGCATAGAAGCGGTGGGAGTGCGATTGATCGAATCTGGTCAGTATCCCACAATCAAGGCGGCCTTCGCTAAAGCTAAAAAGGTTTGTCAATGAAGCTCATTTCATGGAATATACGGGGGTGTGGTAGCCCCAGGAAGTGGAAAACTCTAGATCGTAAAATAAAGCAGGAATCTACGGATATTCTTTTCCTCCAAGAAACCAAATGTAGTTGTGGGGGCCTCGAAAAGATTAAGGACAAAATATGGAAAGGAAGTCATGTCATGGCTATTGATGCAGCAGGACAATCTGGAGGTATTGCAATCCTTTGGCAGCCCTGAATGGTGGAATTCTCCAACTGGCGAGCCAATAAGTTTTCCCTCATGGCAGAGTTTTGCCTCTTGGATTTAGGTGTCTGTGGAATAGTTGGGAATATCTATGGCCCCAGTAGTTTCCCCGAGAAGCAGTCTTTCCTGGATATCCTCAACTGGTTCAAGGAGTAATCGGAGAGGGGGTCATGGGTGCTAGGGGGAGATTTCAACGTGATCGCAAATATTGGGGAATAGAAATGAGGACGAAGAAACTTAGATAAATACCAAGAAGCCTTCAGTGAGTTTTTAACTCAAAGCTCGCTGGTTGATGTGGAAACTGGGTGTGGCTGGTTCACGTGGAACAACAAACGTGGAGGGGAGCATTTGGTGGCCTCTCGCCTGGACCATTTCTTGGTGTCGGAGAACATCATGCACAGTATGGGGGAGCTTGTCGCTGATTTCCTCCCGGCTGCTGGCTCTAATCACTGGCCCATCAGACTCTCTTGGGATTGGTCTTGTCCCCCTAGGGGTAAACCCTTTCGCTTTGAAAACTTTTGGATGGAGCACAAAGACTTCAAGGACCTTGTCAGTCAATGGTGGCAGGAACTGGTCCCCCCTAAGAACCATTATGTTTTTCTTTTGGCAGAAACTTAAGGCCTTGAAAGAAAAGATCTGCACGTGGAACAGAGAGGAATTTGGGAACATCTTTGAGGACAAAAAAAAACTGTTACTAGAGCTGGATCTCATCAACAGGAAGGGAATGGAAGGAGGCTTGGATGAGGACATGAAAATCAAAGAAAAGGATTTAATGGGACAGTTGGATGCTTGGGAAAAGCAGGAGGCCTTTTTTGGCAATAGAAGGCAAGGGTAAAATGGCTGCAGGAGGGTGAAAGAAATACTAAATTCTTTCATAACTCAGTGATCCAGAATAGGAATAGCTCTAGAATCCAGAGACTTAAGACCAGGGTTGGAAACATAGTGGAAACAAGGTGGGAGATAGAAGCTGAACTTACTCAACACTTCTCTGAGATCCTTAGGGAGGATGGAGGGGATAGAAGTCGAGACATTGAGCAAATAGCAAGCCTCGTTCCTAGGCTGGTCACTGGTGAAAATAATGAAATGCTGATCAATCCCATTGGGATGCAGGAAGTTGAGGAAGCAGTCAACCAAATGGCTTTGGGAAAATCCCCTGGCCCAGACAGATTCAAATCGAACTTCTTCCATTTCTTCTGGGATCTTGTTAAGGAGGATGTGCTCAACATTGTGGAGGAATATAGGACCAAGAAGGGGGTCCTTAAAGCCTTTAATGCCACCTTCCTAACCCTTATTCCTAAAGAGGCGGGGGTGGATACCCCTGAAAAATTCATACCGATAGCGCTATGTAATGTCATTTACAAAATCATCTCCAAGGTCATCGCCAACAGACTCAAACCTCTTCTCCCGATGCTCATAAGCCCTGGGCAGTCTGGTTTCATGGAAGGTAGGCAGATATTGGATGCGGTTATTCTTGTTCATGAGGTTTTGCACTCGCTCAAAACCTTGAGAACACCTGGGATGATGATTAAGCTCAGCGTAGCAAAAGCGTATGATAAACTCAATTGGGAATTCATGGAGAAGGTGCTGGGAGCCTATGGTTTCTCCCCCAATTGGGTGGAGTGGGTCATGGGCTTGGTCTCCTTGCCATTCTTTAACATCCTCCTCAATGGTTCTCCGACCTCGACCTTTCAACCTTCTCACAACATCTGCCAAGGAGACCCTCTATCTCCCTTTCTCTTCATCCTCATGGCTGAGGGATTAAGTCGTCTCATTGTGGCCCAGGTTGACAGGGGAACTATTCGCGGAGTAAAAGCTCATGAGGGGGCTTCGTCTCAAACTCATCAACAATTTTTCGATGACACTATGCTCATGGGGCACCCTTCAGTCCAAGAAGCTCGAAGCTTCAAGAAAGTCCTGGACCTTTTTTCTCGGGCCTCAGGCCTGGCGGTCAATCCTAACAAATCTTAGGTCTTCTTTGTCAATACCCCTCCGGCTACCCAGAGGAATATATTGAGAATATTGGGATTTTCCAGAGGGGCTTTTCCATCTAAGTACCTCGTCATTCCCCTCGGTTTGGGTAGGCCAAAAAAAGAGGCCTGGCAGGAACTTTTGGATTGGTTAAAACATAAACTTTCAGGCTGGGTGCTTCGCCCCCTAAATTTCCCTAGTAGGCTGATCTTGGTCAAATATGTTTTACAAGCAATGCTGACCTATCTATTCTCAATCTTAGCAGCTCCTAAATCCATCCTTAAGGAAATTAGATGTATCCAACATAACTTTCTCTGGGGAGGTCGTGGGGAGAAGGCTAAATTCTCTCTGGTGAGCTGGGAGGATGTTTGCAAGCCAAAGGAGCAGGGAGGCTTAGGTCTCAAGGATCCTAAAGTGATGTCAGAGAGCGTTTGCGCCAAAGTGTGGTGGTGCTAGGTTAACCATTCAGCGGAACCTTGGGAAAAATTATAGAACATAAAATACGCTCGGGATAGACCTAGACATCTTCTGATCCATTTCAACGAGGCTCCCAGTGGATCTCCAATATGGTCGAAATCCCTGGCTGGTAAATCGATTATCCAAGAGCATAGTTTCTGGGAGATCAAGGATGGTAGCAGGGCAAAGTTCTGGGAAGAATCTTGGAACTAGTTTCCCATCCTTGGAGGGATCCGAGCTTGACCCTCATCATGTAGTAGGAGCTCGAGTGGGGCAAGATTCAGGTGAACCACTCCTGGAGACCGGGAATTCACTTGGAGCAACATCAGTGGAACTTCCTAGAGAAACCTGAATAGACTAGTGAGGAGGATTGGGCGGCCTTCCAGGAAGAACTGAACAAACACTTTATCAAAGTTCAAGACGGCCTTGATATTTTAAGATGGGGTTACTCGAACAGGGGATCCTTTAGCGTCAAGGAGGCCTATCATATCAGGATCTCGAGGAATGCTACGAATGATGATATTTGGAAAAAAAATTGGACAGCCAACTTATGGCCCAAGGTTGCCCTTTTTGTTTGGCTAGTCGCCAGGGGAAGGATTCTCACAAGCGACAATATACGCAAACAGGGAATTCATGGGCCATCCCAATGCTGTCTGTGCTATCAAGTGGAGGAATCCATGAATAATCTTCTGGACAACTGCCCTTTCGCAGCAGCAGTTTGGGATAAGGGAGCGATGCGGTTCCGATGAAGCGACAGAAGATGGGGTCAACCATCTCAGACCCTGAGAGAGTGGTGTCCAAATGCCTACAAAAATCCAATCATCAGAAAAATCTGGGATGCCTTCCCAGGCATGGTCATGTGGTGCATATGGAAGGAGTGGAATGCTCGGATATTTCGAGACCAATGTAAAGATATGGAAATGTTCTGGGCCACAGTTCAAGACAACCTGTTATCATCCATTCGATGCATGCAGTGGCACGAGTAGGACAAGATATTTCCACGGGAGGAAGCCCAGGTAGCTAAGAACTAGGGGCTGAATAAATCTATGATGGATCCTCTGCTCCATCGGGACAAATTGGGTCAACCCTCCAGCCCAACGACCCGATCTATCCCTCCTCCCTATGTTTTCAAGTTGAACTTCGATGGCGCGTCTAGAGTAAATCCGTATCTGGAAGGATTTGGCGGTCTATGTCATGATCATGAGGGCAAGATCAGGATGGTGTTCATGGGAGCTATAGGGCAGGATACCAACAACTCGGTGGAGCTAGAAGGCCTCATCCGTGGCTCAGAAGTGTGGATCATGGGGGGGTTTTTCCGGCAATAATCGAAGGTGATTCCAACGCCCTTATCCAGATGGCCAAACGCTTGCCGAATGGGCAATCGATTGAAAATATCTCCCCCATCTAGCACCTTGCGTATAGGCTGGAGAGGCTTCGAGACCTCCTCCTTGCGCACCCCGCAATTTCTTTTTGCCATGTCAGAACAGAGGCCAACAAAGCTGTTGATCGGTTGGAGAATGTTGGCTTGGAATGCGGAACTAGCTTCTGATGCGACAGGCTGGAAGTTTTCGGTGAAGAGGAATGGGCCCAATAGTGTCGGAACCTGGCTGCTAGGGATTTTATTGGGGAAGTACAGATGGGTGATCCGGTGAAAGGGAGGATAGATGGAGGTAGGAGGTGCGATCACACCTACACACAACGAAGCTAATGCTGTGTGGGTCCACTGGTTTAACTGCTCACCGAGTTTGGTGGTTGTACAACTCCATTATGTCGATTCATGCCATCGGTTTTGCCGCGCTTGGAACTGAGCGAATGGATTATTGTCTGGACGAGGTACATTATCACCGCAGGATGGAGGCTCTTGTTCTCATGATGGGCATGACGTAGGATAAGGTCAGGGATGGGAACTCTCCCATGAGCGCCCTTCCATTTTATTTCGAAGATTTTGATATCTGCTATGAGGAGTCCTGTTATAGAGAAGGTAGGCTTGAGTATCTGTTTTTCACCCTGCGCTGTGCCTTGGTGTTTGGCTTTGTTGGAGCGCCTCTGCTTCGCTTCCTATCGCCCTTCCTACTTTTGGAGGCTCTCTCAATGGCTCCCAAACGACAATTCAGAAGGGATGGTGGCTCTGGGGAGGCGTCTAGCTTATCTACTATTAAAGGGAAATCCCTCAAGCGTCAGACGTGACAAACCACTCGAGCTCAGCACCAGGCTAAGGAGGACGCTGATATCTATAAAGAGCACATTCCACTCAGTATCTATCTTGAGATTGAAAGGGTGGTTGAGGGGCTGTGGGCCGAGGTGAAAGCCATGCCACGGGAGAGTCTTCATACGGAGGTGGTAGAATGGGTCTTGGACCCTGGCAACACCGCTGGCCGAGCTTCAGCATACGATTGTATGCTAAAGACTTATTGGGTAACAGTCTGTTTGGTGGGGCACTTCGCGGCGGTGCAGGAATCCAAGAGAGACGGTGATTCAGAACCTGTGCCCTTCTGGAAAGAGCATAATTCAAAATGCCACACTATGCACCAGAAGCTCGACGTCCTTGCGGCCCAGTTAGGCTTCCTGTTTCATCCTATTGATCATCGGACCCTGGAAACTGCTAGACCCCGGGAGAGGGGCATCAGAAGTGATATGGCGAAAGAAGGAGGACCTATGGATTCCTGGAATGTGGTTGGTCCCATGCAAATGATGTCAGCACTCGTGACTGACTCCCAACAATCAGCTGTTGTGATCCCCCCGGCAGCGGTTCCTCGTTGCAGCTCCTGTCCTCCTGGTAGGATATGATTGCGCTCCTCAGTTTTTGTTTTTGCCAGGTTTACTTCTCTGTCTCTATTTTTTCGGCATTATATAGCTTAGGTAATCATAGTCCTACTGTGTATGGGAACCATGTAGTCAATAGGGATCCTTGTGGAGACAGGTCCTTTAATGTGCCAATTTTGATGTGGGTGGGGATGCAATGTAACTGTGCCAGGAATTATGGTAGGAATGGCTGTAAAAGGGGGCGTAGGAGGCTTTGGAAAAACTTTGTATTTTTTTGGCAAAACAGACCAAGTCAAGTCCCAGACTGGGTTCCGCTGGGCTGGACTAAGGCCTCCATGCTTTTGGGACGACTTTAGTTGTATTTCGCTATGTAATTTGGTTCCTGTGTAGTAATACATGTTTTATTTACCAAAAAAAAAATGCAAGAGTTAACATATGTCCATCATTAATATGGAAATAGCCACACTATGAATATATTTATGTCCAACACTAACTTTAAGTTGTGCACAACCACAAATATATAATTATTGGTAGAATGCCTCTCATTACTGGCCCTAAAACCACCCATGAGATTATGCATGAATACTAACTACTTACAAAGCATAAAAACACTAAACAATGATATTTTTTCAAAAAAGATCCCATTAAACCTAGTATTGAATCCAACATATTGAGAATTATTTACATAACCATAACCATTTTATAAATAAAATACAAACATTATTATTGATTTGTTACAATAATTAGAAAAAAATATTATATATATATATATATATAAGGAAAAAACAAGGGCCTAAAAACCCTTTCAGTTGAAACCTCACACCCACTCAAAATGATATTGTGCCTCTACAAGTCTCGACATCCACCTCCAAGCTAACATTAAATTCCTAATGGATGTATGTACACATTATAGAATGATGTAACCATTCATCATTTGTAACTAAATTATTTATGGGTGAAATCATGAATTTGGGTGTCTATTCCATGCGAATAATTTTTCCAAATTCGTATTCCGTAATATTTCGGCCGAACTAATTTATGTTTTCAGCCGAAAACATAGAACTAACTTTCGACCGAAAAAATAGTTTGGCCGAAAGTTACTTTTAACGGATACCGTTAACTTTAAAGTTAGAAAGAACTAACTTTCTAATTTTAAAATTAACGAATACCGTTAAAAGTAACTTTCGGCCGAAATATTTGTTAGGCTGAAAACCTGTAAATTTTCAGAAATGGAATTCCATTTGAGTTTTTACTCTTCTTCGAATTTCAGATAGATCGGATCATATCAAATACTTACAATTTCTCTTAACAAATAATACCATTAGTTGCATAATTCAATCTACTTTCTATAGATGCTATTTTTTTTAATTTGGTGTGATCCACTAATTTTATTTATTATATTTCTTAGAAGGTGTGTGGATTGCTTCAAAATTTAATAGAATTCATTGAAATGAAAAATCAATAACTTCTTAAAGATACGATAAAAAAATTTGAAAAAATCATGGTGCCCAACATTGATGTGTTGTCTTCAAAATGGTACTTTTAGTTTTTTTTTGAATTGGAAATTAGGGAAGATGCTGTGCCAAACTAAACATGTCAGTTTTATGGTAGTTTTTCAGATTGGTCCACTTCAAAAAATTCTAATAATTATTGCATGTGGTTGTTGGATACACACTTATAGACAACCTTTAGTACAATCTGTCTAGATCATCATAACATATTTTTTTTTAATGAACAATAGTTGAATAATGAATAAACCGATGTAAAAAAACATGACTATTTATCATAATTTCATTAATTAATAAGATACTATCAAACACTTGCAAAAATGACATATCAAATGCCAATAAAAAAATCTAAAAAATATCCGATAGAAAGCTAACACAATTCTCTACAACTTTTGTTTTTACTACAAAATGAAATTCTAAATACAAATCTAATTTTTCTTTGCTTGAAGTTGACAAACTTGGAAAAACAACACTGCTTTTCTCATAACCCCCCAAAATAGACACCCAAATTCATGATTTCACCCTTATTACACGTCATTCATCCTAAAATTGATACCATACTCAGGTTCATATGTTTTTTCATCTCAACTTATCATATACATTGTTCCATTAAGAAATCAATGGGAATTTCTTTCTTTGTTGGCATATTGGAGGTTGATTTTGGTGAATTTATGTCTCATTAATAACATAAAATATAATTTAAATTAGGTACACGGTAAATCAGAAAGTGATAAATACATTTGAATCTTGGTTGTAATAATCTAAGTAATAACATAAAGGAGATATAAAAGTGGTCTTAATTATGGTGAAAATTGTGAAATACTTATTTAAGAAACTACATTAATGTCATAGGATAAACATAGACAGAGTTACAAAATAGGAAATTGAGATGGAAACACATGGGATTGTTAAAAAAACAAAAATCATAGTTTTCTCTTAGTTACAAAATAGCAGGTTGGACTTTGAAATATTCCAACAATAATATTTTATTGAGTGTTAGAGGTTATTGATTGAAATTAAGATGGGAGTGAATACAAAATACATTTTTCCTTTCACCTTACAATTCTATGAAGTTTGAGTACATTTTTAATGACATTTATGATGGAGTATCTAGGGTTATAGTAGCCATCTTTGAACAACAAAATTTCTAAGATCCCTTTCTATTGTTCCCTATGTTTTTAATGGGACCTTGAAATTTCTTTGTTTCTTTCTATGGAAATTCCATATTGTGAAGATCCTGCATGTGCAACATAGAATGATATGGAATGCAGGTCAAACCCTCTTCTTTAATAATTATACCCATATGTCTTTCTACTTGCGCGATATCCTCCATAAATGCTTCCACTAAACCCATGATTTGAAGAAAATCACAAAACCTCCTTGCTAAAAAAATGTTAAAAACACAAAAACCAAGGAAATAAACCACTTACAAAGCCATGCATTCGTTTCTCTTCATGGTTGATGAATTAGTTGACATATCAAATCTCATCCTCTCTCCGTTATATGTGAATTTATTGCATGGTTTCTACCAAAATGAGATTTTTAAAATCTAGAAAATCTTTCCAAAATGAAGATGAAAACTGTAAAGATATCATGTTATATGTAAATATGAATATATGAATCCCTATGTGAAAATATGAAATATGTGAAGCCTTAATGTTTATCATATATGTTAGAATGTTTTTTAGTTCCTTTGAGATGACCTATACTATTATTTACAGTTAAGGTCTTCAATGATTGATTGACAACATCATTAATATTAATTATGTATGTCAATGTGCTAAAGGAGGATATTAAACCTACTCTATTGTACTTATCAACATGAAAACTTAAAGAGTTATTGAAATTTTATTGTGAAATGTTGTAGTTCTATGTGTTTCTATTTAATATATGAAAATTTCATTTTAAATGAAATGAAAATCCCATGGGGTTAGCTCAACCGATTGTCATCAAATTTGTTAGACATTTTTCTAGTTCAATAACTAGTGAAATCTCATGAGGTTAGCTCAACCAATTGTCACCAATTTTGTTAGAAATTGGTCTAGTTAAACTAGTTGTCTAAGATGAATCATTTACTACTATCAAACTCCATATATCATCTTCATCTTTTCACCTTTTTTCCTTTTAGTGTATTGGTCGACATGCTAAACTAAACTTTGTCCTTTAAAGGTGACTATAATCATGATGACCATGGGGATAATTATACTTCTCATACAACTACACGTCCACACAATGATGAGTCATATGGTGGATATATTCTTAATGATACTTAAGAAGTCAATGGATATGATATAAACTACTTGATTCATGATATAGGGGTCACACTCTTAATACTTGATAAGTTATAATATGCTCAATACTTATAAATCATTTCTCCACCCACCCAGAGTCCATAGGGACATGTTGGACCATCAATGACGGTAAATGAAATTTCATTCTTCTGAAAGTTAAAAAAATGATTTTGAGTCTTTTAGAGTGGACAAAAACTTAGGATAAACAACATCATGCACTTAAAGTAGTAAAAGTGGAAAGGTGTAGGGTTATATTCTGAAATTTTGAAATCATTTGATTTGTACCTATTGCTTCCATTATAATAATTTGATGTGTACTTTGAGAAATGTTTGCAATATTTCTTCATCTAAGTCTCCACCTCTTGTCTTGACATGAGGGAAATACATAGATATGGGAGAAGTATCCTATCGGAACAATTGTGCCTTGGCCTTAGATCAACTAAATGATGTGTACATAGACCTCTTATGTAGAGTCTAGAATCCTCATAAGACTATGGGAAATCGCTGGCCCATATTTCTACGTCAAAGGCATAGGTAGCATGCCAATATTTATGGCATGTTATAAATATACTAATTTATTTGATAAATATGGTCACAAAAAAAAGTACTTGTTACCTCCCAATTTCTATTTAAGGGGAAAAGATCTCAACCCACTAGCACAACTTAGGTGGAAAAAAAGGTTTCTTGTCATTGTCACATGAACTGACAACCTCTCACTTTAGGCTTTGTCCCTAAACCTAAACCCAAAGGGGCATCCTTACTAGATTGATTATTTGATGAAGTCTAGATGAATAATATAACGATGTTAAAGTTAATCTAGACTATCTTTAAGCACAATATACAATGCAAATCTAATTCACTCACTTAAAAGTTTAAACAACATATCAACTAATCATTTACAATATATGTTCAAACTTATACATTTAGTTAACTTCTAATATTCTATGGCAATGGTAAACTCGTTAGCAGTGAAACAAGAAAATGCACCAAATCCATAATAATAACACTTTAGCAATATTGGTTTAGCGACATATCTTACTTATTTCTCTAATACAATTGGATCTTATCAATAAAATGCATCAACCATTGACTTAGCAAAGATAGCAATGACCATTTGTTAGCTAAATCCAAAAGCCAAGACATAATCAATAACTCTTAGATTATTGGTTATTAGTGATTAGAGCTTGAAGGGCTTAGTGGTTAAAAATAAAACTACTGGAAATTTCCTTCTTTTGTTTGTGATAAATTTCTTTAGGTGTAACAAGAAGGAAACACAATTATGGAAATTACTAAAAATAATAAAAATAATGGAAATTGCCTAATTATAACAACTAGGAAAATTACTAAGAATAACACTTTTACTTATCAAATTCTCCCAACTTACTATTGAAAATTAGAGTATATGTTGCTGGAAATTGTAGATAATTGCAGCAAAGTAATTATGTCTAATTATGTAGTAAATAATGAAATTTTCCAGAAATATGGAAAATTTCCTATCTTTTAGGAAATTTCTTGATTGCAGAAAATGCAGTAAATACCTAAGTAAAATTGAGAATTAATGTATAACCATGAAATAAATACCCAATCTCTCAATTTAAATGGTTTTCAATGAACCAAAAAAATATTTTATTTTAAATTTTTATTTTATTTTATCATTTTTTTGTTGAAATTTTACTTATAGCAGTACAATTTTCAGACCTTGATAATTATTCCTAATGAGTTTTAAGAAATTATTTCATCCCAGTATTATCATTGAATAATTATACATTGGAAATTTCAACTTCAAATTGCAATAGAAAGACAAGATCATAGAAGGACAACCATGCACAAGAGACACAAATATTGTACCCTAGGATACCTAATAATGGAGAAAACGCAACAACTTTTCTTAGAAGAAATCAGTCCAATTCAAGTACATTATCAATCCTAAAGATAATCCCTAGCACATAGAAAAGTGTTCCCTTCTTCACAAGAAACCTTAGACAAGGGTAGCGAATTTCTAGAGACAATAAAAAATCCAAAAATTACTCGAACATTTCCTATGCCCTCTTGGAAAGTGTGCACCAGTGTAGCAGAGAAGATGTTGGATGATGAGTGAACAAATGAGGAGGATGAGCACTTTATTTATTTTCTTCAGTTCACTAGAATTTCACTTGTGAGGTCGACTTGTACTTTCACTATGGTCAACTTTCCCTTTCTGCTAGGGATGAATTGTCTTCTTGTCTTCAATCTTCCTTGGGGCTTCTTCAATGCTATCTTGAAATTATTCAATGGTTGAGTTCTTGGATATTTATTCATCATAGAAAATTTGTCCTTGATGATGATCATCTCTTCATATGAATGTCTATTCACGCATATATATCTAATGTTGATTTGACCCACACTAAAAATTCCTGGACACTTCTTAGAGCCTATGTCAAATTCAACCTTAGACTAGACTTCTATATTCCATGAGGGGATGAAATCCCCTATAAAATAAATAATTCAACTCACTCCAGTATAGAATATATCACTCCATCACAGAGTAGGAAATGTGCTAGCACCTTGGGGCCAATGTCCCCACACCATATGCATTAGGATAATGGAAGATTGTATGACCCTACCCAGGCCATTCACCGCTAGCCATATGAATCAGACTATTTCCCGTGAATGAATTTCTACCCGATGGCACAACCTGGAGAAATAACAACACTCCCTCTTAGTTAGGGGGACATTTTGCATCACTCCAAACTTCCTTGAAGAGAAGTTTGCAATAAGTAGCACGACTTGTTCAAACTTGGTCAAATCACATGACTAAGCAAGGCTGGGTAAGAACCATGTGGTCAATCTCCCCACACCATGTGAATTATGATAATGGGAGATTGTCTGCACTTTCCAGGTCCATTCACCACTATCCATATGAATCATGCCATTTTTCGTGAATGAATGTCTTCCCGATGCTGCAACCTGTATATATTTACTGCATCTGCATCTTGAGTCTTCCACTCCTAGTCGAATCAACATGGTTATTTGGAGAAAAATTGTACCTAGGCCATTCATTACTAGCCATATGAATCAAGTCAATGTTTTCCCATGGATTAATGTTTTCTCGATGTTTCTCATATGTAGATATGTATGTCTAGGCCATTCACCACTAGCCATATGACTCAAGATTCGAGGGTGAATGTTTACCCCATATTTATCATCTATAGAATGATCACGGCGTCTGCTTCTCATCTATAAAAATATCACAGTATCTTGTCCATTCACCACTAGCCATATGACTCAGGATGCGAGGGTGAATGTCTTTCCCATGATTTAGAATCATCAATACTCCCTCTTATCGAGGGAGACATTCTTAATCATGCCAAGGTTCTCTATTAAGTATACAAACTTTTCCGTAGATAGTGACTTGGTGAGAATGCCAACCATTTGATCATCTGTGTATATGTACTGGGGATTCACTGCTCCCTTCTTCACAATGTCTTGGATGAAGTGATATTTGATCTCAATTTTCTTCGATCTTTGATAAAATACTGGATTTTCTGAAATCTTGGCATAACTTTGATTATCACAATGTATTAAATGTCATCTCTAGCTCTTGATCAAATAGTCCTACAAGAAGATTCCAAAGCCACACTGCACCACAACTTGCTACACTGGCTGCATAATACTCAGCTTCTATTGTATTGAGTACAATAAAGGGATTCTTCCTTCTAGACCAAGATATCATGGTCAATCCCAAGCTAAAGAAGCACCCCTAGGTGCTCTTTCTGTCCATTGCATTCCTCTTCCAATCAGAATATGCATAACCTTGTATCCTCACTTCACCAACTAAGACATATCTCAAACCATATCCAACTATACCACATAGGTACCTCAACACATGCTTTGCTGCAACCCAATGGAAGTGCATCGACTCAACCATAAACTGGATTAGGGTGTTCGCTACAAAGTAAATATCAGTCTTGGTGTTAATAAGGTAAATTGAATATCCAATCAATTTCCCGCACATCATGGAATCCACCAAATCTAAATCTGAAGCAAAATCACTCAACTTATTCATATTTTCCTCCATAGGTGTATCCATGGACTTGCAGTCCATCATACTGAATCTTTGAAAGATATCAACTATGTACTTCCCTTGATTGAGGAAGATCCCACTTGATTACTGCGACACCTCCTATCCTACGAAATAATTCATCAGGCCAATATCCTCCATCTCAAATTCTGAATCCAACTCCCTATCAGTGAGGGAGGTATTGGGGAACCTTCTTCATCATCAACTAACTGTGTTTCAGATACTCCCTCTGTCCTAGAAAACCCTGCTTCATTTGTACTTGAGTATCCTACTCCCTTTGCATTTGGGCACTCTACTTTCTCTACATTTAAGTATTCTGCACTAAAGCAATTTGGTGCCTTATGCATTGTTGAACCATATGTATACATATGTGTCGTCTCCCACCAAGTGGGTCTACTAAGGTGAGATTCCTGCTACGTCAAGAACACTAAATACCATCCATGGCTCTCTTTGATCTTGCAAACTAGATAACTCCATAGCCTATTGATGCTAATATGGACTACATGCTTGATCTTATAGATCCGCTTGGAAGTCACCACTGACATCCCCTAGTGTCTCAAAATAATCACCCACACAACATTCTTCAGAATGGAGTGATACTCATCCATCATGTCATCCTTCCAAACTTGCTGGTATGCTACCTCCTCATAACTGGAAGGATCATAATCAATGATGTGACTCATTAATCCCAAATAACTTGATAACCTCTAAGGTATTTTTCTCTCCCTAAAAGTACGATTGGGAGATATATGCCTCTCTGCATCCTACAAAGTATCAAGAAGCCAGGATGGCTTCTTCCTGATCATTGCAACATCTCTATGTAGATCCACCGGATTTTCTACTTCCTACTAATAGTCTAAAGGATGAATAATTGTACTAGAGGGATATGTATCCTCATCCTTTGGAGCCCCTGTCTCCTCACTATCAATCTCCATGTGATACCCTATATACTTCTCTCAAGGCTACCCCCTCATCAAAAGTAACATATCAACTGAACTCAATATGACGTTGTCCTGAAATGTAGATCCTTTAGGCCTTTGAAGTCTCGTTATAACTCACAAGAGTACCTGTCTTTCCAAAATGTTCTAACTTTTTCCTCTTCTCCTTTGACACATGGGTGTATACTAAATAATCAAATATCCTCAAGTGATTGATGTCTGGCCATTGTTTGGCTTCACTCCTGTGAATTCTTCCTTAGGAGTCTTGTCCCCAATATACGATGAGGACTCTTGTCTGAGAATAAATTGTGGTACTAGATGCTTCTTCCCATAAGAACATGGGTAAATCCTGATCATGTATAATCATCTTTCAAGCCTCCAAAATGGAATTGTTTGGCAAACACATGACATAATTTTCCACAAGAGTTATCCTATACCAATTAAAAATTTATGCTATTCATAAAAAAATATGAATTTAATTTAAGTAAATAAACTTTTTGCAAAAAGAATTAGATACTTATCTTGCTTCTTGACTACCTTTCGATCCTTTCCTCCTTGCAGAAATCACTAAAGTCCTTGGAGTTACACTCTCCTCCAAAACTTTGATCTTCTTCCTTGTTAAGTTCTTTTCCTAATCCTTGAACTCATGGAACTTGATATGAATGTATTAGATCCCAGATCCCCTTGGATCTATTATCACTGCTTGGAAAAGATCCCTTGGCATTCTTGCCAAGTGTAAGACATCCTCATGCTCTTCATGTATCTCTAGAATTCCTCTTTATGAAGTGTGCCTTGATGTGATAGCTTATTTGCAATTTTCAATCTTCAGATTGATGCACTAGATATACTTCGTTGTTCCAACGAGACTAAGGCTAGGGGAAGGGTTCATTTTGTTATTGTATAGGCCAATGTGGGTTTTATTGCATGGATATTTGCTTTAGGGGTTGTTCACCCCCTGTATTGGACATGGATAGCTCCTTTGGTTTCACTCTCAGAATTACTTGGATTTGTCAACTTCCCCTTCTGTGTGATGATGTCTCCACCATACAGGGCTTTAATCCCATGGGTTGGTGCTCCGTGACTTTTAGGGGTGACCCAAGGGGCACATGCCCATCTTGGTTATTTGATTTGCAAATGAGAAAGTGTTCCTATGGTTGGGGGTTTAGAATCCACCAAACTATTTGTATAAAGATAGATGAATAAAGTTTTGCAAGAAAACATAAACAAGATTTCAAAGGTAAGGAGGGTTCATACATTATTCACTGAAGATTGATCCAAGCTTTCCTTTAGTCTCCCTCTTGCCCCTTTTGCTCCAAGAGACCTACAAAACAAGTTCAACCATCCTCAAACAAAATTGAACATATGTAAAACAATGATAATCAAAATAACATGAAACCCTAATCTGATTAACATAAACATATGATCATGAACATAGACACAACTTCTATTGCACAATTATTTGGAAAGGGAAGAACATCACATATTTATTAATAATGGAAGAAGTACCAAGTTTACCTTCTCCTCATGCAAGGCACCTTGTGAAACCTTTTATCTGGTTCTCCTGCTTCTCTTCTCCAAGAATCTCACCTTCAATCTCTGCAACACAGGAATATGGAATCTAGGGAAAATGAAGGGGAGATGAGAGTCCCAATTTCTCCATCATAACAATGCAAAGGCCAAGTCCCCTTTCATGGACCCATCTCACTCTCTCATATAATTTTTTGAAGATTTAGGGTCGAACAGGGATCAATTACAACAGAAGGAATAGTTCCAAAACCACCCAAACCACCCCAAATTCAAGAATTTCATATTTTATATTTTTTTTCCACTTCAGGGGATACTCGCAGGTTTTATGAAGCAGAGTCGCAAGTGTGAAGGGAAACTAGCAGGTTTTAAGGTATTTCCATGTATTTTCAGGGGTTAGTGTCTTCTATAAATCTTTTTCTTATTTTGATACCTTTCTAATGGTATAGAGAAGAGTTTAAACTAATTTACAAAACTCTAGATATGGCTCCTCCAATAAAGGTGTATTTTCAGTAAATAATAGTGGCATTTCATGAAGTGTCATCATGGAAGGGTCGTCATGCGACGAAAGCATGTAAAATTTGTCATGGTTAGTGTTGTGTCATTTTAGGCTATAACATATGCCCCCTAATGTATGAGGTTAGAGGAGAAGAAAATAGCTAGAATACATTATAAAAAGGAAACAATTGAGACAAGAAATCAAAGAGACGGATAATCCAAGATCATAGGCTCGAACAGAGCTACCTAAAAGAGAGATAAATGTCAGATAAAACTGATTTCTAGGACATGCATGTCCATATAGAAAGGATCTCCATAAAGATACAGGCAGATCCAACATGTCTATAACTAATTTAACTATCATGGTCACACAATATGTAAAAAGATGCCATACAAAATCTAAAGGAGTCTTGGCTATAAATGAACAAGGTGGATCCATTCTCAATAATCGATCCTAGCCATAAAAATACAAGGTGGATCTATGTCTCAACAAATGTCATATGAAGTGTGACAAATTCTTGTGCAACTTGGGAAATAACGAAAGATGACGATGCTACTGTCGGCCCAATGTCTTCAATCCAAACCTCCCAAAGGTACGAAGCCTAACCATGTGAATAAAGGAGATGAGGTTGAACATGGAGGAAACCGTTTGATTACCGATCATTGATGAGGACCTTTAACAAATGCAAGGGAAATTCCCATTAATGAAAATGGTCCCCAAGGTAGCTAGTAAATTCTAACAATTGTGAATAAAAGGTCTTGAAATCGAACACCTGAATAATCCATCGAGTAGGAGACATTAAGGTATTCCCACTACCTAATAGCGAGGGAAATTGCCACTAATGATTGCAATCCGCAAGGTACTATTATAAACTCTAAATCTCATTCCCAGAGAAAGATGTGTTGAGGTCAATAGGAAGAGATCTGTTGGAAGGAAGGAATTAAGGCATCCTTCATCATCCAACATGAGGTAAGTCAAAGGCTGATTGGATCTGGAATTGGTACAAAAATTCGCAACAAGGATCGCTGAAGACTTGATGTAATGAAATGATACCAGGGAATGACCGACACAGGAGGCAACGACAGAATGGATGACAAAGGTTTTATCCTTGAACAATAAGCATGACACAATAGTGACTTAGGAAACTTTTTGACACAAAGGAACCAACGATATAGATCTGCAATGTAGGAGACATTGACAGACTCTCCATATAATTGGAAAAGTGAAAACTCTGAGATCAGGGTTAATCCTAAGGAAAAAACCAGAACCAAATTGTTGATAGAATCAAAACTGTTGCTTTGTTCAAGGAGATAAGATTTGCTGCCATGACACAAAATAAATTTGAATGAACTTCTGTTTCCCTCTTTCTTGTAAAGGTTTAATGATTCCAAGAAAGAAAACTCGGGACCCTCTTCTTTGTTGACAAGCTCGAAGAAGATACATAAGAATGCTTGATAAAGCACTAATTTGTGGATTTTACGAGCCCGAATTAGTGGATTCTAGACAATGTTTTCACAATTTGAGAGTTTGAACACACCAAAGAAGACTTCAAGGGGAAAATTTTTCTTAAGGTTAGTCTCCAAAGTTCGCAAAAGTATAAAACGATCCAGAGGAGAACTCTCTTATCTTAGGCGAACCAAGGTATGCCTTTTTCGTAGTTAGTTGGCAAGGTTCGAAAAAGGGGTAAACTATCATTAGACCGACACTCCTTAAAAACAACCAGAATGCTTAAATTTTAATGAGTGTGAAGGGAAGCAAGATCACTAGATGCTTTTGTCCTAGGGTTTAAGTGAGCATGACAAATGACATAAAGAACGCTCAAAATATTTTTCATGGTTAGGTCTAGAGCACGAAAAAGATAAAAGGAAGCTCAAACAGATTCCTTTTCCATAAATTTAGTCCTCTAGGCCCAAAAATAGATAAATATATACCTGAAGATACTCTTCTAGATTCCAAAGAAAATAGAGGATTCATTTTTCGTAAGTAATCCACGTGCTTCGAAAAATGATTAAACTATCACCAATGTGGATGTTCCTTAACATCCTTTAATGAGTTTGAAGGGACAATTGAACTCTGCAATCTAGTCATATTTAGGGAGTTAGACAAGAGCTTAAAGGTAACTCCATACCTTTCCCATAAAGTTTTAACGAGCCCGGAAAAGTTAAATCGCGGACTCCTTATTGTTTTTAATGAGCTCGAAGGAGAGCAGAAAGAATGCTCAAATGCGATGAGACGAGTGTCAGAGGTGTGCGAAATTAGCTACATGTGCAAGGAACAGACCTAAACGTAATTCAAGGGACATGAGCAAGATAAAGATACTCAGGAAACGTCTCCTCCAGGTAAAGCGTGTCAAGTTGTAAACTAAGAATGGTAGAAAGTTGAGCGATGATGAGAACAGAGATGAGGGATTATATAACGATCTAAAAACATGGAATTCGACATCAGGATCATAAGCGCAAGCAGAATACATGCAAATGCAGTTACACCTTGAACAACAAGGTGAGAACAGTAAGCAGTTGTGAATCCAACTAAGAATCTTGACTCCAAGAAACAAAAATATCAAGATCATATTTAGAAGAAAAGATATGATATAGGTCACTTTGGTAGAAACACTTGCAACTTTGCTATCTTCTACAAAAAGTGTAGTCAAGGCAGAATTGACCAAAGAAGACTCTATAGTGCCAAGACCCAAGGATTTATAATCAATGATATCAACCTCAAAAGGAAAGCTAAAGTTGACAGGGATGATAGAGTCTGCAGAAACAAACTCAGGATCATAGGAGTAAAAAATTATACTAGAAAGTTCAAACTCATCATAATAACTGACTTGTTGCTCAATGGGAGAGTCCAAAGAATCAACAATGAAATCATAAGAGGATCGATTATCGGACATATCATACTCAACAAGCAGGTCAGGGTCGGATTTGATTACAACTGAGTCAACATCCATAATAAGTTCATATTGTATCAAAGACTCTAGGAAGACCTCATCTGAAGGAAGGAGAGGAGACCATCCCAGATATGACATATGTCTAAATATTCAAATGGATCAACAGGGTGGAGAGCTAGCTCCACAGTCTGCATAGGATAGATCACTGAGTCAACTGTTGGGACCGAGTCCCAAGAAGGTAATCATGAACACAAAGGATTCTTCTTAGTAGCAATTGGACACGAGGGATATGAGGCCACATAACTCGCCCGTGGTGGGGCAGTGTCTACCAAAACACTGGGAATTAACAAAGGATAGACTTGGTCTCTAGTTGGGTCAAGAGAGGGATCAAGAAATTCCAATCGATCAACATTAACAATGCTTTTGTTATGAGGGAAGTACATCATACGAAAGAGCGTTGAAACTACAGCTTGCATAAAATAAACATAATCACGCCCGAGGAGCATATTGAAGTCCAAGGTGTCCTCTATCACCATAAAATAAACTAAAATGGTCTTCCCACCCAAAGTAATAGATGTCTGAGTAAAATTCCCAATGCTTGAATAGTTCTTCTATCAAAAGTCAGTAATTGAATATCATTCAACATAAGGATGGGAGATCCCATGCCTCTCCAAGGACAAGCGGATAAAATACTAACAGAGTCTCCTTCATCTACAATACAAAGATCAATTGTATAGTGTCCAATTTGGACCTTTATTTGAAAAGGTGCATTAGAAGGAAGGCGTGGCTCAACTAGGATATCCCAATTAAAGGAAGCAATATGCGGGCTTGGTGGGGGTTAATTCAAAATGAAGTCAGTGCCCCCTTGTCCAGAAGGTTCTAAACTGGCAGTGAAGAAAATATGACTGGCAGGCGACTCAATCTCCAAAGGAAGAGTGGGATTGATCGAATATTTCATCGGTTCAATCACTTGGTAAAGGTCACTCTCCGAAGGAAGAGTGGATTGACCAAAGATGACATTGGTTCAACCACTTGATCAACCGAAGGTTGAGTAGGTTGTTGATAAACTTCAGGTTGTTTAGGAATAGGATGTCACTGGAACCAAACTCTTCAAACCTCTGCAATGGTAGAGCACTGGTGAGTAAGGTGATATCCCTCTCAAAGCCTACAAGGGAATTTCGACTTGCGTTTTGAATGATTATTTTTCTCAACAGTGTCAACATGACTTGCATTGGATGACTGCTCCCCCCTAGCGTGACCTATAGAGGTTGACAAACTGGGTCCAACCTGATTAGAAGAGACTGGTTGTTTTCCTCCATCATGACCTACAAAGGTTGGGTGGTGAGGCTCAACATGACCTGCAGAGGTTGAGTGTGTGCCCCCAACATGACTTCCATAGGATGGATGGATGCCCCCAGCATGACTTCCAGAGGCTGGGTGAATGCCCCCAACATGAATTCCAGAGGTTGGGTGGTTAGGTCCAACATGACTTGTAGAGGTTGGATGTGTTCCCCTAACATGAATTCCAGAGGCTGGGTGGTTGGGTCCAACATGACCTATAGAGGTTGGATGTGTTCCCCCAACATGACCTACAGAAGCTGAGTGATTTCCCCCAACATGACCAACAGAGGCTAAGTGACTGGGTCCAAAATGAATTGTAGAGGTTGTATGGGTTCCACCAGCATGACCTACAGAGGCTGAGTGGGTGGGTCCAATATGACTTGTAGAGGTTGGATGGGTTCCCCCTTTCTTTCGTGTCTTCTTCATATCCTTCCTTATTCTATTCCTTTTAGACTACAAGTTACTAGTATCAAAACTTTCACCGCATGAGGTGGAAGGAGGGGGAGAGGTTTATACTAGTGAAGGGGATACATTGTTTTGATGCCCCTGATATAAAGTGCTTGCTTGAGAAGCATCCAGATCATTTAGGATGGTCGAAGTGGAAAACAACCAAATCGGTAGCCCTAGGGTGAATCCATGCAGATTCAAAGTGGCCATAAAAGGAACACCAACATTCCTAGTGAAAGGAAAAACACAATAATCCCATGGAAGGGGGGTCTCTTGGTTAGTGTCCATAGGGGTATTAGCCATAGTTTCTGACTTAACAAGAAATCTAAGTCTGAGGTCAACTGGAAACCAACATCACAAAGAGTGCACCACTAGAATAAAAAACTAAGTATCTAGACCAGGAAAACAAGGTACCTTCCAAAGGAAATTCTGGGATGATGAGGGCCCAAAACTAATCGATGAAGGGTGAAGAACAATTAATTGGGGTCCACAATACACCGCCTTGGGTCCAAGTGCTTAAATCACCAAACCGATTTCCAAAATTGTATGTAAGGGAATCCCCCCGATCCTTCCCTAGGTATAGTGAAAATAACATTCAACCATAACCTATGTAGAGTCCTAGAAGTACAGATACTAAGGCTACCATAATCACAAATAAATTTCAACGGAATAGTCGTCAGTCCAGCCGATGCACATGGGAAAGGTAACTAAGCTCAAAACTCAAATAGTACAAGGAACCAGACGGGGTCGGAAGGACGTACTGAGTAAGTCCTGAAACATGCAACAACTCTAGTGTATGCTCTACCGAGTATAGGAGGGGTATCTCCACAACCCAGTATCGCACGACCTCTTGCTTGACTCCTATTTTTAGAGGAGATTTCTGGCACCATTTTGGGAAAGAAAAACAACCAAAAAACTAATCCATGCAAATTATATAAATAAAGTAAATGGAATCTTGCTCTATACCCCACAAACAGACCCTAGGTTTCCCTAAATCCAGATAGAAACTCACTTGGAAGGGAGACTTGCAAAGGAAAACAAGCCAACCACTTTGGCATGGAGAGGTTAAGCAAAAATATTGAAATAAATAGAGGTCAGGAAACTCTTAGGTTCAACCTACACCTGCTAAGAGAGGTTTCTCAACACCTTGCACAAAAAGGTCAAGCCAAAGAAGGAGGTGGGGGGGGAAGCAAGAAAAAATACCAAATAATTCAAAATACTTACAAATTAGTTAAATAACACCCTTAATAGGAGAAACCACTTCCCATGGGTCATGTACAGACAAAGAACCCAAAAATACCCTTCAGACAACCCTAAAACACCCTAAACAAGCCCAAAAAAGGTGAAAATTCACTGAAATAGGGAACTCAAGAGATTCCTTAGGCAAGTTTGTGAGTGACTTGCAGGTTCCCTTAAGGAAAGGAGGGAGTACATACAAAACTCGCTACTATGCAGTGAAACAATTGTGAGTGGGTGGTGGAAGGCCTAGAAAATATCAGAAATAACCCTAAATAGGCAGAGGAAGTGTCCTAACAGACTTAAGAGTTACTCCTAAGTTGCAAGAAGGACCTGAAACCTTAAATACACTGGAAAACAAAGGCAAGGAGACCCTAAAATAGATAAGGATCCCCAGCAGAGTCACGAGTTATGTTGTTAGGTAAAGTGTTCCTATGGATGGGGGTTAAGAGGCCACCAACATACTAGGGGTATAAAGGAAGATGAATAAAGTTATGCAAGCAAACATAAACAATATTTCAAAGGTAAGGAGGGTTCATACCTTATTCATTGAAGGTTAATACAATCTTTCCTTTAGTCTTCCTCTTGCTCCTATTTCTCCCAGAGACCTACAAACCTTCCTCAAACCAAATTGACCATATGCAAAGCAATGATAATCAAAATAACATGAAACCCTAATCAGATTAACATCAACATTTGATCATGAATAGAGATACAATATCTATTGCAAAATGACTTGGAAAGGGAAGAACATCACATCTTTATTGATAATGGAAGAAGTACCAAGTTTACCTTCTCCTCATGTAAGGCACCTAATGAAACCTTTGATCTGGTTCTCGAGCTTCTCTTATCCAAGAATATTAGCCTCGAAGCTTTGCAACACAGGAAGATGGCATATAGGGAAAATGTAGGGGGTATGAGAGTCCCAATTTATCCAGCATAACAATGGAAAGGACAAGTCCCCTTTCATGGACACCTCTCCCTGTCTTATATACTTTTCTGAAGAGTTAGTGTCGAATAGGGATCAGTTACAACCGAAGGAACAATTCCAAAACCACCCAAACAACCCCAAATTCGATAATTTTCATATTTTTATATTTTTTTGGCCACTTCAAGGGATACTCGTGGTTTTATGAAGTAGAGTCACAGGTGTCAAGGGAAACTCACAGGTTTTCTTAGGAAAACTCGTGAGTGGGTTAATATATATATATATATATTTTTAAGGTATTTCCATACATTTTCAGGGGTTGTTGTCTTCTGGAAACTTTTTCCTTGTTTTAATACCTTTCTGATGGTCTAGAAAAGAGGTTAAAAATAGTTACATAACTCTAGATATGGCTCCTCCAATCAAGGTGTCTTTTCAGTGACTGACAGTGGGATTTCATGAAGTGTCGTCATGCGACGAAAGCATGTAAAAGTTGTCAAGGGCAGAGATGTGTCATTTTAGGCTATAACACCAGCATAGAGGGATTTATGTCTATGGGTTGGTGCTCCGAGACTTTTAGGGGTGACCCACAAGGGCACATTCCCATCTTGGTTATTTGATTTGAAAATGAGACAATGCTTTGAAAAGGATTGTTATCTCCTATTAGCATAAATTTTTCACCTAATTCGACCTTTTGTAGCATCCAGAAACCCCTGCTGCAACCATCCTAGCCCAGGGTGCCACCTTTTTAGGTATTGCACACCACCTAAGCCTAAAGTTTCTTGGAGGGGGCATTGAGGTACTTTTAACATTTTGAGGTTAGATGGGGCATGACATTCCCCCTGGATCACTATTTCATCAAGTGAAGCCATCTCTCAGCTTATTTTAGCTTATTTCTGCCATTTTTATCTATTTTGGGGTAAAATTCCTTAATTATGTAGAATTTACCCTAAAAAATATTATTATTTTATTTTAGGACATGTAGGGTCAAATTAAATATTTGAGGATGGATTAGTATAAATAGACATCCTCCTTTCATTGTAAAATCATAAGATAAGGGTTCTATTATGAGATTATTCCTTTTTCTCTTGCTTTTTGAGTACTCTTGGTGATGTGCACTTCTCTTGGATGAATCATGTTGCTTGATGGTGAATGGTGGATGGACCTAGGGATTCTTTTTGTACATGCTATAGAATTTTTTGCTAAACACATGCTTATGAATGACCTAAAGATATTTCTTTGCTCATTTCTTGATGAATATTGGTAACTTAATGCTTCTATGTGGATTGAATGGTTGTGTATTGCTGCATTTTTTTCTTCTGAATTATGGCTTTTTATCAATAGCTTGACAATTTTGTGTGGAGGAAACACCTTGCAGTATGGTTTCATTTTTATTTTAGGGCCTCAAACTTCTCCATTTTCCTTGGTTAGGCTCACTTACCGAATCCTCAAGGTTTCTATGTGATTCCCTTCTATTCAAGTGCTAGAGGGATACTCTAAGAGAGGGACACTAGCCACGATATCTCAAATCCCTAGGGATTCAGATGAAATCATAATTCCCTTCTCTTGTCAATATTATTGTATTATAGTTAGGTTTCATTTTTAGGCTAGTTAGCTTCATTTTAATACATAAAACCCCTAAAAGTAAAAAACCCTAGGAAAACCCTAAAAATCTAAAAAATTCATAACTCCAAAAATAGCCATGAGTTTGTAATTTCGTTCCTCCCTATAAATTATCCCTAGGGGATTTATCCATGGATCTTGAAGGGCATCCTCATTTTATGTATAAAAAACCCAAAAAATCGTATGTTGTCAAAAAAATCCCTAGAAATTTACATAAATTAAAAAATCGATAAATATTTGGAATTTGCGAAATATGGTCAACCCATCAATTTCTCCCTAGTGGATTTATCCACAAATATTGAAGGGCATCCCAATTTGAGCACTTGCATTGGGAAACATGAAGTTTCTATATCTCACAAAGCATAGCTTATGTTTTGCTTGTGAAGACATCTTTGACCTCGCCTTGACCTTGTTGACCTTCTCCCACTGAGGGCATACCTCTATGAGGTGTCTCTTGGGATACATGAAATTCATTGGGATACGTATTATCATGTTGTATATATTTGTTATTTATTGTGTTGGAGATGTGTAAGGTCAATTTAACTCCTCTGTAGATCTAGTTGTATTTATTATTCATTGGTTGACTCCATATAAGGTACTGATATTTGTCATAAATTTTTTTGGAAGGCATCTTTGTGTTTGTATTGATAGGTACCTCATTAGGGATCTCCCTTGGGTTGAGGAGATCCCAATGTAGTTGAGAGATTAAGCTGAAGTGACATTGGTCTCCAATCCCTCCTATGCTTTCCATTCACTAGCCTATACTTTAAATTTTTGCAACAAAACATAGAATGCTAGTTTGAGTGCTAACACCTGTCAAGGGTTCTTCTCATTTATAAATCAATACGCCTCATCATCAATTTTTATATTCTTTTGTGGTGGATGATCATCAATATCACCCGTTGATGCATGTTTCTTTCCATTCCTTTTCCTTTAAGGACATTGAGAAGCATAGTGACCACATGTATGGAAAATGTAGCACGTGATACTTGAAAGATCCTGATTTTTTTTGTTCCCAATTGGAGTTGATTGTCCACTTGCATATTTCTTCCTTTTCCTTTCTTTTGAGGACAATGATAAGCAAAGTGACCAAATTTATGAAAATTGTAGCACTCAAATTTTGAAAGATCCTTCTTCTATTCTTGAACTGGAGCTTCACCATCCAATATATCTCCTATTATGGGGCTGGACACCATCTTGATTATCTGAAAATTGATCAAGAAACCCTATTACCGACAAAAAAGAGTTAAATTCAAATTTTGCAAAACTTAAAATTGACTCCATAGATAGATGCCCCTGCCAAGGCAGCCACCAAAACACTAGGATTGAGTCCAATGTTAGGATATAAAGGTCCACACTTGAAATCCCTAGTTTCCATTCTTTAGGGAAAAGAGGTGCAAAATGGTTTTCTTTCAAAACTTCTTTGATACCATGTTGAATTTTTACTTATATCAATACAGTTTTTAGATCTTGATAATTATTCCTAATGGCTTTCAAACAATTCTTTCATCCCACTATTATCATTGAATAACTATACAATGAAAATTTTAACTTCAAATTGTAGTAGAAACACAAGATCATAGAAGGACAACCATGCACAAGAGACAAATATTTTTACCTCGGGAAACCCAATAAGGGATAAAATCCAACAACTTTTTTTAGAAGAAACCAACCCAATTCAAGTACATTACCAATCATGAAGAGAAACCCCAAAACACAGAAAAATGCTCCCTTCTTCAAAATAAACCTTGGACAAGGGTAGGGAACTTCTAGAGATAATAAGAAACCCCAAAATTACTCAAAAAAAGACTTAGGATTTCATTCATGAAAACATTGGCATTGTGGGAGGAGGTAACAGGTTCAAACTCGCGTACCTCTCCTCTTGTTGCGATTTTGGTTGGAATATATATGTGGTGTTGATTGTTTGTTTTTCTGTCGGTTCGATGGTGGTTTGTTTACCACTTTTCAATGTTAAACCATAACACATGGGGCCGAGGTCTTATCCCTCGGTCCCAACCATTTTTGAAAATAACAAACAGTTTAAGTTTAAATAGAAGAGAAGACCATAAAGCTTAAGAAAAATCGACGAGAATAATGGATAGATGGATTATGTGGAGTGTTTGGAGGAGAGGAGGTCAGGGGTTCAATTCCATTGGCCACCAATATTTTTGGTGAACAAAACCATATTGTGTCCAATCAAAATGTCATGTGGCGGCCTTTGATTGGTCCACTTAATGCCACATGTACCATAAACCTGCCACTTGTCATCCTGCTACCGATCCACATCACCTGCCAATTGGATTGTAACCTGCCACATGGCGCTCTATGAATGTGCCACATCAGCATCATACGTACATGTGTCACCCTTACAATGGTGCCACGCGGAACCCCTTTTTTCCCAACTTTACCTATTTTTCTGAAAGTTCAGAATGTGATATGTTTCACGCCCAGATTACATTTGAGGAGAAATAAATGTCATAAAAATCTCTGATTGACATCTATGCAACTGTAAGCTTCTATTTTCTATAAGGATCAATCTTGGATATCCTCCTGGATCAAACCTTCTCATTGAGAATATTTTGGACTACCAAAAGCCTGAATCATTCAGAATTTAAGTGAGTAGATGTTCGTCTCACTTGTCCCATATCATTTGTTCATTCTTCCCAAAGCTTGTACATTTGACTCATCATAATAATAATCAACATTGCACTAACATTGTTAAGTACATTATTCCATTTTTTAGCCAAATATACATTCAATATTGTTGAAAACAACCATATTCTGTTGATCAGTAGAAAGATGAATATGAAAGTTGAACATATGAAAGAGATTGTACCAACATCATACTTATGTTTTACCATAGGAATACTATAAACCATAATAGGTGCATTGTAGTGCAACAACACTTCTTTTTCATGCTTAGGATTCTTTTCTTCCTTAAATTGTATAAACATAAGTGCTTGGCAAATTCCGACTTGCATAAATGACCCTTTTCAGTTGTTGTATAGTTCCCAATGATATGTCATTTTTAAATGAATGTGAATTACTATATACTCAATTCCTTCCTTAAACAAATGATATTGATTATGTTCTCTATATAAGATTTTCTTTCAATCATATAAGTATGGGCTACCCAACACAATTCCACAATATCTATTGGAACCACATCAAATTCAACTTCATCCACAAACTTGGATGTTATTGCAAACTTTATATGATCACATTGATTTGTTACTTGTAATATTTATCTTTTCATACCCAACCTAATGGATAAGATATCATGTGTGGTTTTGTTGTTAATCCCAACTGCTTAACTACTTAATTTGAAATGAACTTATCTTGGGATCCACTATCTATGAGTGTGCCGATCTAAGTTTGTTTTGTAATTACCCTTATATGAAACAATGCATTCCTTTTTATATCCTTAGAATTGACATGATCTTTAGAAATAGAAGAACATGAACAACCAATGTTAGAATCATTACCAATGATAGCTTTACCTTTCACACCTACGATTGTTATCTTTTTTTCTTCCTCATAATCTGATCCAAGGTCCTCAACGATAACTGTGGCCTTTTGCTTCTCTTTCTGATCTCTAAACCACTTTGGTTTCAATTCTGGATGTAGTACCCAACACTTTGCTTTTTCATACCCTTTATTTTGACAATGTGAGCATGTAGGCCTTTCATCACCTTTCCTCACTATAGTTATATGCTTACCTTTCCCTTTTCCCTTACCTTCTTTCAACTGGCTGGATTCAACTGAGGAAAAGTTATCACGAGCATTCTTCCCTTTGGATTCAATGTGCATAGCTTGCACACATACCTCATCAAGGTTATAAGTATTAACCATAAGAATTATATGACACCAATAACTATGTAATCCTACAATAAAATTGAGAAGAGTTTCTTGAGTGTAAAAAGGTATACCCAAAATTAAATCTCTCTTTCTGAATTCTTGATTGCATTCTTATACATTTTGAATTTTACCTTGCCTTAAGTTTTGTCAATCCATCATGGCTTGTTGTATGTAACCTAATGGGTAGAATTTATTTCTTAACGCAACAGTAAATTCATATTAGGAAGAAATAATTTTACGTTTTGTACGGATTTCTTCCTGTGTCTTACTCTTTCACCATATGAGTGAGATGCCTCCAAGACGAAGAGTATCCAACTGGATCTTTGCACTATCATCTACAATATTTTGTATCTTGCAATACACCTCAATCTACCCGATCCAATCATCCATATTTTCTACGTTAAGTTAACCATTATATTTAGGAAAACCAAACTTAATATCAAGTTCCAAATAAGGTAAATCAGACTTAGTCTTCTCAGGTTGTTTCTTTGGATTTGAAGAAACAATACTGGAGATTTCAGAAGGGGAAGAAGAAGATGTAGGAGGTTTAGGACAGTCTCCTCCTTTTCCCTGGTTCAATAAAGCATTATACTATGCTTTCTCCTTCTTCGTTTTCTTCTTTTCCAATCTCTCTTGATAATATGCAAGCAAATTTTCTACCATGTTTACCATATGATAAAAATCCTTGCAGAAAGCCTTCTAATCTTCTTCTCGATATTATTCATATTCCATTTTATTTATTTGATGTGCATGTCCATTCTCTATATTGAAAGTATTAAGTTGGATTTCACCTCGCTTAAGCCTTGAATTAGTTAACATTCACACTCTGTAATTCCCTGGTTAGTCTGCTTTGATAGCAAACACGATCCGAAAATGAAAGGATCTACTAACACATGAATTTTCATGTGAATTCTTAAATCGGTTAACTTATAAAAAGACTTGAAATAACAATCTTATCAAAGGATCACAAATAACTGAAAGAATATAAATGAACAAATAATACAAACCATAAGAATGTGGACACCATATGATAACATAGTTTGTCCCTAATGGACTACATTTCTGGGTCCAGTTCCAATGAAGACCGGTCTTATTAGTCTTTAAAGATATTTGAACATGTGCCAAATGCCTTCATCCTTCAAACTGCTTCGAAAAGAAGAATTAGGATTTCAATCATGAAAACGTTGGCATTGTGGGAGGAGGTTAAGGGTTCAAATGCGCAGACCTCTCCTCTAGTTGCAATTTTGGTTGGAATATATATATGGTTTTGGTTGTTTGTTTGGTCGCCAATTTGATGGTGGTTTTTTCATCACTTTGTAATGTTAAACCATAACACATGGGGTCAAGGGCTTAGCCCTCAAACCCTCCCATTTTAAAAAATAACAAACAGTTCAAGTTTAAATAGAAGCGAAGACCATAAATGTTAAGAAACATAGACAGGCATAATGGATAGATAGATTATGTTGAGTTTTTGGCAGAGAGGATGCCGGGGGTTCGATTCCCTTCGCCGCTAATATTTTTGGTGAACAAAAACACATTGTGGATAATCGTACTACCACGTGGCGGCCTTCGATTGGTCCATGTAATGCCACGTGTATCATAAACCTACCACTTGTCATATTACTACTGGTCCACATCACTTGTGAATTAGATTGTAATTTGCCATATAGAACTCTATGAATGTGCTACATCAGCGCCATATAGGCTGTTGAGACTCAGGAATGCCACATTTTCATCCACTTTATCTTCCGCTATTCCTCACATTTCATCGTCCCATTAACCTTTTATCATACGATTTCCATATATATATGTGGGTTTCACCTTATTACTTCCACTTTATTCATTTTAGTATTATAAGTGAATTTATGATTAAAATATTAGAGATTAAACATGTTTTTCACTAATATCTCAAATATATGAGCTTTGTAATGTGTAGGAATATGTGAAGAATTAATTCAAGAAAAGACTTCTCGAATATCTCCTCCACCATTTCAAGGAGATAATTATTCAAGCTAATTCTAATGAGAAGATCATGAATATTTGGTTGGCATATCCTATTTAGGATTTATGAGAGACATGTGGAGAATTTGTGAGAGACATGTGGAGGATTTGAAGGGATCATATCTTGTAATAATAGGAAAGTAGTTGAGTGGTTGAGTGAATAGTGGATTTGTCATTATGAGATGGTTATCTCCTTCGTGTATAAAAGAGAGTGCTCTCTGTTCATTTCAGAATCATATAGAGAATCATAGGATATAGATCAGAGATAGATAGTAGATTGTAGAAGTTAGTATTGATTTTGTTATATGGAGAAGGGAATTCTTAGCTTTTGTTCATAATCTTGGTTTGATGCCTTCATGATTTATGATTAATTCTTGTGATGTAATTTAAGATTGTTTTATGGTTAATGTGAATTCACATGTGTTGTATCTTTTCTCTTCATATGTTGTCTTTCTTTTATGCAATTTACTTTCAGTCGTGTGTTTTATCTTCTAGCATTAGATTAGCAATTGCTTGTTTTAGCTTAAGGGGGGTTAGATTAGATTAGTCTTAGTTTCATGGGGGGTTAGATTAGCTTAATTTCGCTTCAGTTCTGCATATACTTTGCATGTGATTCATAATCCTACGAACATCGGATTGACAAATTAAATGGTTGGGAAAACTACTACAACAGAATTAAAACGACATTAATTCGGCCCAACATTTTGGCGCCCTTGCCAGGGAGGCACGATGGATTGAAGTTTAGTTTGATTTTTCTGCAAGCGTATACTAGAGTGTGAATTTCAATTTCTGCAACGAGTGAATTTCGATATCTACAAAGAGTGTTTCAATTCTGCAAGTGGAATTTCGATTTCAGCAAGTGTGTTTTTCACAACTATGATTGTTTTCTGTATAGAGTGTTTTTTTAATTTGTTTTAGCAAGAGTGTTTTTTTTTATTTTTTATTTTTATTTTTATTTTTATTTTTATTTGGATTTGGGTGTTGTAAGAATATCTATTTCAAAATTATTTAACAATGATTTTAATCTTGGAACAACTCACTCAAGTCCTTGCAAAAGTAGGGATCTCCTCCTCTCATGAAGAGGAGATCCTGAAAGCAACCGAGAGCTTAATTACTCCTCTAGAAACAGATGAAGAATTAGCATACAAAGAATTCTGCACATTTGATGGAGAAACATCATGTGAACGAGAGATCAAGGAAGACCACGAGGAGTTGCAGCATGATCTGAGGAGTGAAAACTATGCCTACAAAATCCCTATCGAACGATGGTTTCAAGCGAGTACGAGGTTAGAATAATTTAGTTTTTCTTTTTTTCTAGATAATTCATAGTCACAGCAACTAATTTTAGACATTTTTGTTTATCCTCATCTTCTATTTGCAGAATTAACATTGAACATTTTCTTATTGTTGTTACGTGAATGGCTACATTGGATATTTAACTACACGTAACATTTTTCTAGTTCCCAATTAGTATAGAGTAGGTAGGATTTTATTTTTAGTTTTTACTTTCATTTAGAATAAGTATGCTCTCCTTCGCGCTTCGTGCGATCGCGAGGATCAGAAATAGGATGACTAAATTGATTTCAGAAAGAATTCTTATTGTTGATGGATGCAATTTTTTTTTGCCTAATCTATTTTTCGTCTGCAATTTGTTCCATTTGCTCATAATTGTTTTTTTTATAAATTTGCAAAATAAAATTTTAAAATTTCTTTTATTTGATTTTCTTAAATTAAAAATAATAATAATAATAATAAATTTGAGCCTCCATCCTTCGATCTTCAATTAAAATAGTAGGCGCATTAAGCTGAAACAGTAACTGTAACAGATGTGGTTGAAACACGCTTTTTCAGCTGAAACACATAAGATGTAACAAATTCAGCTGAAACACATAAGCTGTAACATACTTCTCCAGCTGAAACACATAAGCTGTAACAACTGTAGCTGAAACACAAGAGATTAGGATGTTTTCTAAATTTTTCTGGAATAAATAATTAATGTTTTGCAACATGCTTAATTGATTTCATCTTTAATTTGTAATTCATTTTATCCATTTTCTAAAAACTTCTCAATTTGTAAAATAATAACCGGCCTGCATAGTTCATGTGGCAAATTCATTCAAAACTAAACAGTCGCTGAAATTATAATAGATGCAACTCCAAGCTGAAACATCCCAACTCCATCAGTGTCACGCCTGTAAGCTTCTCGTTGGTTGGAGTCACAGCCATCCTTTGCCTTTGTAAAACATAAAATACATGGTCTGCAATTTAATACTGGATGAGAGTGAATTGAGCTTTTCCACGCTGAAACTTAATTTTTTTTTACCACGAATAATTACATTACCAGATGTCCTCACTCATAATTACTTATGTCGCCATGACTTTCCTTTGTCCTTCAATTTAAATCTGCGGTAAAACAAAAACAATACAAGTGATAAACATGAGTTTTCAGATCAATTGGGATTCGTAATTAACGTAAAAATATATATAATGGTGGTTTCTCCTGATTCATAATTTGATTCATGATTTATAACTAAGATTTGTGCGCTCATGATTTGTGGCATATCCGTTCACCCAATAGCAAAAGAATTAGCGGGTTAAAAGATCCTATGGTCAACTACAATATCTACAGCGCAATTATTTTAAGGAAAAATAGTTGAGGGAGAATTACATTTTTGAAAAACCAAATAAATCATAGCCAAGCTTTCCTGTCGTCGTATGGATTTCAAAGTAGAATTTCCTTGGCCAAAATCCACGGATTGTTATGATCCACATTCCACGTTGAGAAATAATGAAATCAAACTCCATAAGTCCCACTGTCCCATAACTATTTTGAAATATGGATTGGCATTCCTAAATTTTCTCTCCATCAACATTTTCATTGGCTTTATTGAGATTAGATTATTATGCTGCCAGATCCGTCTCTTCTTGGCTCCTAGTTTTTCTCCATATTGGCCGAAGAATTATTATTATAGGATGTAACAAATCTAGCCAAAAAATCTGTTGACTTTAAATCCAACCTCATTGCCTCATTAATTCTCTATCCTTATAGCTAGAATGTTGAGTCATTGAAACTTCCCGAATGCTTCCAAAAAAAAGGGGTAATGAAATCATGGTTGCATATTAAAGATTGTTTTTAACAAACTCTGTTATTTTTCAGAGATGTGTATTCTTGGTGATACGTCGTGATCACACATCCCGACGGTTCTGTTCCATCCGCTATGCCCTTCCGCATGTACAATGCATCTTCAGGAATGGAAGTTGCAGATGAATGCACCTCCAGTATCGGACCACAAACCAACTCATAAATGCAATGAGAAATTCTCAATCCGAAAATTTTCGTTAGTTGACGTCTATTTACAAACTGTCAACTTCGGCTGCAGTTTGTGAGAAAACTATGATGAATTTTAAAAATCTGAAACATGGGTTTTGTGCAAACGAGTCTCATTTAGTTGAGTCACAAGATGTTTGTGAAAATTCTACTTGGTTTGAAAGAAGTTTTCATTTCTTTGAACGTGAAAAAGCCATATTTCAGGATGGTCTTTTTTCCAACGTAGCAGATATTTGGATTCTACATTTGGTTCTACATTGGGAGGTTTAATTAACGAGAATATTTTCATTATCAACTCCATTTAGTGGAGAGGAACGGGATTTGTGTTTCTGAAAGAGTTCGTATCAAAAAATATGGTGTATCTCAAGTGAACGAGCAGTTGAAGGAAAAACATAACCAACAGTTCCAAGAGCACTCTCAGCAGCATAATGAGAGCACTACAACTAGCAGTAGTTCGAATGGTTTTGTATGAGAAGCTTTCCTTGGTTGATCTTGCTAGCAGTGAAAGATCTTCAGAGACTAATAATGCTGGACAAAAACTCAGAGATGGAGAAAATATCAATCGCTCTCTACTTGCTTTGGCAAACTGGATTAATGCAATCTTAAAATTCATTGCTTTTATCGCTAAACCTCTCCCTTGTTAGGTTTCCAACTCGGTCAATACTGGGCCCTTTTAAAGATAGCTGGGAATTTGTTCTAATTCAGGCGATACCTGGAAATTCATTAATGTTCTCGTCGACAGAAAATGGTTTTCTGCAATTATGATAGTCAAATATCCACTATAGATAAAAACTGAACTGATGTTTTTTTTCATTATGGATACATAATCCAACGTGACAGAAATATGGTGGAGATATGGTGGTGATAGATCCAGTGGTGATGAGAACAATGAATGTTTTGGTGGTATGCACATAAATATTTCGAAGATCAATGGCACGCTTCGTTGCTATTTGTGTTTATGCACGACGAAAAATAAAGAGGATAACTCAAACCCACGTGCAAGAGCAGATCCATACTTATGGGGCATGTATGCATGTATTTTATAATTAACGCACAGGTTTCATGAATCGAAGTGGCTCTGCACCTCCTGTAGTTTTTGTCAATAAAATCACCCATGTAGAGAATTGTATGCTCTGAATATTCAATTATATTTGATAATGTACAGCTATAGGCGTTGTTGCAGCTGGTTGTTACAGCTAGCTTTCGCAGCTCGCTGTTGTATCTAGGTGTTGCGGCTTCTTGTTGCAACTGGTTGTCACAGCCGGGTGTTGCAGCTGACTATTGTAGCTGGGTGTTGCAGCTGGTTGTTGCATTTGGTTGTTGCAGCTAGCTGTTGCAACTGGGTGTTGCGGCTAGGTGTTGTAGCTAACTGTCACAGTTGGGTGTTGCAGTCGAGTATTGCAGCTATAAGTGGTGTCGTAGCTAGCTGTTACATCTATTAAAATTTTTAAATTCTAAATGTTGAATTCCCAAGAACGGAGATCAGATAAATTCAATTTTGAGTGTTTTTGCCATTATTTTTATTTTATTTTATTTTGGTGTGTTGTAAAAATTAAAAAAAAAGAAGAAAAATATATAAAATTATAAAAATTATTTCTTTTGTTTTATAAAAAGAAATCAATAAAAAAAATTTGCAAAATAAAATAAAAGTAAAAATAAAAATATATATAAAAATCACAAAAAGTTAAAAAATAAAAACAACCAAAACAAAAATAAAGTTGCAAATGGACGTTTTCATTTTTCGTGAAATTGTTTTTATGATTAACGCTGAATTGTTTTTCTTAAAGTCACTTTGACAATAATCGCAGATGAAACCAGCAACAGAAACAAGTATAACACATTTTATTTCTTCTTGACATTTTCTTTGCAGCTTATGTACTTCTTTCCGTATGATATGTTTTCTTTTACGAACTTCTCATAAGTTCCATGCTAGGTTGCATGAGGACATGCAACTAGATCAGTTGGGGAGGCAGAATTATATTCAATACATATTCACTACTAAGTTTCATATAGGAATTTGTACTAAGTTTTGTTTCAGGTTCAAAGACGATCGCATTTTGCTGCTGAAGTGATTTTTCAAGAATCACAAAAAAATTGAGAATCATGCCTTGATAGACAGCCTGAAGGAGCTGTTAATCATGAAATTTGCTGATAAACATCATAATGTTGGTTGTTACACAGAAACCATCCATAAAATCATTTGCGTCACTGATTGTTTATCCATATTTCTCCTTTAGAGCACCTTCACCATCCATGTCTTGAAGTCCACTTTCCATCGCTTTATCTGTCATGACTTCACACATGCCTATCTTTTTGAATTGCATACACCCCTTTATCTTTTTCAGTTCATTTTTCCATTCCAGTTTTCCTTCTGAATAAAACCAGCTCCCTTTCCATGATTACATAGCCTTGCCATATCCACTGCTTGACTGCGAGATCTTTTCACTGATAGTCCTACCAATATTTTTATACCAACTCGCGTTGACTGATGTGGGATTCCTTAAGACCCACCATTCAACAAGTCTTGCCCCATCGACCCTTATCCCTTTCTTTATGAATACCTTAATAAAACCTACAAATGAAGATAGTTCCTCTTTTCACAAATCCTCCATCCACCATTTCATGGAGTCATCGTCAAAAGTAGATGCAAAATATCATCACTACATCTCCATAATAAAGACCAAGATTGAACATTACTTTATGAAGGATTTAACATGTCTTATTTCTATATCATCGTATCCACAAAAATTAAGGCCATACTCATCAAATTTGTCAAAAATAATATCATCATACTCATGTGGATATCTTAGGATATTTGAAAAATCAAATACATGATAGAAATATGGATCCAAATCTGCCATACTTTCTTAATATAAATAGTTGAAATATGAAAATGCATGCATATGATGTACCTCATATTAAACCAAAGGTGTGAAGTTGCCAAGGCTAACATTCAAATGAATTCAAAATGTTGAATGCTTCACCTCTACAAACTACAAGTCTTCAAAATATGCAAGGAAAATATATTTAACATAAAACAATATCAAATGTTTTGAAGTATAGTTCTTCAAAGTTTTCAAGAAATGGAATTTATCCTTGACAACAAAACCAAAATGTTACCTCTCGGATTCACACTTCAAATGTGTAAAATTCCAAATTATGAAAAGCAAACCCAAGGGTAATCTAAAGGGAATGCTCATTGTCACCTCAATATATCCCTCTCCAACTTTAGGTTGGTTCTTCTCCAACACAAGGGGGGTATCTCTAAGATATGATAGCTAAGACTATGACAAGGAGGCCCAATGTGATGGGAAGAGATAGCTGAATAAAACATGATATTTTTGTAGTATAGTAATTGATGTGATGGAAGTTAAGGGGATAGTTTTTGTCCAATATATAGAAAATGGAGTCACAAGGATACACTAAGAGATCAATTTGTAAATGATTAAGACAAAATAAGCATGCCAAAATATGGTTTAATGTGTCTTTAAATGATGAAGAAATAACTTGGAGGGTCCCCAAAGGTTCCAGACTCAAACAATGCTACAATGGTGGGTTCTACAATGAAGCTTTAGAATAACCACAACAATTTGATAGAGGAAATCTAAAATATTCATCAATAGAAAAACAAAGGGAGAAAAGAGGAAGAATTCCTCGCAAATCCCCCTTCCAAGATGACAAATAAACCCTTGAAACTTGGCATCTCAAACATGTTCTTTGCAAGTGTCTCTAGCATACACTAATAGCTTTTATAATTGACAAACATTAGGATCAGTTCAAAATAAATGACCCCAATAATTTCAAAAAACCTTCCATTAGATATTCAGTGAAGCTATAAGAAAGAGAGAAATGTCCACAGATCACCATGAATGCAAATGAGGAAGGGATACTCTTTATATAGAGTGCATATTAACTTCCTTTACAATAAAAATTATAGTTTCCTCACTCTCCAATAAGAAAAAAGTGGTTTAGATACATTTTCCTCTCCAAGAAAAATAATTAAATAATGCTAGTACATAACTAATTCATGTTGTGAAGTCACAATAAATAAAACAATATGGTGGTTATGTAAAGTGTCTTCTCCAAGTTAGATGTATCCTTCTTCAAGGGAATGAAACAAGTAAAAAATGCTCAAGACTGCACGTGGCCCCTGAAAGGGAAAGGTTCCATGAAACATGTGCAAAGTAGTTCCCAAAGTTAACTGCGCATGACAATGTGTGCAAGGAAACATCAAAAGAGTGAACACCCTGCTTGTTTGACTTATTGAGATGACTTATCCTCGAAACATGTGCAAGATAAATTTCCATCGAAGGATTATCCCACTGAATAATAGAAAGGGTGATGTTCAATTTTCAACCATAGTTATTCAAGCTAGGACATCACATTCAAATGGCTTAATATCCCAAGTTCCAACTCTTCGAATAATGTGAAAATTCTAGATCCATGGAATAAGGAGTTCAAAAGTCCAACAATCAAGACAATGTCGTCAAATCAAGTGCAAGTTTCCCACAATCATAAACCAACTCCATGAGGATGGGGATGACCCCATCCTACAAGCAATAAAATGTATGGGCGCGCATCAATATGCATGCTAAGAGAGAAAGTTAATGGGAGCACTTTTGAAATGATATCCAACTATGCCAAGATGCCATCCACATGCCAAGTGTCTCCATACAAGCAAGGGAATTCAATAAATGAGCACTTGAAGCACCAAGGTTCCCTATATGCATGTGTAAACCCTCTCAAGCAATAAAATGTGTGCATCCTCAAGATATGTCCTAGAAGAGAGAGAACTCCAAGGAAAACCAAAGATTATTTGGCAATAAACCATCTCCAAGTGTGAAACAAATCCAAGGAGCTAGGGTGATCTAGCAATTAGGCTTCAATGTGGTAAAATAGAGTCAACTGCAGGAAAAACAACCCCCAAATATTATATTAAGTGTGCATAAGGATAACACTACATTAAGGGGTGTGAAGTGGCATATGTTTGAATTCCCCTTAACTCTCCTAGGGAACTCACATTAGAGGCCTCCAAATGTAGGAAATATATAAACTATTAATGCTGGACCTTTGCAAAAAGTTAAAATTATAATGCATACCATCTCCATGAGGATTCATCAAAAGATAACCTTATGAACAATAAAAAAAATTCTTAATCATACCATGATACCATTATTGATACTTTAAAACTTAGGGAGATCCTAAATTTATGAGTTCTTAGCTCATAAAATGCACAAAATGTTAATGGTTTCATCAATGCTAAGCAAAATATTTCTTTGAGCATGCAATCATCACCAAGAAGGAGATCATATCATCATACAATTATCATCAAAACAACATGAAGAGACCTCAAATAACAACCACCCCACATCAAGTCAATCAAGGGGGAACAAAAACTCTAATATGAAGCTCATATATACCCTAGTGCATCTTGTTGTCACACAACTTAACATACCTAGGATTGCAAGGAATAATTGATTGCAAACTTGGTGTAACCTTAGGAAAATACGCCCAAGTGTCACATGGGTAAGGTCCTCTTTGTTTAGGTCTCCTAGATCCACCAAGGTAGAATTGGAATAAATATGGTAGGTGGACCTAATTAAGCTTTTCTAAGTACTTGATAGTGTAGACCAAATTTCCCATAGAACTCACTAGATTGATTTATAGGGGACAAGGTTCCTTGTGAAATTAGAAAATGGGAAAAATATGGTACCCTGTGTAAATTTTTAAGTTCCCCAACCAGATTTCAAGTTTTTCACTTCATAACGTTTAATTCCCAACCCCATGAATTTAACACTGCTGAAAATGACATTTTCACACATAAAAATAATTGTACTTCAAACACAAGGAAACTTTTAAAGAATTTTCCATGAAAAAAATTGAAAATCAACCACATCATAAAAAATTCGAACTCAAAATTTTTAGCTAAGTTGGCTCAGGAAAAATCCCAAAGGGAAAACCTATTAGAGAGAGAGATTTTATTATTTTCTTTATTCAAAAGAAAGTACAACAGTAAATAAACTCAGTGATCACAACTTATCTCAACCGCTTGAAGAATCTTTTTTTGACTTGGAATTTGTGAATGAACACCATTGAAATTTGTGCCCTTCTCAGGTTGTATAAATTGTTTCTCATAGTCTAAAATTTTCCTCAAACTTCGTGCTAGAATTTGTCTTTACCATTGGTTAGAATGCCCACTATACCAGTATATTAATATCACCTCGATTTATATGCCTTACTTTCCCTAGAAATGCATGCTTCCTCCCATAGAAATTATGTTGTACACTTATGTTGTACGACCTACATTAAATTCCTACATTAGCACCTTTAAAATTGTGCCATTGCTTTGGAAAACAAGGTGCCTACAATTTCCTTGATTTTTATGTTGTACTTTGTCTAGGAATGCATGCCAATTATCTCCCTTCTCTTCTTGGTCACGTCCTCTTCTTCTTTTCAAGAAATCGACTTGCCTTCTCTCTCAAACACTCTTCTCTTCTCAAGCAAGTTATCTTCTCTTTCTTGCTTTCAAAATATCTTTGTGAACAAATGAATAATGATGCCTCTCATCCCTAGTTTCTCCCTTTTTGTTCATGGTAACCACCACTTTGGATCCAATGACCCAGACTATATCTTGGACCAATGAGATCTAAGGATCACATTAAATGCTCATTAATAACTGATTAAATGAATTTTAATGCACCAATCCATTTAAATATTTAATGAACATTTAAACAATGACTTCCCTTTATTTCTCACATAGTCACCTTTTAATTAAAAAATCATGAGGTCACTTTTCATTAAGAAGGTCATGAAATCAATTTTAAAATTTAAACCACAAACACACTTTATAAATTGACTTTATATCTCATAAATTTCATCTCACTTTTATAAAGTGACTACGGATGACATTAAATAATTTTCCACTCCTAGGCATCCGAAGTGGAAAAGGCACTTTCCTTGGTACAAATTTTTAACACTCCCTCTTACCGAGGAAAGTGTTTCAAACAACCCCCAACTTGTCTCTGAAATGATTGAACTTGCATCTTCCCAAGGAATTCATTAAAAGATCTACCACTTTCTCCTCAGTAGGAATGTACTACAACTCCATTGCACCTCCCTGGACATAGTCACAAATGAAATGGTACCTAATGGCAATGTTTTTTGACTTGTTGTGAAATAATGGATTCTCTGAAATCTTTTTGCAGCTTTAATTATCACAGTAAATCACCCCTTGTCTCAACTCCTGACTAAATAACCCAACGAACAACCTTTGTTCAGAGAAATTGTTTACCCAATCAAATCCAAATGGCCTCACAAGTTGCCTGATTGGTTGCCATATATTTTTCCTCTGTGGAAATCAATGCAATTGATTTCTTTTTCTGACTGAACCAAGACATGCTGCTGACCATAGATTGAAGAAACACTCAAATGGCAACAATGTCTTCATTTAGTTGGAAACATAAGTCACTTGCATTGGGTTATGTAGAGGTAGAATATATGGCATCAAATGAGGCCAGTTGTGAGGACATTTGGATTTACAAGTTGTTGGTTGACTTATTTGGTTAGGATTTGATACCAATAGTGATTTACTGTGATAATCAAAGATGCATCAAGATTTCAGAGAATCCAGTCTTTCATGACAGGTCAAATCACATTGAGATCAAGTACCATTTCATTTGTGACTATGTTTAGAGAGGTGCAGTGGAATTGTATTACATTCCTACTGAGGTGTAGGTGGTATATATTCTCTCGAAGTCCTTGGGAAAAGGCAAGTTCAATCATTTCAGGGACAAGTTGGGGGTTGTGAGAAACACTGTCCTCGGTAAGAAAGGATGTTAAAAATTTGTGCCAATGCAAATGCTTTTTCCACTTGATCGGATGCCTAGGAGTAGAAAAGTATTTAATGTCATCCCTAGTCACTTTATAAAAGAGAGATGAACTTTACGAGATATAAAGTTACTTTACAAAGTGTATTTGTGGTTTTAATTTAAAAATAAACTACATGACCTTTTAATTAAAAGTGACTTCATGATTTTTTAATTAAAATGTGACTTTGTGAGAAATAAACTGAAGTCATTATTTAAATGTTCATTACGTATTTAAAAGGATAGGTTCATTAAAATTTATTTATTGAGTTATTAATGAGCATTCAATACGAGCCTTAGATATTAATGGTCCAAGATCTGATCTTGGGAATTGGATCTCAAGAGGTGGTTAGCATGAACAAAAAGAGAGAAACTAGGGATGAGAGGTGTCATGATTCATTTGTTCACGAAGAGATTTTGAGAGAAAAAAAGAGAAGAGGGTTTGAGAGAGAAGGTGGGTCGATTTCTTGAGAAGAAGAAGAGGACGCAACCAAGAAGAGAATGGAGATAATTGGCATGCATTCCTAGACCAAGTATAACAAAAAAATCAAGGAAAATGAAGGAAACTTGTTTTCCTAAGCAGTGGCATGATTTTCAAGGTGTTACTAAGTCTCAGAATTTAATGTAGGCCATACAACAACAATGCACAACATAATTTCTATAAGAGATAGCATTTATTTCTAGGGCGAGTAAGGTGTATAAATTGAGGTGATAATCTGCTGGTATAGTGGGCATGCTAACCAAGGGTAAATGTGGGGTAAATACAAATTTTGGCATGAAGTTTGAGGAAAATTTCAGACTCTGAGAAAGAGTCCATACAACCTAAGAAGGGCACAAATTTCGATGTTGTTCTTTCATAGATTCCAAGGAAAAAAAATTCATCAAGTAGTTGAGATAAGTTGTACTCACTGGGTTTATTTACTGTTGTACTTTCTTTTAAAGAAAGAAAATAATAAAATCTCTCTCTCTCTCTCTCTAACACATTCTCCCTTTGGGGTTTTTCCTGAGTCAATGTGGATAAAAATTATGAGTTCATAATTTTGATAATGTGGTTGATTTTAAATTTATGTCATTGAAAAGTGTCTAAAATTTTCCTTGTGTTTGTAGTACAATGATTTTTTATGTGCAAACATCTCATTTTCAGCAGTGTTAAATTCACAGGGTTTGGGCATTAAATGATACGAACTTGAAAACTTGAAACAGGATTGGGGAACTTAAAAATTTACACCACAAGGGGAATGCTGAGGGGATTTGATTTTAGTTGAGTTAAATGGCCCCTTAAGCAGAAAAAAGTAACTAAGAGGATTGCAAAATAAATGGGAAGCTACTCTCAATTGGTTAATGATCCAACAAATGACTAGGCAACAGAGGTATATGGTTGTGTTAAGGTTTAAATGTCCAAGAATATGATATTTTGTATAATTGAGTTAAATATGTTCCTAGGAGTTTAAACATAGGATACTGACATTATTTAGGTGTTTAGTTTTAATGGTTTTCAATACTCATTTAAGTTCATATTTTAAATATGAGGGTTTTTAGAGTGTAGATATAATTTCTATAAGTGAAAAAAAGGTGACAATGTTAATTACTAATGACTCAACACACATTTAGCTTACTGGTTTTTAACGTATCAGATTTTAAATTTAAATTACAACAAGTAAATAATTGTAGTAAACTCAAATAAACACTACCTAAAATGAAGTACTATGCAAGATCAAATTTCTAGTTCCTTTGTCTCAAGGTTTCAAGATGAATCCATTTCAATTTTACATGTAATTCCTAGGATGCATACTACATATAACTAGCAAGTGCAAATTTATTTATAGTGCCAAAGACCATGAGAAAAAGTGTGTTTTGTGAATGGATAATGAGAATAGGGAACAAAAAAAATATGATTGTTACCTTAATGTTAGGTGGGGGAATCAATTAACCCCTCCTAGCAATTGAATTGTAGTTGATAGATTGATCTTGACGAGGTCGTTTAAGCAATGTACTAAGGCGATCCAATTGAGGTGCACCTTTCTATCCAAAATCGTGTTCCAACCCATTAGAGGAAATTTGGGGTCTAAATCGGGCATCCTAAGGAAAATAATAAAATAAAAGTTAACATAATAAAATATTATTTGTGAATTTTGGAAGAAGAGAGAAAAAATGTTTTTTTCTTCGTATTATCAACATATCTCCTTGTGGTTTTACTCAAATTTTGAGTAAGAGAACTCGTTGGATGCATAATTCAATTCTGCATCCAACAAGTACTCACAATGCATACGTTTGATGGCCCCCAACCCAAGAAAAATGAAAAATACATTGAAAATGTGTTACTTCATATATGTTTAAAATACGAAGAAGAAAAATAGTTTTCTTTTATGACAAATATGCCAATTCAACCATTATGGTTGACTCTTTTCTTAAAATTCTTTTGGTTGTCTCTTTTTTATTACGAGTCCCATTTTGGTTGGAAATTTTTCTTATGAGGCCCATTTTAAACCTCAAATTTCCTCTAATGTGTAGGCCAATAAATATATAAGTGAATGGAAGTCGATAATTGAAATTTCAAAACTAGCCAAAAAACTAGATCTTGATGCATGAAAAGTGAAACAAAACTAAGAAAATAGAAGCAAAGATTTTCAATAAATCTTGCAGCAAATCTCTCACCAAACCCTTAAGGTGATTTGAGCAATTGAAGATAATTTGATTCATACACCAAAAATTTAAATTATTTTACCTTAGATTGGATCTACTTCCATTTTTTAAAGAAATTTAACTGGGGAAGGTATTCTATTTTGCATTATTATTATTATTTCCCCTTATAGAGATGTTGTTCCTCCAATTAGGGATGGCATTGATTTATTTGGTCATGCAAAGTATTGAGGTAAAACCTTCGTTGTAAGTCGGGTCAGTAGTACCCACAAAAGTATTATTAAATGTATTTTTGAGTATCCCAAGGAAATTAGGACCTTATTGGAAGGATAAGTAAGCCATGTTGGGTTATTAGGCCTCTCCACTAATCAATATAAATAGGGGAGGATCACCTCCCTCATTTGGATACAATTAGAACTCAAGCAGTTGTGCTAGAGAGAGAAGGAGCAATCCATATGGAGCAGATGAAGCAGTCAAATCTTATTCTTGGGGTAGTTCACTGTACTTGGTTGAAGTCTATATCGAGGAATTTTGATGGGTTTTCTCCCCCACGAGGGTTTCCTAGGATAAATCTTTGTGTTCTTTTGTGTGGTTGTGCTTGTCTTTATTTCAGTGATCCTTTTGTATATGGTTACCATGTTATTATGCTAAATGTTTTAGATCTTGTATAACCATTAAAATTTTAACATGGTATCAGAGAAACCCAAAAATAAGTCTTTGTGTAGCCAAAATAATGCTACAACTGCAGCTACTGGAGATTAGGGTTTCGTGCTTGAAAACTCTAGAAGGGAAAATATAGCTGTCTTGGAATTTTTTCTATAAATAGGGTTTGGTAAATGATTAGGAGCTGAAACTTGGACATAATGAAGATGAAATATTTATGTACCTTTTGTGTGAGTTTCAACCTTATATTCGTTATACGTTAGGAGATATGATTCCTCCAAATTAGGGTTCCATCCCCTTCTAGAATTCAATCATAAACAAGTGACCTAGGGAGAATTTCTATATCTAGGTGTAGGAATATCCAAATCGAATTTCTAAAGATGTTTCATTTATTGCACAATTTTTAGTTTATGTGGTGTGATTTTTAGTCCATGAAGTTGAAACACTGACATGTGGACATCCGTACAAGTTCGTTTTACTGAACTAGTCCTCAAACAGGCCATCTTGGGAAACTTAACATAATTTCCACTTGGTGAATCCAATAGTTCTATAACAAATGGGGTTGGAAATAATACAGATCAAGATATCTCAGTACGAAGTTTCATACCTTGATGAGTAGGAATTTTGGAGATACAACAAAATCAAGATAAGACAATTATGTAGAAGAAATTGGAGAAACTGGGGCTTCCTGTTCCAGGTACTTCCCTCCACCGATCAGTCGAAAAAGGAGGACCATACAAATCACCCTAGAAGGGCACATATATATATGGAATAATTTTCTCATTCTGTGTATTTTTCAAGTTTTGACCTAACACTTCTACTGAGAAAACTAGGGCATCATATATTTTGCAGTTTTTTCCACAGCTTTGGGAAAAGGAGTATGTTTCTCAACTCTCCTTGAGGAGGCACATATTACTATCGAATAATATTTGGAAGTCACATAATTTCAAAAATTAAGGGTTTTTTGTTAAACCCTAGGTCCACAAGATGCAGTCTCCAAAAAAGCATTGAAGCAAGCATCCAGTTGAAGCAATCTCGTTGGTAAGCTCTATTCCCTCTATTTCCATTTGAAGTTCTCACTTTATCATGATGACAAACAATACCAAGGTCTAGGGAAATCTTGAAGGAAATTAGAACTTTCGGGCATGGAAATATAGAGTGCTCCTTGTACTAGAAGATGGTTACTTGTAGAACTATGTCAAAGAAGAAGCTGCATATCTAGAGGGAGATCAAGATAAAGAAAAGCACAAGAAGAACTTGGTTATGGCCAAGAGGATTATTTCCATCTCCATCAAAGAACATTTGATATCATATGAAGAGTCCCAAGGAGATATTTGGGTTCAAAATGAAGATAAACTTGAGGTCTCAGCTCAAGGGTGTGAAGATGTAGATGTCAAAAGGTATCCATTCTTACTTCAGAAGATCATTCCAGATCAAGGAGAAACTACAAGCTATTGGAGACAATTTCAAAGAAGTGGAAGTGGAGATGACAACCTTGAATGGTCTCCCAATCTTTCATTAAAGGAATTTTTTCTATAAGAAATCTCTCCTATTGGAGAAATGCATGCAAGAAGAATCTCGATTGATAGCAAACAAAGAAGAGATGTATGAAGATGACATTCAAACCCTAATAGCACATACCAAGAAGAGAAAGAACAAGAAGGACAAACGTTCTTGCAAGAATAATACTTCTGAAGAAGGACCTCCCATAGTTTAGATGTTTCACTTGTGATGAAAAGGGACACTTTGCAAAAGAATGTCCCAAGAAGGAATAATGGAAAGATCATATAATTGAGGAATACCGGTCATAAAGAATGATGTCTAAAATGTGGTCTCAAGAACTAAAGGGAAGTCTGTAATGTCTTCCAAGTAGATCTACAAGACCAAGCATACAATAGATGGCAGTATCAAGAGAAACAAAGCAGGGTTCCTGTTTTCTCTCATAAAGAGGGAGTCGATGATGAAGAAACATTGTTGTACTGGACATACACACTTCTTTAGTGAAGTAGAAGTGCATATTGAGAAACCTCCAAGACTCATGACTCTTTACAAAGATTCAAATGTGAGAAAAAGGCTTTGTAAAAGCTTAGAAGTCACCTATCGGATATCACATATAGTTACATGAGGATCTTGAGGATCACCTAGAGTGATGGAGATGACAACCTTTTATACAAGGTTCAATATGGAAGCCTACAGAGGAGGAGAAGTTAAGAGATGGGTTCAAGAGTAATTTCAACAAAGTTTGATATGGAAGATATTGATATCGAGTGATCTTGGGATGACATAGATTGATGGCATCTAATGATGCGCCACCTTCCTTCCAATAGGCCGCAGTACAATTATTAATTCCTCTAGATTGGCCACATGCCGGTGTGCACGATAGGGACCGAGAGATCCAGATACTGGTTGTGGACCAAAAAAGATCATTGCTCTTAAAAGGTCACACAATGGTATCCTTTTTTGTCAATGGTCTTGTGGTGGGTATTTCTTCTTGTTAGCGTGGTGGGCGGGCTAGTGAAAGTTGTAATAGTAAGGATAGAAGTATCCAAATGTAAGGAAAGTAATAGTAAACCTAACCACCCTGATAATAAGTCTTTTCCTTATGTGGCTAAAATGGGTTTGACCCCTTTTGAATCCCTGGTGTAGGAGGTTATTGATTCTCTTGACTCCCTAATTGAGAAGGCCAATTATTATATATGCGTTATCACATGGCCTGGCTCTTCCACTTATAACCTGGAATAGTAACATTCACTGCGCTTGCCTATTCCTTATTTCCTTATCTGGGTCGGTTGGGCACCTTTCCTTCTTCTTTTTGGGATCGGACGACCTCCTGCTTTATTCTCTCTCTTATCGGGTGAATCAGTCTTATCTCACGCTTTAGTCATTTTCACTGTCTTTTATTTTTCGCGGGAGGGAATAAATCGAATGAGGCTGGTCGAACCCATTTGGATATTTGGTTGGTGAGACAATGGCTAGATGTGTTGCTATAGAGACTTTACTAGCATGTGAGGCAAGGGGTGAATATACGATAAATATAGAAAAAATTGGGGTGGGGTGGGATAAGAATGAGGAAAAATAGGAAACTCACCATGGGACACCGTGCACTGAGTGACCCTAGATGGGGTGGATGCTTAGACCATGGGTTAGGTGTTTTTATTTATACATCAATCCTTATACACCAAGTCAGAGCTTATATGTTTCTTATGGATAGATGCTTACTTGCTAATCAATTCCAGCTCCTCTTGTGCCTTGATAGCTAGAATTGGTCACACAAACTATCTCACCCATTGCAGCCAAGTTGACACCAGATTAGGAGAGGGTTTTCTAGTTGTTACCTTACAATATATCAATTGAGACATGTTTTTGTGTTACCTCCTTACACCCCAAATAAATACAGTCCCTCCTTCATTCATAAATGAGAGATATGTTCCCCTTCTGTCACTGGCCGAGAGGAAAAAGAAGGCTCCCATGGCCACACTTACCAATCATAGCCAAGCGATAGTTAATCATTGTTAGTTGCTCATGGCCAACTAGTCATAGGAATAAGGTCATTGTCGATAGCCAATCATTGCGGCCAATCATTTATAGTTCATCCTGCTAGTCATATTCGATCATAGGTGCCAATCAGAATCAATAAGAGATGCCATAAGGTGTTGATAGTAGGTAGTCATGAACATTAGAGGAAATTTGGGGTCTAAAATGGGCCTTATAAGAAAATGCGCCAACGATAATTCCCTGTGAGTTGGAATTCAAGAACCAATAGAATTCCAATAAAATGAGTCAACCATAATGGTTGAATTGACATATTTGTCATAAAAAAAACTACTTTTTTTTGTTCGTATTTTCGAAATATCTCCCTGTGTTTTTACTTAAATTTTGATCGGGAGAGCTCATTAGATGCGGAATTTGATTCCGCATCCAACGAGTAAAAACACAGGGAGATATGTCGAAAATACGAACACAAAATGTAGTTTTTTTATTTTTTCCTCCAAAATTAATAAATATTATTTCATTATTTTAACTATTATTTTATCATTTTTATTATTATTTTATTATTTTCCTTAGGAGGCCCATTTTAGAATTCAAAATTCCTCTAATGTGAAGTCGATAGCTAGTTGTCATTGCCGGGAGTCATTTTTTTATAGCCAATCATTTTAAGACCGTCATTTCCAAGTGTAAGTGCTAGAAGGTACTTGTCGATAGCCAATCATTGTAAGTCATAGCTGGGCTTGGCTACTCTGCTTTAATCCCAGGACTGAACAAAATGCATTAATTTATTGAAATAGGCTCAAACAAAACTATATGGGGGAGAAAAATACCATGAATTATACCAATGGACAAAGAAAAGAGATACAAAACAACTATGAATATTTTATAGCAACCGAACTCCAATCTCTCCTTGGGAGGATCCTTTTCCTCCTTATATGCCCAATCTCCAAATATAGTTGGTAGTGGTTACAAGCTCATTTTTGTTAATAAAAAATGATAGGAGCAAGTATAAAGTAAGTATTTCTCTCAAATATATCCAATGAAAATCCAACAAAATAACCCTTATTTATCTTATTCTTATGAAATGCAACCCCATGGCTTCTTTATTATAGATATGGATAATTAAACCCTAATCCTAAACTAGCTTCCATATAAAGTTTTACTAATTATTAATGAAGGTTCATAAGCTTAGTGGGCAAGCTGGAAGACTAAGTGATTGGCAGTAATGGAAATGAGGTTCAAAACATGTCCACATGTACCCACTACATTTCCTAAAGAAGCATCCACACATTTATGAGTCATGGACTATAACTTTTTGAGTTTACAGAGGTCATGTAATTATCGAGGGATTGAAACCATGGGCCATGCAGATAATAAAGGGTCTATTACACAACTTTATAAATCGTCAACTAGTGGTTTTACTATATTAAGTGAGGTAAAAAAATTCATATGATTATATTATAAATAGGGCGCAATATGTAGGTTACACATGAAATGGTTATTTGTTCAAGTATGACTACTCAAATGGTACAACTAATAAAAATTAGGATGATAACAGTTCCCCTGATGTATGAGGCCAGGAGTAGTAATATAGCTTAAATACATCATGTGTTTCTTACCCAAGTAATGGAAGATGAAAAAGAACTTATAAGGAAGGAGAAGAGATGCCAAATAGGGAAACCACATGCGATGTCATCTCTATCACTTGTGATATACCTCACATTGCTTTCAATTTTTGTATCCTTAAATGGGCTATTGTTTTGCATTTGTTCAAGCTAGTCAATTAGAAAAATAAGAGATATAAGCATCATCAATCTTTAGCTTCCCTCACTTCGTATAGTCTCAGGGAAGGAGGTGGGTTAAAAGGTGGGTACTTTACTTTAGGTCATAGGTTTCCACCACTTGCCTTAAGCCCAAGGGAAAGTAAAAAGCGAGCTACTATGACACCTATTTGCACCATAAAAGTAGTTTATGGTTTAATCAAAGAATTCAGTAAAGGGTGTAGGACGGGAAAAGAACTGTTCTCGCTTCGCGACCCTCCCCCATAACAACAAGCCGAGTGTAGCGAGATGCTAGGACCAGGTGTCAAACTCTAGTTCGAACTAGCGAGTTAGGGGACATGCCATCCTTCTAGGTCTAACATTTTTTTGGGTTCTGATCCATGTAGACCTATACGAGTGTGGATATGTAGGCATCATGGTCGGAGCCAGAAGATATAAAGAGTGGCTAGTTGTTGGGTTGCTCAGGAGCTCGAACCAGAGTATCATGAATTGAAGGAATTGGTGCGTACCAATCGATATGAGTCAAAGTGGGTTGCTCGATGTAGCTCGATCGATTGCATGGCTTCGGTTTGTTTTGGTCCAATCAATGTATAGATGGTATGGTTTGGGTTAGCGGTTTGTGGTTTAACAGGTATGATCTAGATGACCAAATTCTTGTTCAATGGGGTACCTCGATCAATTTAAGTTCCGGTTGGAGATCCTATTCTAGAGACATAGCCCTAACCAGAAAACCTAGTTGATGACCCAGATAGTTATTTCCAGTCCTAGATTCAATTCCATTCATTAGAGAGAAAGATCCATTTGTTGGATATCTAGATCCGATCCTACGCTTAGGCCATGACCAGTTCCATATCCAGTTAGGGACCATGTTCCACCAATAACAGATTCATGAGCACATAATCTAGATCCAGTGCTAGTCCCAGCAGTTTACTTTCTTTACAGAGTATAAGCCCCATCTCTCCCAAAACCCTCCCGCCCAGTTTCATTTTATCCATCAGTAGTATATTTAGCAATTATAGATTGAGATAAAAAACCAGACTGACATTCCGGTAAGGGAAGGCACCCTATGTCCGGGCAGATAAGTTACCAGGTCCATGCAAAGGAAAAAAAGGGGGGGGGGGGGGGGGGTGGTTGTGCTATGCATCTGAGGATTAATGGGAATGGAACGAGAACCCATATACTTACTTATTAGGAATTTCGTAATTTCGTAATTATTCATAAGGCCAAGAGACTGAGATTCAGAAGCAATTTCAGTCGATCCACCAACAGCAGGAGCAGAGCCAGCTAGACCAAAGGCAGGGAAGTAAGCAACTGAGCCAACTTTTGACCTAATTGATCAAGAGAAAGCATCAAAGTAAGGGGTAGGAGAAATAAATCCATTAGCATATCTTCCAGATACGGTCGAAAAAATAGCAGACTCGATTGGATTTTTTGTAGCAGGAGGAAAGGTGGAGGCTCCAGAGCCAGTTGTGGAGCTAGCAGCTCCAGTAGATCTAGCAGTAGATGATGATCCAAATCCAGCTTTATATTATGTCGGTTCTATTATACACCTTAATACTGGTATTTTCACTAGTGAAAGGGTGGCCTATCCCAATGGTAAATCAGAGAGTAAAAAGGAACGAGGTACAAGTGCTCTATTTTACCCTTCTTATCTATTCCCACCGAACCGCTACTAAAGTAACCCTACCTAGTGTACATCCATTTGCTTTGCTTTCATTCTAGTTTTCAGATCGGAAAAGGAGGCAACGAGCTATAAATAATGTAGGGTCGATATTACTATCTTTTCTTTTGCTCTCCTTTTTATGATTCCTCGTTCGCAGATGCTTATTTGTTAGAGGTGGGGCTAGTGACTGAGCTTACCCGTTGAGGTAAATTATGTCTCCTGACTTTTTGGTATACTAATAAACTCTTTCTTCCTCTAAATCCTTCCTCTTTAAGTTTACTCCAGCGTCCCAGATAGCTTAGATCCTCGCCTAATGGGCACCAGCTGCTTAATGCTTACGAATGAGAGTGGAAGTAAGGAGTTTCACCATCATATGAACCCATAACAAAGGCATCAAAGGAAGCAGCATCAGTTTTCAAACTCGTTGCTTCATATCTATATCCCATGGTTGCACCCCAACCAGTTTATGTGCTAGTCCCAGCTTATATTCTCCCAGTTCCATATCTAGATCTAGATTGAGAGCCATCACCTCGCTTAGGATCTCTTCCATCTCTAGATCGAGTTACAGTTCTAGGTGCATCCCAACGTGTGCTAGAACCAATAGCATTCTTGTTAGATCGAGACCCACAGCCTGAAACCGTCCCAAATACATAAAAAGAACTTGAAAAATCACAGGTAGATACTCTGATAGCCGCAGTTTAACCCATTGATCCAATAGTTTCATCCCTCCCATTTCGAGAGCCATAATCCATTAGGACCAGCAACAGAGATAGTAGTCACTACAGTCGAAGTAATTTTACCATAAGAAACACCCCTAACAGTTGCATTTGATCGAGATCGGGTTCGGTTCCAATAACGGAAGTAGAAGCAGTTTACCTCGTTCACCTAAAACCAATAGTGAATGCGCCGGTTTATGGACAAAAACCAAAACCATTCATTAAATATCTCGTGCCGGTAACTACGTCCCTAGTAATAGAATGAGTTTACATAGTAGATCAAGTTACGCATCCTTCCTTGTTCAGTAGCTAGTTTATCGGCCGCATCAGTGGCAGGGGCACCATCGTAGATCCAATTCCAGGTCCTGTTGATTTAATTTCACTAGCACTCGTAGAAGTGGCAGTGAAAAAGGTTTTAGTTGGACCTGTACCAATTTTAGATCGATCAAGAGTGTTAGAGCCGGCATTACTTCCTATCCTAGGCATAGATCAATATGCACAACCCATTCCAGATACAGTAGATCCATATTTAGAATAAGTAATTGCAGTTCAAAGCCAGCATTCCCATCAGCTTAAGTAAAAGTTTCTACTGATCCAACAACAAAGTAAGCATCGGTTAATGGTTGTCCTCTCTCAAGTACAAAAGCATAATCAAACCAAGGGTGTCTTCATTATCCTTTATTCAAGGGCGGTATCATATAATAGCACCAGCCTTCCTCCCAGGATAAAATAAGAAATGAAAGGTATAGTTGAGGGAAGAACTCCTATACCAGTAAAGTATCTAGCCAATCCTATTATGCTTGCGATATTTTTTTAAGCTCAGATTTGCCTAAGAATAAGACAATGCATAGACCATTCCAAGGTATCGAAGATAGGTTTTCCTAAAATCCCCCTACACCTTCTCTCATGGGGTGTGAATAGCATGAGGTGCCCTCCCCTGAGAAAAGTGCTCATACAACTAATAACAAAACTTAGGTTATTACTCTTACCGTAGCTTAGACAAGTGCTACAAGTCTCACAAATGAAACACTCATAACACAGCAAAATTTCATGTCCTTGCAACAGGAACACTCTTTTTATTCTAAGCAATGTTCACGATCTCCCCAAATCCAAGTTCTTATGTCTAAACAATGTGCTACCCACAAACAAGCTAATACATCTCAACCTGACACTACCTCAAGAAACTTTTATCCTCCTAAACTTATTTACAACATACCCTCTCCCCAACCTAAGACTACATTGGATGACTTTGGGGCACTACCCCTAACACAAGCATGGGGTGACGTGCCTCCCGATTCCCCTAAGCCTCCTTCTTATCTTTTAGGATTCCTCAACATGACCTCTTGAAACATAGAGAGAAAACCTTCTTTATAAAACTATAAATGTAATGAGAGGTTTACCTCTAGAACTGATTTGTTTCCCACTAGCCCCTCTTCCTTTCCTTCCTCACCTGGAATGCATGCCTCCTCAAAGCTGGTTAGGATCACTTGATCCTTCTCTCCCTCTTTGATTTGGTCGCATTATTAGTATATGGGTACCCCTAGATTGTTATCTGGGTATGTCCCTACTAAAGATAACCTCATGCTAACTAGGATTAACTATTGTATCTCTGGTCTCTCCCCCAATATGTCCCCTCAAATGGTCACGTTACCTAGCCAATAGCTTTGGAGCCCCTTTTTTGGTGGTGTCACCCCTTCCTTTCACCTACTTTTCCTTTTCTGGTACACCATTGGCGTTGGCCTTCTTTGTGCTTGCGTTGACCCTAGGTTTCTTGATGTATGCCCCCTTTCATGCTCGCATCAACTCCTTGTTGGGGTGCATGTTGCCTCCTACGCTCACATTAACTCCTTATTTATCATTTTGTTGTCACTGGTTTGAAGAAGTGTAAAATTTAAATTCTTGTTCGAATATAATCCAATTCCCAAGTATCTATAGGCTAATGAGCATCTTTTCTATCAGGTAAGTCCCATATCTGACCATCCCATTAATTTCCACTAAAGTTTCTAATTTTTTACTTAAATAATGGGTCAGATGAGGAAGCTTGTGACTCCTGCTAGGCCTACCAAACCTTAAAATTTCATTGACATTCATTAAGATATAATTGCTCCTATAATTTTCATTGAGACCCCTTACAAGCTCAGACAAGCGACGCATGCAAGACACATAGACATAAAAACTTAAATTCCCTCCTAGACCAGTAACCTAGCCAAAGTTGTTCCTGCCACTTATCCATTCCCCGAGTTCATCATCTTATGTGCTAGCTTGTATAATCTTAACAGCCGAGCTGTCCTTTCCATTGATGGTTCCTAGGAATTTTTTATGTTACACCCCCAACCATTTCCAAAAATATCTTGCTCCCTAAAGGTACTTCCCCATTGAATGATGATGTTTTAGCCACTGAATTTAACAAGCAGCCAGTTTAATCCAAAAGAGTATTATTAGGAAGATACCTCCCAATTGAGGCCGAGATTCCAAATTGAATGAATCCTTTCAAACAAAGATTCCTTCTATATTTTTTAAACCCTCTCCTTTTAGTCGAGCGACTCATTCCCTCTAGAGAATGCATTTTAATAATAGATTTTATAGGATATAACAATGATAATATTGTTTATGAAACCTATCGCTAAGCATGATGGAGGGAATTTTTCACATTCTAGATTACCTATTTTCCAATACTATTATGTTGAGTACCTAGTTGATGCCATTCATGACCATTTTATAAGTTATCAGTGTATAAATATTTTAGGTATCAATCCTACCTGGTTTATATACTCCTATTTTGAAGCCCCCAATTTTGAGCACTTACATATGAATAGGTTTTATGATAAAAATAACCCCCTCCTCGTAATTGAATGGACTCCATTGGTGAGAAAGCATATAAATATGGAGAGGGTTTCAAACTTTTCTTGATGAATTTATGTATACAGTTAATATAACCTCTCATGGAGATCATTATCCTGGTATGTGTGGCCTTATCAAGCCATCATTTTAATAGAGCTTTTCTATTTTACCTATTTTTAGCTTCCACTACCCCATTATCTCATTAAGACATCGGGTTAGTTCACATAGAAGCTAGATCTAAAGGGGTTACACCATTCTACCTATAAAATAGAACCCTTTAAGTAACATTTATAATCCAAGTTAGAAGAGTAAGGTTATGTTGTAGGGTTTTTTAGATACTTGAAAACCCTTTCTACTTGTCTCCTGTCGTAGTTTCTTGCCATTATTCTCTACCAAGTTTGGAGTTGGAGCACACAAGGATGCGAAGGACCCATGCAAAAGAAGGGATTTGGAGCCCACTTAGCTTCATCAAGCCAACTCACTGTGTGTATTGTAAGTTATATTCATCTTTCCATTAGATTAATACATACACATCATGCTTTTCATTGCTTTTATATTGAATTCCATTTGAATTGATCTAAGGTTTACTTGTTTACTTTCATGAGTAGTGCTAAATAGAATGCATGCATGAGAGTCTATTGCTTTCTGTCTTCATTTCACTTTCATTTTTATATTTAATGAACACATCCACATTGGATTATATTTTGGTTCACTCTTGCATAAAAATCTACCCAACAATAGTTAAATTCTTTTCGATTATTGGGCTCACCTTTTTCCATTTATGCATGAGAGGTCTCAAACCTTCTCTTCCCAATGAAAGGCCTTGTTTTATGCTCTTGGAGACATCAATCCTTTAGATTCTCAGTTAATATTCTATGTCTGTTGACATAGAATATTAGTGACATAAAAGGCTATTTTTCACTCTAGTACAAGAATGTCTCGATGCAAGGAATACAAGATGCAGAGGGAGGACGACGCTTCACTTCAAAGGGAGCAACTACAACAGATCTTAGAGTTCAAGAATATTGACATGAGGTGTGATGAAACCCAAAGAATATTTTCCTTAGCCAAGGAAAATGTGCAGTTAAGATCCTAAAGAAGTTCGAGATGTTGGACTATAGCTACACCAATGGAATAAAACTTGGAGTTTCTATGTGATCGTACTTCAGATTTATTTGATGTCACAATCTACATGAAGAAGTTTGGGTTGTTAATGTACTTGATGAACATGAGGCCATATACTTGCTTTTCGGTGAATAATTTGATCCAGTACATAGTTGAGCCTAGATGTGTTCACATGGTTGTGGAAAAACTCGTGGTGTGGTACCTAAAGGGTACAATTGAATATGGCCTTAGATATGCGAGAGACTAAAGGATATGCCTGCAAAAATAAAGATGAATCCATTTAGGTTGGAAGTGGTACAAATAGAAAGAGCACTCCAGGATGTTGCATAAATTGGACTAGTGTTTCTCTCAGTGCAACCGAGGATGAATATATTGCAGCTAAGAAGAAAGAAATAGAAGATTCCTCAAGTGAAGAGGAATATGTACTTTGATTCAAAATAATTCTACCGATGGAGATGCATATCACACTCTTATCCATTTCATCTTTGGATAAAAAGGGATGATTTGTAGGGACACACAGATTCAACATTAGTACACATGTCCTATGTGATTTGTGATGTAGAAGACTAGATCAACATTTTTTTATCATGAGTAAGATAGGAACAAGTCCTTAGAATCAGACGATGAAGTAGAGCATGTTGTCGAAGACTCCAGTAATTCTTGCAAGGAGATAAAGATCAAGAGGGAGTCTACCAAACTAACAAACATGAGTATTGGAATTGTCATTTCCTATCTATCTAGTTTCTTAAATGACATTTTTCAAGGAAATGTATTATGCATGGTAGAGTGTTTGCATTAATGAACATTATACTAATAATAGCATGTGATGGGTAAGTGTCCTATGGTGATATACAACATTCCATTTCTACTTATCTAGAATGAAACCTCTTTGCTGACATGTTGGGAGTAGTGCATACTCTTAATAATGTCCCGATAGATATGGAATGCATCTAGAAAGTTACCGTATGAATACAGGGTAGGATGAATGTTGTATTGGCTAAAATAGTTGCATGATTGTATGACATATATCTTTATGCATAAGAATTTGTCATTGTGAATATGTATTGAAGATTATGAAATGTTTCTAACCATGCAACTAATGTATTTGACTTGTAGGAAGGGTTGTATATAATCACCTACAAGAGAATAATGATGAAGTTGCGGATGTACAAGGAAAGAATGATGAAGTTGTGGATGTACAAGAGAAGAATGGTGAAGTTGTAGATGTAGAAGGAAAGAATAATGAAGTTACAGATGTAGAAGGAAAGAATAATGAAGTTGCAGATGTAGAAGGAAAGAATAAGAATGATGAGACCCAATGGTTTTGTCGTTATACAAAGAACCTGGTCATATCTTCATGGGTAGATCCCAACATGGTTGGTGACATCATCGGTCGTATCTCTAAGGATATATCTTGACATGGCTGGTGGAATCCCTAGAAGGAACATCCAAGGAAGGTTGGTCGTATCTTCAAATAGGAAGATTCCAACAAGTTGTGGTCTTCCATTCATTTGCATATGAGATGGTCCTATAGAAAAAAACACTCTCTTGTTGAGAGTGGTCCTAGTAGTTACAGGCTGAGGATGGTCCTGCAGATGATAGTACTCTCACATGGATAGTGGTCTTACATCCATGTGCATATGAGATGTGGAATTCATTTGTGGATGAGGTGTATCCTATCATTCAGATGTTGAGGATAGTTCTATGGAAAAGAACACTCTCATGTGGAGAGTGGTCTTAGAATTTATAGGCCGAGGATGGTCCTGCAAACGATAGTACTCTCATATGAAGACTGGTCCTTCATTCATTTGCAGATGAGATCCTACATTCATTTGCGAACGATAGTATCCTTATTGAGGATGGTTCTGCAGAAAAGAACACTCTCTTGTTTAGAGTGGTCCTAAAACTTACTCGCTGAGGATGGTCTTGCAGATGATAGTACTCTCATATGGAGAGTGGTCATGCATTCATTTGCAGACATGATCCTTCATTCATTTGCGGATGATAGCATCCTTATTGAGGATGGTCCCAAATACAAGAATACTCTCTTGCTGAAAGTGGTCCTAGCACTTGCCACATGAGGATGGTCTTCCAGATGATAGTACCCTCATATCGAGAGTGGTGCTGCATTCATTTGCGGATGAGATCCTGCATTCATTTGCAGATGATAGTATCCTTGTAGAGGATGGTCTTGTGGATAAGAACACTCTGTTATTAAGAGTGGTCTTAACAATTACATGATGAGGATGGTCCTATGGATGATAGTACTCTCTTGATGAGAGTGGTCCTGCATTCATTTGTGGACGAGACCCTGCATTCAATTGAAGATGATGATGTTCCATCATTGTTTATGCTGTGGGTGATTCAACTCAGTATTTGTATACTTATGATATTGCAGGTGATGCTCGAGATGTGATGCTCAAGATAATATGCTCATGATGATGCGACAAGATGTGGTGATCGAGATGAGATGCTCGTGATGATGCTCGAGATGTGATGCTCAAGATGAGATGCCCGAGTTGTGATGCTCATGATGATGTGATTCTCATGATGATGCGATGAGATGCGATGCTAGAGATGATATGCTCATGATGTGATGCTTGAGATGAGATGCTTGTGATGATGCTCGAGATGTGATGCTCATGATTATGCGACGAGATGCAATGCTCATGATGATGCGATGAGATGCGATGCTCATGATGATGCAACAAGATGTGATGCTTATGATGATGTGACAAGATGCCATGCTCATGATGATGTGACGAGATGTGATTCTCATGATGATGGGATGAGATTTAATTCTTGTGATGATGCAACGAGATGTGATGATGCAACAGGATGTGATGATGTGACGAGATGTGATGCTCGTGATGATTTGAAGAGATGCGATGCTTGTAATGATTTGACGAGATGTGATTCTTATGATGATTCTCGTGATGATGTGATGCTCTGTGATGTTGATGTTCCATGGATGATGATGATGTTGATATAGTTGTGAAAAATTTCTCTGATGTATAAGCTTACCAGTCAGTTGTACAGATGTATTGTTGTGTTATAAAATACCTTCCTTGTTAAGAGGAGTGTTAAAGAAATGTAACTGTAGAATATATTCTATTTTGTATTATTATTATTATTTCCCCTTCTGGAGACATTGTTCCTCTGATTAAGGATGTCATTGATGTATTTGTTCATGTAAACTAGTGAGATAAAAGCTTTGTTGTAATTTGGGTTAGTAATACTCACAAAAGTATTATTAAAATTTATTTTTGAGTATCCCCAGGCAAGTAGGCCTTGATTGCGAGGATAAGTAGGCCATGTTGCATTATTATGCCTCTCCACTGATTAGTATAAATAGGGGAGGTGTCTCCCTCATTTGGACACACCCAGAACTCAAGCAGTTGTGCTAGAGAGAGAAGGAGAAGCCCATTTGGAGGAGAGGAAAAAGTCAAGTCTTATTCTTGGTGTATTACAAGTCTTATTCTTGGGGTATTACACTGTACTTGGTTGAATTCTATATCGAGGAAGTTTTTTTGGGTTTTCTCCGCCACGAGGGTTTCCCAATATAAATACATGTGTTCTTTTGTGTGCCTATGCTTGTCTTTCTTTTAGTGATCCTTTTGTATATGGTTATGATGTTATGATGCTAAATGTTTTACATCATGGTATAATAGAATAACAATTAAAATATTAACACCATTTACCATTCAAAGAGGAAACTAAGATACAAAATCCATTTATTCACAACACAAGAATCACCATGAATAATTTTCAGAAATAAAAAATATAGTGTTTTGTTGTAGCAAACTCTCCTTTGCAAAATGAGGTTCAATATATTTTTAAATATGAAGAGAGAGAGAAATCCCTAATTCTAAATATATGGAGGGTTGATATCTTCATTAGAGTCTCACCCTTTACATCAAAGGTTGAAATTTTAACATGACATTTAACTTTACATGCTTCGAAAATCACCCTCGTGGAGAGGGGAACAATTGTCCATTTTGACATATGTGGAATAAAAAATGATGGAATAATACATGTAATTTTGAGATGTATGCTGAAGTAGGCCCCTTGCTAATCTAATGGATGATTTTGATGATTTGGATCCAAAAGAATGAGTTCGAAACTAGCAAATGCACCCCCAAGGAGAGAAGTGAGCTTGCCTTGAAGATGACTTGTTAATGGGGCCAAACATAAGTGATATTTTCTAGGTGATTGGATTTTACATTAGAATTACTTTTGAAGAAGACCCACTTCATCTTTTGTTCAATTACATTCCACATTGCCACTTAAATTTGACTTAGACATTTTTAAAATCAAACCTTAAGAAGTTTGATTAGTAAATACCTATTAGTTGGATCTTTATGAATTCATGATGGAATCACTTGGACGTTTCCTTGGATGAGTTCCATGATGCTTTACTAACCAATAACAATCCATACCATGCCAAAACATTATCTAAATTATTCATTTTCTTGTTGTTCCAATTTATTAAATTAGGACTTGGATTTTTTTAATTGAAAACTTAGGTGAATCTATTAATTAAATCCTTTTATTCCATATGTTTTGAAAGGCACACATGGAAGGATCAAATTGACTCCCAAATAATCCAATATGATGAATTATGATGAGATATGACCACATATTGCTGGATAGTCCTTGTTATCACAAATCTTGTAACAATCCAAACAATTAATCATATTCAAGATATTCAAGATGGTAGAGAATGACGACTATTAAAGTTGTGACCCTCTAATATCCTATCCCCCAAAAGATATATTTGTTATCACCCCGGGTAATATTCTCGTCACTTTAAGCTACCTAGGCCACTATACGGGTACCAAGGTAGCTATGGGGAAAAGTTTGACGAAAAGAGCAAACTCCTTTTAAATTGCCACATGGCACATGTCACTCTTTTCTCTTGCAACCCTCCATAAAATCGAAACAAATATCTTTATTTTCCATGTTTTGGTTGGAGAAATCTAACCCTTTAAGAAGGAAAAAAAACCCAAAATATTTTGGATTTTACCTAGGTCCATTGGACAAATTAGAATATTTTATTTAGTTCTTTCAATTTTTTGAATTTTCCATCCATAAAATATTTTAAAAATTCAGAAAATTGTTAATTTTTCTTTAGAGTATCCCAGATAATATTTATTTGGGAAAATTATCATTAAATAAAAATATGGAAATTGATGTAACTATTTACCCTATATTTTCAAATGTGTTTTCCATAAAAATCTATTAAACTTCATAAAAAAATTATAAAAAATAAAAATAAAATTTTGATTAATTGAAAATTATCTATATTGAGAGATTATATATCTTGTGGTTAGACATGATTTTTGAACGTTATTGAGGATTTAATGCAATTTCTGCAATCTCGAAATTTCCAAAAAAATAGGAAAATTTCTACTTTTAGTAATTATGGAAAATTTTACTATTTACTACAAAATTAGACAGAATTTCTTTGCTGTAATTTGTTGAATTTTTTTTGCAATTTTCAGCAACAAATAACTTTGATTTGCAGCAGTAAGTTGGAAGAATTTGATGAGTTAAAGTATCATTTTTAGTGATTTTCCTAGCTGTTACAATTCTAGAATTTTCTGCAATTTTACTATTTTTAATTATTTCAAGAATTGAGCTTTCTTCTTGTGACACCTAAATAAATTAATGACAAGCACAAGGAAGGAGTCTCAAGTGGTTCTAACCATTAATTCCTTTGGGCTCCAATCATTAATATCTAATGCTCTTAGGGTAAATTGTGTTTTGAGATTTAGATTAATCTAACAAGTGGTTATTGACATCTTTTGCTAGTCAATGGTTGACGCATTTAGTTCATAAGATCTATTGATTCAATAAAGTATGTAAGGCATATTGATAAAGTGTTACTATTGTGGATTTAGTATATTTTTTTTTTCATTTTAATTGAATTCTCCTTTGTCAATGAATACTAGAAGTGAATTCATTAAGCTAAGCTTAAGCACATAATATTGTTAATATCTATTTTTTTTTTAAGCTTCTTTCTAAGTGCATAAAGTAAATTTACATTTGTATATTGTGTTTGGAGAAAGTCTATATTAACTTTAATATTGTTGTATTATTCATGTATGTTTAATCAAGCAATCGTTCTAGTAAGGATACTCACCTAGGCTTAGGTTTAAATACAAAGTATGAAGTGAGAGGTTGATTTGAGGTGACAGTGACGACTAACCTTTGTTGCCACCTAGGTTGTGATGTGCTAATGGGTTGGGATATTTTTTGCTTGGATATAAATTGAGTGGTAAAATTATTGGCACCATTGTCTGGGACAAGGTCTTTTGTCACTTGGGTAGATCTAAAATTTTGAATAAAAATTATTTCTTGAGAATATTGGTGGACTTGCATAATCATAACCTATTGAGTTCATTGGAGACTCCAAACAAAGACAATCCTAAAATATATTCTACAAGAAGAAATAATCAAGGAGTTTTTTGATTAATTCCTAAACCATGGAAAGTATAGATAAGAAGGTTAAACAAGGCTAATTCAAGGATAGTTCTTAATAACTAATTGGGACTAAAATAAATTATTGATATCAAGAACTTCTTTTTGGGTTTAAGTTAAGTAAACATGGATGGTGATTTGTATAAACCTATTGATTTTTTTAGCCATTAATGGTTATCCTCGCAACATTATGGAAAAAGGCCCTTGAAAAGCTTCCGTCTTTCCAATGGAACAATGCCATCAATGCAAAAGCTCACATCAAGGAATTTTCCACCCTAGCAATAAAAGGTGTTAGAGACCATATGGTTGTTCACATGAATCTATTTGTCCTATGATTGGAAGATGATGCGTTATATTAGTTCACATAATTGCCTGATCATAGTATCAAGTATTTGATTGAGTTACAAGATAAGTTCATAGACAAATAGATATATAGGAAAGGAGATAGACAATTATTAACTACCCTAAATACAATCAAGAGGATTGAAAATGAGACATTGGAATAATTTAATAAAAGATTCAATGAATTGATATATATATTATGACCACCAATGTCAAGCCTCTCGGGGCATATATTCTCATTCCTTACATAGAATCTTTTAGTAGAGAAATGGGCTATCAACCGAGGGATAAGGACCACCAAGAGCTCAACATATCTCAAACATATGCAAAAAAAATAGATGAAAATATGTTGGATTCAAGAACATCGGATATGCCTAGATTTAGAAGAGTAAAGATTGAGCATATTTCTAAAGAAAGTACTCATGATAATCAAGACTTTATGCAAGATCTTGTCAAATATATAACAATTTTTTTTTAATAATATGGAACTTAAATATACTCAACAAATTAAAGACATCCAAAATAGGTTGATACAAGTGGAGAGAAATCAACAAAGTAGAGTACAACTTAAGGGGAATGGAGGACGTAAGGGAAATAAGGGCCCTTTTCAACAAAGGCCTAATAAAAAAACCCAAAATCAAGTAGAAACAAATAATATAGTTGAGCATGAGGGCCCCTCTCTCTATAGAAAGTGTAATGAGTTTCATGATGAAAAAGGTTGTGCATATGTTAGACAAATTATTTAGGAAGGAACCATTGAAGATGAGGATAATAACTTTGCTGGATTTTAAAATAGCGTCAATATAGTGGGTGAGACTTATTCCCTCAACCAAGATCGAATTTCTTAAGTTAAAGAGAAGAGAATGGGAACAGATAAAATCACAACATTAACATATCAAAGAAGAGGGAATGAACATATTCAAAATTCTCATGATAGATACAATTCTAAGACTTTTCATCAAAGAATTAATCCTCCAAGCTAATTTCATGATTTGAATATTGACTTTGGTGGATCTATGTGTAATGAAAAAATGCTTTTTCCCATATCAAAGATAATCAAGATACCTTCGCAAAGGAAAAAGTTACTGAAGTTTGTTGAAAATTATAAAGAAAGGATTGGAGATAACCTGAAGGAAGAGAGTCAAGATGTGTCGGTCATTGTACAAGGAATGGATAGAGGAAATGGAATTCACAAAGATATTTTCATTACATTAATGGTGGATTCCTTACTTTTAATTAGTTGCATGTTAGATTCTAGGGCATCAATAAATGTGATGACTTGGAAAGTTAAGAACCAGTTCAGATTGAAAAGAACAAGACCTTATACAAATGTATGTGCAATGGAATAAAGAGAAATCAGAGTGTTAGGTCCTATCAAGGATCTCAAGGTTCACCTAGCTTCTCATCCAAACATATCAATTATAATGGATGTTTTAGTAATAAATGTTCCTAATTAATGGGGAACGTTCCTATCAAGGAAATTGGTAGCAGGTCTATGAGGAAGTATTCAAATAGATTTGTATTATGCATCCATTCTTGCTTGCGATAACCCATTCGTCATCTTGCATAGAAATAAAATTAAGAGATACCATGTAGAGGATCCTTCAGAACCCATGAATGAACCAATATTCATGGAATATAAAGATATAAGTATCTATGCCATCTTTTCAAATTTTGAAACACCTATTGAGAAAGAGTCCCATAAAGAAGAGTCTTTTGAAGTATGAAAGATGAATTTTGATGGGGATCACTCTAAGTTTAGCACTAGTGCTTATTTTGTATTAATCTATCCAAAGAGTGAAGTTTTCAACTATGTCTTTTAGTTAGAATTTTATGCAATGAACAATGCGGATGAATATGAGGCATTGTTGTTAGACTTGTAAATTGCTAAAGATAAGGGGAATATAATATTAAAAATCAAAGGTGACTTCGATCTAGTAATCCTCCAAGTAAAAACCAAGTTTGCTTGCAAGAATGAAAGTCTACAGAAATATAGAAATGTTGTTTAGGATAGATGAAATTATTTTATGTTTTATCTTTAGACGAAATTGTTAGGGATGAGAATCAGCAAGCGAATGTGTTAGTTGTTTCAGCCTTAACCTTGCTCCCTTGTGAAGAGTTGAAACAAGGAGGGAAGGTGGGGATAATTTATTCTCCCTTTGGGCCAGATAACATACAACATTGGAAAGTCTTTGACGATGATAAACAAATCATAAGATCCATAAACCATGTAAAGGAGTTTGTTGATATTGATGTAGATTGGCATGTCGAAGGGAAAGAGTACCTTGAAGGGTTAACTCCAAATAATAACCCCATTCACAAGTATTTTACCTCACAAAGAAATTTTTATAGAGATGATTGGTGTAAGATAAAGAAAGAAATGGTCAAACTTGGGGACTACATATAGGTAAATGTTGGTTATAAAAAAAGACACAGAAATATAAATATTGGTAAGGTAACATCTCCCTAAGAAATAAGACATGTTGAAATCATATAAGAGAATATATAGTTTAAAACTTATAGAGGAGATGTCATTCAACACACCATCCCTTTGCAAGAAGAAGCATAACCTTTTACACAAAACTTGAAGAAAGATGTCGAATTTAAGTGGTGTTAAGAAGGAAGAAAAAAATTTAGATTAATTGAGGATGCAATTAGTAGATATCTTGTGCTGGTTAGTCCAAATTACTCCAAGGATTTTCAAATCTTTTCATTCGCTTCCGAAGACACTATTATTGGAGTCTTGTTGCAGAAAAGCGGCGAAGGGATTGAACAACCTTTAGCATTCATGAGGAAATCATTGCAAGATTCAGAGTTAAAGTATGCAATTATGGAAAAGCAATATTATTCTCTTGTTAAGTCTTTGAAACATTTTTTTTTAAATTTTATATATTTTATTCAAAGGTAACTACTTACGATCCTCACCCCATAGTGAGGATATATTATCTCAATTGGATTGTCTGAGAGTTAGAGGAAAATGGGTATCAAAGATACAAGAGTATGACTCATAAATTAATCCAATTTTTTTTATTAAGGGTGAAATCCTAGCACAGATGCTGAAGGAAGGAAATGATAAGACATTGGGAATAAACGTGTTGAATGCATCCCCAATGTACCCAACAATCTTGAAATATTGGAATATCATGAGTGTCATGCGACATCATTTATTAACTTAAGAATCTCACTTTCCCAAGTCACTTGGTTGATCATAAAAGAAGAGCATTAAGGTTGAAAGATTCTAAGTATTGCTTCATACAAAATGGTCCTAGATAGAGAAACAATGATGGATTGATAATTAGGTGTGTTGATGAGAAAGAGGCCAAGAAACTCACAAAGGAACTACATGAAGGAATACGTGGAGAACATTGTGCACCCAAGGTGACAACTCATAAAATTTTGGGAGCAAGATATTATTGGCCTACATTAATTTTAGACGTTCACGTATTTGTTAGAGAATGTGAGCCATGGTATATTTTCACAGGAAAATATAAGTTAGTTTCTCTCCCTCTATAGCTAGTTATAGTAGAATCCCCTTTCCAACAAGGGGGACTTGATTTCATTAGAAAATTTCATCAAAATTCAATCACCAGTTATACATGGATCCTCACCACCAAAAATTACTTTATCAAATGGGTTGAAGTCATTCCTACAAAGAAGGAAGTTGATAAAGTAGTCATGGAATTATTAGAAGAGAAGATAATCATAAGATTTGGTGTCCCCGCAAACATCACAGTGGATAATGCCATGGAATTAAACTCCATAGAGCTCTCATATTTCTGCTTCGATTATGGAATTGTGCTACCCCATTCATCCAATTATTACCCTTAGGGAAATTGTTTGGGTAAATAAAGTAATAGGAATTTGATGATAATCATCTAGAGATAGTCGAAAGAAACAATAAATGTTGGGATACCAAGATTAAGTATGCTTTGTGGGTAAACAAAATAACAAAGAAGCAAGCCACATGGAGTGCTTTGAGTTATTATATGGAGTTGGAGTAACTTTACCCATCTACATAAATATACCCATGTACCAATTGCTACAAGATTTTATGACAAATCAGGATGTAGTTCAGAATAGAATCAATCAATTGATAGTGTTGGATGATATTAGAAGGAAAGTGTTCAATCAGCTTGTACAAAGTCAAGCAAAGGTCAAAGGAAATTTCGACAAAGAGGCATAGGAAAGACCATTTCTTCAAGAATACCATGTCCTATTGTGGGATAAAAGTGTAATGTACCATTTTTGGAAATTTTATCAAAATACCGATTATTCAATTATTTCACAATGTACTCAAATTCAACTTCTTACAACTCTAGTTAAATGGATTCAATTGATCCCAAAATTCCTCCAATTGCTTTCAAACTTGGTGAGGAAGGTCTTGATGGGTGATGGGACATATGAGAACATATATAAAATTTATAATCAACATATATACCAAACCATGGTCTGCAATTTTAAAGGGAATAAGTTTCGAGACACGACTAGTCAATTTGGGAGGTGGAAATCCCCCCTGGGTCCTGGAACAAATCTCTTCCAAGAACTGTAAAAACTTCACTAATGGTGGGTATGATACTTGGATCTGTTATAAGAAATTAATTAAATCATATTTTCATCATCATATGTGGTTTTTTGGGCCGAATAGGTATTCAAGAGAACTCCATGAATTTACTAGTAGTTTTGAGGTTCCAACCCCCAACGGTAGATGACTCCAAATAGCTCCAAATGCTCCCGAATTATACCAGAAGGTGTATGAGTGATATAATAACTTCATTATAATTTTTAGGGATGTATTATGGCCTTCCAATTACTTCTTCAAGTCTATATTAAATTCTGAATAAGATAGATTCTTTAACTAGTAATTTTGGGGCTCAAATCCCCCTCGGGTAATTGCCGGAATGGCCTCCCAAATGTACAGAAACCCACTCGGATTCTCAAATATATTATGGTGATGTGTATAGGGCATCAACATGGACTCATATGCTGAACCAATCAAACTCCCATGGTTATTATCACTTCCTTCAATCTGATATATAAAAACTAGTTTTGAACCCTTGGGGAAATGAGATGCAATTTAATCCAATGGTTATGGAATTCGACCCAATGGAAAAAAAATCTAAGCTAATGAATATGAAACATAAAATATTCTTCAGTTATATTCCATTCATGCATGAATAATAAATATTTTACGCATCCATTCAAATCAACCAATATTATAAGAGTTTGAAACAAGAAAGTGGGAAATGGCATTGTTTCTTTATTACTGATCAATAATACATAAAATATCTTGTAATTTTGACCTGATAACTTCCTGAATAGAGATAGTAGATTATTTACATTATAGTACAAAATTCAGGAGCAATAGGAGCTCCATCAAAAAGATAATTGTCTCACCAAGTGCGGCTCACTCCACTGGGCTGAAATATGGTGAAAGAATGTGAGATGGGAGGGGAAATGAGCTGAATCCTGAAGTGTCCATGAGATGCTGTAGCTGCACTTGTATATTATAAATCCATTTAATCTCCTTGAAATACCTGAGTGGCCTCTCCAACCACCAATTAGGATGGGAATCTTTCACCCTCGAAATTGGCTCAAGCATGAACTAGTCACTCACTAGCTCTCTCTCTTCACAACAACAAATTTCACAACTGATCAAAAAGCCCCTTCTCATGGCTGATACCTGCATTTTATAAACATTAATGGTCTCCTAAACTTCCAAATACATCCATAAACCAAATCCAAGTCGAATTAGTGTGGCTGCTCATGCTATCCCATGTGGCCTCTCTCTTCACCTACCATCTTCTCCTAAATTGAGTAGAAACCCATTAGGATTCTCCAAATTACATGAGAGCTCTATTGGATGCTATATTTCAACCTGATATGTCAAAGAGGTCAGATGTCAGACTTCATATCTGACTTGTATCATAACTGTCATAGAATCTTCATCATTGGTGTCATAGATGTCATAAGTGTAAGGGAATTTAGCCAAGTGTCCATGCAACTCCCCATTTGGATCTTCCTTGCTCATGTAAGTTAAAATTCATCCAAAATTTGACCTATGAATTATATGGACAAGTATACTGACCTTATAATCCATCCAAAACATTAGTATTTCCATATATTTGAGATTGCAAGAGGTGGATGCCATTTAACATATAAGGAATTCTAGCTAGTGTGGGTCCCACATCCTCCATGTGTCCTCATGATCACTTGCCACTTTGATTTTCCCTTGGATTTATTTATTTATCTCATTTATTAAATATTTATTCTAGTATAATTTTCAAACATCATTTATTGTCCCCCTTATTCCAAATCTCAAATATTCCACCCCCAACCTAGGAAACTATTGATTTTCCTCCTTGGCAATTATTTGACCTTTAGCATCAATTTGACAAATTTCATGAATATGGCAAGTGTGATTTGGACATTGTGACCCAATGAAAAATTTGGGGCATTACAAATCCTGCCTTCCCAATATTGCTTGTCCTCAAGCAATTTCAAATATGGTTATTGAAGAACCTGCTTTCTGTATGATTCTTTGAAGTTTCCACTGAGCCTCCCACTTTGAGTCATTGAGATTCCATGAAGATTTTAGAGAGGAACCACCATGCTTGCTGCTGCACTACTCTGATTAACATCACCTTATCAAGTGAGGAATCCATCTTTCTTACTAATTGTTTCCCAAATAATTTGAAATCAATGGGACTAAAAACTATCCCAGTGTCCCATTGCTTGCATTGCACTCCAACAATTAAGAGTGCTATCCAACCCATACCATTAGGAAAGATAGTTCCTAGATCCCATTTTCTTGTATGATTTCTTCCAAACATAATGATTACATAATATATATCATCAAAGTACATAACAACATAATAAAAATGTACATCAAGGAGGTGCCTCACCAAAAAATCATGAACGTGCTTATACCTCCAAGTGACTAGACTACCATATTCCAAGTGCATACATGCTTCAAGTGACCAATAAAATATGCTCCAATGACACAGGTGAGGATCCCATGTCCTATAATGCTTCTCCAAAAGGTTGCGATATGCATCAAAATATTCAGCCATGTCTTCTTTCATCCAAGAAGTGGATGAAGAATCTCCACTCAAATCTGAACCAAATAATGAGCAATATAAACAAGGAGACTTCAAATCACTCAAATAGGTCTCACCCATACATCCATGAATGAGTGAATCATAAAGATATAACAATGTATGTTGCTGGTAACAAAAATGTTTTCCCATCATAAATCTATTCACCCCAGTGTTGGATGAAGTTCCTTCAACATCAAATGAACCAATTATTGAGCAAGAAAAACCATGAGTATTTAAGTGACTCAAATGCATATCATAGGTAAATCCATGTAGATGTGCATCATCAGAAATTAACAAGGAATTATGCTGCAAATGTGAATAAGAATGTGCTCCAAATGATATGTAATGTGCATCAATATAATCATCTATGTGTTCTTTCATCTGATAAGTGAATGGAGAACCTCCACCAAAATCTGAACAAAATAAGGAGCAAGGAAAACATGAATACTTCAAGTGGCTCAAAGAAGTCTCATCAATACCCTCATGAATATGTATATCATCATGTAACATTATAGGATGTTTCTACCAATAATAATGTTCTCCAATAATATAACTCTTCACCCAAGTGTGGGATGAAGTTCCTCCAACTTCAAGTAGACTAGGAAAGGAGCAAGGAAAGTCATGAGTCTCCAAGTGACTCAAGTGAACATGATAGGTTCACTCATGGAGATGTGTATAATAATAATGTAAATAAGGATGCTTCTGAAAATGTAAATAAGATGTTGTTCTAATAATTCCGTCATCAAAAGGAGAAATAGAATGTACATACTCTTCATGTGCCACCATAAAAAATAAACCTTTCACCCATACTTCATTAGGATGAATGCTGCAAAATATGGAATTGTAGGATGTAGTAGAATGAACTAACTCACCCAAATGATAAAAAATTGCAGAAGTTTCATCATGGTAAGTATCCATATGGGTAGTATTATGCATCTCTTTCAAAAGTGTGAAACCTTTTTCATAGATTGGTTCCAATGTAGAGGAATCATGCTCTTATTTAAAATTTGCATAACCTTCATCAAGAGACAATTCAAGTTCGTCTTCCACCACATCAAGTGTTTGAATCTCTTCAAGTTCAACTTCAAACCGACTAGCACATTCAAATTTCCACATCTCTCATGATCCTCCATGTCATGAGAATCCTCCAAACAATCTACCATTTGACAATCTTCGATGTTGCACATTTCTCTTTGAATATTCTCTATGTCTTCAAGGAATGATGGCTCCTCCAAGGAAGTGGATCTCCAACAAGAATTTGATACCAATGCTTGATTTTCATGGAGTATGCTAAGGGATTCTTGGATATCCCTTTCACTAATCTTCAAGGATCCTTCAATGAATGATGGTTCATGGGAGTGAACCTCCTCTTCTTCTTCATTTTGGATTTGATCGACTCCTTGAAGCTCAAGTGGTGATGGGGAAGTTGATATTGGTTCTTCATTTGCTGCTACAAGGTCTTCATCTTTTTCCAATACAAGGTCTTCATCTTTATGCTCATGAGAAATTTGGATTGCGGCAACATTTTCAGATCTGGTCTCTATGTCACAAACATGGAGTTGTGAGAACCCATCATTAGGTACTCCTTCATAGTTCAAACATCCATCAGTAGATGCCCTTTGGTCCATGTCCATAATACAATTTGTTTCAGAATGATATTCAATAGTTTCAAGGTACTCTTCTTCCTTCTCATGTGATGTTTCATCATCTTTTTCAAAGTCATTTGGGAGTGAATTTCGATCCTCTTGATATAATGCTTTTTCTTCTTCACCACCCACATAAATTTGTAGCTCCTAATTGGTCTCCTCCCTACTTGTGCATTGATGATTATTCGTTAATGAGTTCTTATTTGAATTATTTTTCATAACTTCCTTCAAACAATCATTAAGGTTTTCAAAATGGATGGTCTTATGTGTCTCTTCATGATGGAAACTTCTACTACCCATAAATTGGCTAGCCATCAATTCGAATGCTTGCTTAACCTGACTGGTCATTTCCTCACCACTTGACCTAATGAATTTCTTCAATTCATCAATACCATTCATAAATTAAATAGGTTCCAAGACCATGCTATGATACTAGTGTAATTTCCCCTTTTTGGAAATTTTATCAAAACAACAGTTCTTCAATTATTTCACAACGTACTCAATTTCAACTTCTTACAACTCTAGTTAAACGGATTCAATTCATCCCAAAATTCCTCCAATTGCTTTCAAACTTGGTGAGCAAGGTTCTTAGGGGTGATGGGACATATTAAAACATATATTAGACATATAATCAACTTATATGCCCAACCATGGTCTGAAATTTGCAAGGGAATAAGTTTTGGGACAAGACTAGTCAATTTGGGAGGTGGAAATCCCCTGGGGTCCTTGAACAAATATCTTCCAAGCACTGTAAAACCTTCACTAATGGTGGGAATGATACTTGTATCTGTTATCATACATTAATTAAAGTATATTTTCAGCATCATATTTTGTTTTGGGGTCGAATACGTATTGAAGAGAACTCCATGAATTTACTAGTAGTTTTGACGTTCCAACCCCCAATGGTAGATGACTCCAAATAGCTCCAAATGATCCCGAATTGTACCAGAATGTGTATGAGTGATATAATAACTTAATTATAATTTTCAGGGATTTATTATGTCCTTCCAATTACTTTTTCAAGTCTATATCAAATTCTGAATAAGATAGATGTTTTAACTAGTAATTTTGGGGCTCAAATCTCCCCGGGTAATTGCCGGAATGGCCTACCAAATGTACAGAAAAACACTCTAATTATAAAATTGAGGAATGGTATGTGTAGAGGACATCAACATGGACTCATATGCAGAACCAATCGAACTACCATGGTTATTATCACTTCCTTCAATCCGATATATAAAAACTAGTTTTGAACCCTTTGGAAATGAGATGCAATTTAATCCAATGGTTATGAAATTCGACCCAATGGCCAAAAAATATCAGTTAATGAATATGAAACCTCAAATATTATTCAGTTAAATTCCATTAATTCATTAATAATAAATAGTTTACCAGCCATTCAAATCTACCAATATTATAAGAGTTTGCAACAAGGAAGTGGGAAATGGCATTGTTTCTTTATTACTGATCAATAATACATAAAATATATTGGCCTTTCGAACTGATAAATTTATGAAAAGAGAGATAAGATTATTTACATCAGAATAAAAAATTATGGATCAAGAGGAGCTCCCTCAAAAAGATAAATGGATCACCAAGTGCGCCTCACTCCACTGGGCTGAAATATGGTGAAAGAATGTGAGATGGGAGGGGGAATGAGCTGAATCCTGAAGTGTCCATGAGATGATGTAGCTGCACCTATATATTATAACTCCATTAAAAATCCTTGAAATACCTAAGTGGCCTCTCCAATCACCAATTAGGATGGGAATATTTCACCCTCGAAATTGGATCAAGCATGAACTAGTCACTCACTAGCTCTTTCTCTTCACAACAACAAATTTCACAACTGATCAAAAAACCACTTCTCATGGCTGCTCCTTGCATTTTATAAACATTAATGGTCTCCTAAACTTCCAAATACATCCATAAACCAAATCCAATTCAAATTTTTGTGGCTGCTCATGCTATGCCATGTGTCCTCTCTCTTCACCTTCCATCTTCTCCTAAATTGAGTAGGAACCCGTTGGGATTCTCCAAATCACATGAGAGATCTATTAGATGCTCTATTTCGACCTGATATGTCAGAGATATCAGATTTGAGTCTTCAGATCTCACTTGTGTCATAACTATCATAGAATCTCCATCATTGGTGTCATAGATGTCATAAGTGTAAGGGGAATCTATCCAAGTGTCCATGAAACTCCCCATTTGGCTCTTCCTTTCTCATGTAAGTTACACTTCATCCAAAATTAGACCTATTAAGTATATGGACAAGTATATTGACCTTATAATCCATCCAAAATATTAGGCTTTCCATAGATTTGAGATTGCAAGAGGTGGATTCCATTTAACATAGGAATTCTAGCTAGTGTGGGTCCCACATCCTCCATGTGTCCTCATGATCACTTGCCACTTTGATTTTCCCTTGTATTTATTTATTCATCTCCTTTATTAAATATTTATGCTAGCATAATGTTCAAACATCATTTATTGTCCCCATTATTCCAAATCTCAAAGCTTCCACCCCCAACCTAGGAAACTAGTGATTTTCCTCCTTGGCAACTATTTGACCTTTAGCATCAATTTGACAACTTTCATGAATATGGAAAGTGTGATTTGGCCATTGTGACCCAATGCAAAATTTGGGAAATTACAAAAATAAAGGAAAAACCAGATAAGCATCGTAAGTTTGATAGTTTCTTGTTAGTTCCTTATAGTGTTGAAATGGAAATTGGCCTGAATTCCTTTTACCTTTCCAATCTAGACATAGAAAAGTTGTTGTTTCCTGTGAGTGGGAGAACATTGAATTTATTCAAAGGTAGCATCCAATGGCCATGGGGCATCCTAGAAAATTATATTAGTTTTATCATTTCTACGTTAGATTAGTTTCAACTTTGAGTTTTGTTTATTTCATTTTAGTAAGGTTAGCATGCTTCTCTGACATTACATACTAGTTTCATTATACGTATCATGGTACCACTGAAATATTTTCTTGGATGTGCATATCACATGTCATAAACTTTATGGGTCTCATGTGCTTTCCAAAGATCAAGCACACGTCCCGTAATTGGATCCAAATTTTATCCCTCTAACTGAATGAGGATTTATTTAGGGGTAAATATGCATATGATCTAGTTGATGTTCATGTATCGCTTTCCTAATTCGGTTATGAAACTGTATCATTGTATCAAGTGATTCATGGTTGTGATGTAATGCAATGCAATGATTTAATTGAGATGCATTTGTATTTGTAAAGAGTCAGTTATAACCCATACTCAACTCCCATATGAGGCTTGCACAAAGGGAATGTCTCTTGAGTGTTTTTTATTTGCAACGAATATTATTTACATCTTCACGATTATAGATAACCCAAGGTTTTCTCACTCAAAATCCATTGGGGACATTTCCTAGGTGCAATTCACCATGCATTATAGAACTTGAGCCATATGGGTCAATATAATGTAAACATCTCATGTATTTAGTCGCCCTGGATATTTATGTAATGTTAAGTTTGAGTCTAAGAGTCTTGGAAGTCCCTGTTGCACATGCCATTAGAATAATTTGAATTTGTTAGTGGTTAAAAACAAGTTAGAATGTTAGGATTGTCTTTTCCTTAAGTCTAACATTGGGATTAATGTTCTAATTCTTTAGTAAATTTATAACTCAAAATTTCCATTTCTCTTGTGAGACCTGTTATAACAAGTCTTATACTTGCCCCTTTTAATGATCTTGTTCGGGATGGTAGAGGGAAGGAAACCAAAGTTGTTATGCACGAAAGCTAAGACCTCTGAAAGAATATCAGATGTCACACCATCCAAAGCTACCGACACTTTAGACTAAGTTAATGACCAAGTCTAAAGGGCGTCCCTATTACCAAGATAACCCTATAAATGAAAAAATGTGGAAAAAATGAAGGTGGATAATGCAAGGTAAATTGATTAGATCTCTTAGTATGATAGTTAATTAGAGATTGAAGCGATTACTAAGAGAGAATGAATGCCTATGTGAAAATACCCAATTTACCCTAGGGTTTTATGCATGAAACTAAGACCTAAGTGTAAAAGGTGAAATTAGATGAAATTAGGCATTTAGATGAGTTGATAGGTGTTAGCTATGAAGATTGAAAGTGACTCTAACAATACCCAGTTCATGGTTTAAGAAAAATGATCAAATCCCCAAGGAGGGAAATATTCCGCAAGAAAGGACAGTGCTTTAGGTGGGTAATCAGAGTCGGACTTAAAGGAAACTTGGTCTTTAGGGTATTAAGATTATTTCTGACTTGGGTTTTCAATTTTAAACGTAATCGCAATCTAGAACTAGGTGAACCTAAAATATAGGGTTTTAAGGGGAGGGTTTTTATTGTTTTATTATTAAGCCCGAGAAAGGAATTCCTGAAAAAAAAAAATAAGATGAAATAAATTTTACTTAACAAAAAATGAGAGATGCCATGAGATATCGCCCTTTGTCCAACATTGTCAGCTTGGAAGCTTGTTTTTATCCCCGATTGAAGATCCGGTTTCCCCAGTGCACCCCTCTTGTCAAAGATAAATAAACACAATAAATAAATTAAAACTAAAATCCTGCTTGCTTTGAATCCAACATAATGAAATGCTTGCAAAATAAATCAAAAGAAAACACATATCAAATGCTAAGAAAAATCGACAATTAAAACCCTAAAACAATTTCGGATTTGCATAATTATAAATTCTAATACATATATAAAGAGTTGGATACCTCGAGACTTATTCTTTTTAAGTGATCTTTGTGAAACAAGTCCATCGGAAAAATGATTTGTTGACTCCATTAGCCCCAAGAGGTAAGGCACTTGTTAAAATAGGTTGCCAAGAAACGTTTAGAGCGGTTCCTTCGTTTGTCCCCGAAAAATCACCTCTACATGAAACCATCCTCTCTTTTTTAAAGTTAAAAGAGAAGGTAGTTTTAATAATTAACTATCTCTCCTTGAAAACCTAACCACTTTTTGGAGAGATTGATGACGCCTAATTATCCTTTTCAAACTCTACCCGTGACGTGAAAATATTCTTACAAATATCTCTTGCTTAACAAAACTGCTATTCTTGTGGAACGTGATATCTCTCTAAACGCTTCCATAAAAGAATGTAATCTATAATTAATGTTTTGAATAGGACATTTTAGCCTTATACGTTGATAAATGAACTTTTTCGTTAAACATTTATCGACGTGAGGAATATATTTGATTCCCTCTTCTCTTTGTCATAGACATTCTTCTAGTGAATGAAACACTTCTTTGATGTCTCTCTAGACTTGTAACCCTGTTTTCGTTCCTCTTTGACATTTTCATGAACAGTTTCTACCATTTCCTTCCAATAAACCAGTTTTGTCATGAAGCTCTTTATTCTTGATCATCAACTTTTGAATTGTTTGAGGCTGAAGTATATGTCTTCCTAGTGTTTAATAATGTTAGATTTTATAGATAGTAGTATAATTTAAATTTCATCACAATAAGAGGATAATTAAATGAATAACCAAGCACATAAACAATAAATATGAAGATTTGACCTAGGAAACCATAAAGGGAGAAAATCCATCAACATTTTAATAGAGGTAATCAATTTAGAGAGCAGTGTACATCCAGATACATAATAGTTACATATAGCAGAAAGATAAAACCCAAGAAACAAAGGAGTAACTCCTCCAAGTTAGTGAACCCCAAAAAGTCTTCTTGCAACACTGACGAATTTCTTCTCTTGCTTGGAGTGAACTTGCTTGGTGAGAAATGAGGAGGGAACCTTCTTATTTATACTTTTTTCATGTTAACAATTTATTTTCTAAGTTGGGCCGACTTGTATTATAGAATGGGTGACTTCTATTTTTGGTGTGAAAAATAGGTGTTATCTTCACGTCTCTTCTGGGGCCGACATGTGAGGATGTCTCACACAACTACTACATCAACACTCCCTCTTATTTAGGGAGGCATCATCATAATGGAACACAATTGGATATCATATGTGCATCACAATTGTCTTGAACATATCTATATCATAGGGAAGGTATTCCAACACAATCTTAGTTCATCAAGAAGTGTCAACAACTCTACTCAGTCCATTGTGGAGTCAACATGCACCAGCTCAACCTAGTCCATCGTGGAGTCAACATGCACCAGCTCAACCTAGTCCATCGTGGAGTCAACATGCACCAGCTCAACCTAGTCCATCGTGGAGTCAACATGCACCAGCTCAACCTAGTCCATTGAGGAACCTACAGGTAACAACTCAAGTCAATCCGTTAAGGAGCCAACAACTCAACCTAGTCCATTGGGGAGTTCACATGCACTAGCTCAATCTAGTACATCGGAGAGCCGACATCCACCAACTCAACTTAGTCCATCAAGGAGTCAACAACTCAACCCAATCCATCAGGGAGTTAACATGCACCAACTCAATCTAGTCCATTGGAGAGCCTACATGTAATATGCACTAGTATGCACCATCCTCTCCACCCCTTCACAGAGGGTCGAGAGATCTCTGCATTCCTTCATAGAATGTCTGGGAGAATGCATTAAAATCTATCCATCCATTCACATGATGTCTGATAGATCTCCCTACTTCTTCTTAGATTTTCTGCGAGAATGTGTTGGAATCTCCACCCCTTCTTAGGATGTTTGAGAGATCTTCCTGCTCCTTCTCAGAGTGTCAGGAAGAATGCAGTGCCCTCTCCACCCCTTCTTAGGGTGTCCAAGAGATATCCCCACTCCTTCTCAAAGTGTCCAAGAGAATGTATTTGCCTCTCCACCCCTTCTTAGGGTGTTTTATATATATCACCACTCCTTCTTAGAGTGTCCTAGAGAATATAAGAGAATTATCCTTCACTCTTGGTGAGGGAAACAATCATGGGGCCAATCTCCACACTCCTTCATAGAGTGTCTATGAGAATGTACTAGTAAAATCAACCTTCCCTCTTAAGAAGGGAGTCAACATGAGACTAATATCCCACTCTGGGACATGTTCTCTTCATAGAATCTTATGGGAACCTATAGGCCTACACACATATCAACTAACAAAGGCATCAAATGTATCGGAAGTAGACACTTTTGTCCTTCCTCATCAAAAATAAATGAAATGCAGATAACTTTAAAAAAATAAGTAACAAGAAGTCACATGGATGAATTCATACACCTGCATGAGAGATTATCAAGAGACTAGTCTCCCCACCCCATCACAATGTTTCTGAGAGAAGATATGGTACTGCCATTGGATCACACACCCTTAGCAATTAATTCACATGGCTAATACTGGGGGAACACTTGTCCAATATTGAAAACATATCATCTGCATGTTCATGACATATCCATATGTGATGGATCGCCTTGCTCCCTCTGCATCTGAGCATCTTGGTCCCTCTTTGGAGCTTTCAATAGGCTAGTCTATTAGCATATACGAGGTATCACTTCAGGTATCAATCTGAACACTACCTCTCACAGAGAAGATGAGCACAATTCCTCATTGAAATGTAAGTATCTGTCCTAGTGATGACCATGTACATCAAGGATCCTTCAATTGTCTGTCTGAATCAAAACAACATCACCATTAGTGTAGCCATGTACTCACATTCATCATGTTGGATCTGCTTAGGATATCAACTATGTTCTTCCCTTAACTTAGGAAAATCTCATCAGGTTTTTTCCACACCATCAATAAGTGATGCAATAGGCCAAGATCCTTATCTCAATCTCAAAGGTTAACTCTCTCTATATCTAACACTAAGTCTCTCTATCTTGGTGAGGAGTAGATCACTAGTATATAGCATCACAAACAAGGGATGATCATCAACAATATGTTTCGAATCCTGAGGCACAACTCTAATTGAATGGATGTGTACCTCCATAGAAATAAACTGAGTAGATCTCATCCTCTAGGACTGTCATACTTTATCCATCTGTCATGAATCCGACTAAAAACCAACGGATTTCCATAATCATCAAAGGAATGAACATTTTTAGTAGAGAGACTGACATCCATTAGAGCTTCCTACTCTGTATGGCCAATTTTTGTATGAGATCCTCTAGACCCATAGATCATGTGTCCACATATGGCTGGATGTATTAGGTCCTCGTCTGTCTGTTGTTACTAGTGAACAGTCATGACTTCTCTGGAAGCCATCCTTCTCCCTGACATGTAGTCTAGGATGAGAGTCATTCCCCTGGAAGATTCCCGCTTTTGATCATGTTGCTCTTTCTCGATCACTAAATACCAACATGATCTATATGTCCATCATTTGCTGTTGAGAACAAGTCTAATATTTCTTCTCTTATAGGCCATAGCATAAGGTATTTTCCTACAAGTCAAATTCCATATGGTAACTATCTAGATGCCTTCTTTCTCCATTAGAAAATACTATCAATAGTGTGCACTACTCTTAGCATGTTAGAAGGAGATATCATCCTAAACTAGCTCCATCAAGGGCTTATGGAAGGTTGTGCAGCACCATGTACTACAAGATTCTATTCCCCATCAATATTAGTCATATAAAATAGAACCATATCACATGCTCAACAAACTTCCTAATTCTAGGAATATAGATATGAATACAACTTATTATGAAAGAACATATTCAAAACATTCATATTTGATCTACAAGAGCAATAATAACAATTGAAAATCCAAATATAACCTATGTTTTATTGTTTTGTGGGTGGGATCCCACTGCCTCCTTGTAAGAATCATGAGAGTCCTCTGATCTTGATCTTCTTGCTGGAATCTGATCACAATCTGGATTTTCATACATTACTAATGATAATCACATCATCTCTACATGGAGAGTACTAGAAGAATAACTCCTTTCAACGATATTCTACACCTTCTTTAGAATCATCATTCCTTTACCTCTTGTGTGGAGTATATTCATTGATATCAACAGTTGAGGCTTGGTGTTTTCTTTTGAAACACAACACTGTCTGGCATAGTAACTGTGCTTTTAACATTTGAAGCACTAGATGTGTTAAATATCCTTCTTATTCTTTTGTTTTGGAATGGGACTTGATCTTTCACCTTTGTTTGTCTTGCCATAATACTTTCTTCCCTTAGCTTTTCCCTTCTTAACGTGAGATGTAAGAGATTGATTTTGTTAGTGTTGAGTGCCATGCAATCTTCCTCTAGCAGCAAGTCTAGTCTCTTCTTGTGTATAATATTCCATAATTGATCAAAGTTGGGAAACTTGAATCACCCACTAAGACTCTAGATGAATGGTTCCCAAGAAGGAGGGATACCATTAAGAGTCGTCATCACAAGTTCTCTGTTTTCAATTGATTCTCCTATGGTGCTCAATTGATCTCTTAACTAAGAAATCATCACGAAGTAGGTAGCAATTGAGTATGACCTTGTCAACGTGATGTTGGATAGTTGTTGTCTTAGGGAAAGAGCTCGGTTGATGTTGTTATTTTCAAAAAACTTCTTCAAGAATCCAAACATATTCTTGGTTGACTTCTTCTGATAAATTTGAGGGACCGAGTGGTCTTTTATTGAATCTATCAAGATCCTTCTTGACTTGGCATCATTCTTCCTCCACTGAGTCTTTTTTGTTTCCTCTTCTGGTTCTGGACCCTTCTCATTGAAAAAATTCAAGGGACTATTTTCTTCCAAGATGAGAATAACCTTAGACTTCCAAGAGATGAAGTTGTAATCCCCATCGATTCTATCTTCAACCTTCATACCAATCATCTTGACTACAGGCTGAAATTGATTAAGAAACCCTAGTAGGAACTAGGTCAAATATGAATTTTGGATTCTTGGAAAACTGATTCCAAAGGGAGATGCACCCTACCATGGCAAGCTGGAAAGAGTCAAGATCAAATAAAATCTGTGGACATGAGGGTTCAAAATTATAAATCCTAGATATTGACCCTAACAGAATTATGTCAAAATTGAAAGTTCACACATCTTGATTTTTCCTCCATAGAAAGGCGCTCCCTCCTAGGGCGAGTTGTTCAATGTTGTTTTTAAGGTGAAACTAAGGTTGGAACACTCCAAATTATGGAGCCCTAGTTTCTAGCAATGGATTCTTTTAGCACTGCTATGATACCATGTTAGATCTTACCCTATATGTTTATAGGATCATATTGATACAGTTTCTCACCTTTAGTTTGGGTACTTTGACCTGGTCAACCTAGTTTAACCAAGTCAAGCATGGTTCCCAAGGCAATGACTCAAAATACAACTTGGTATATATTTGTTCCAGACATGCCCAGGACCAATACTGCAGTTTCAGTTTTGAGGGTTTGGCCCTTGTTCTCCTGATAAGTGATTATTATCACTTAATTATTGGCCAAATGATCAAATTTTATTCCAGATGGTAGTATGATTGGTTCTCATAGAGCAGAGCAGTGTTCCAGGGGGTATGAGTAGTCACTTATACCATTCTTTTATGTATCCAGATCATCCAAAGCAGTCAGTTTGCCCCAGTTTGCATCCTGGACAAATTTATGGTGTATTTATCATTTTCCAGAGATTGTACCAGCAAAATGAACTAGAGAAATCATTGAAAAAATTGATTTGGCATCCTGGGTCAAATAAATGGCTTGGATTTTTGACAGATGACATGTCTAGGTATACGGTACATTCCTCTAGCATTTTTCAGTAAGTAGTTGTCCGGATTATTTTTATCTTGGCTCGGCTAGTGAGGAAAGCTCCCCTAAGAGGTGTCCCCTCTACTTGGATAATGATGTATTGTATTGTTATATCATATGGATTGAAGTTGTAAAGGGGACTATGGTGAATTAAGCCCCTAGAGACCCCATCCTATGTATTATCATGTCAAATCTTATGTTATATTGTGACTTTCACCTATGGTAGGTACCCTTGAGTAGAGTGTGCCCCCTCTTTGACTTAGTCACTTGATCCATGTTGTGATCTATGTATTGTTGATATCCACCATTGATGATGTTTTAATATCAATTGTTGGATGTAAAAGTGAGTTAGGGTTTATGTATCTCTCAAACTACTTAAGAGAGGTGACCCCCCCATTTTAATAGATGAGCTTTGGCACCATAATTTTTAAAAGAGATTTTTGTCTGGTATTATTTTTTTGTGTATCTTATGAATGATTTGATGATTTGATGACTGGCACTGCTACTCTTCTACATTGATTTTTTTTCAGGTTCCATCTTGCATATTTTCCTTTTCCCATTTCATCTACAGGTTGAAGGAGGTGCACTAGAGAGAGAGGGAATTTTTGTGGGGGAACTCACCATCGTCCCGGCTCTAGGGTGTCAGGATCAGGGAGTATCTTTATCTTGACAATTTCTTACTTCCTATATTTTCTTTGTTCAGCAAATCTCATTCATTTTCCTTATCATTTGATTTTCACTGATCTGGTGGGTTGAAGGAGGCGCTAGGGTGACTGGATGTGGCTTAACTAAATCAAGATCTTCTATGAAAAGGATCATTTGAATAGTAAAGTGGAATTATTCATCATTTCTGAAGTCATCTAAAATATCCAGGTATGTCTCGCAGGTAATTTCTTCTTCTTTTATTTTATGCATGCATTTCCCATCACTTCCATAATTATAAAACCCTCATTTCTTAGATCTGCAGGTTCTGGTATGCGGAGAGATATAAAAATTAAAACCCACTTTGGAATAAACATAAAACCCTTAATTTCAAATTTTCATCGCAATTAGACTTCATTTTCCCATCCAAAGCACTAACCTGCTACTTAGGGAAAACACCCCCCTTGGGAGAAGTGGTTATCTCCAAAATCATAAACTGGGTATTGTTGGGTTTTCTTTCATTTTCCTAACCCTACATCCAACAATCATTTTGAGTGTCCAGTTTCTTTAAATTTCATTGTTTTTCCCTAGATCCCAATTTTCTACATAAAACCCTAGGGCAAAATTGGGGTTCTTCACTTGGACACTCGGAATCTCTTGGTAATTGAACTAAATTCTAATTAAACATTCTAATAAGAGATCCTACCAATTTTCCCTCCGTCATCTGTTCATTTTCCTTGTTTTAGGGTTTCTTGGTCATAGGGACGCCCCCTGGGCTTTGTGTTTTCACTGGTTCTAAAGTGTCGGTATCCTTGAGGGGTGTGACATCCGAGTTCTTTCGGAATTCTTGGATATCATAGGTCACGAATTTAGTTTCCTTTTCCTCTGTCATATTGAATAGGATAATCTCATGGGGCAACTACAAGATTCGTGACAACATTTTTTCCATCGTTGCCGAGGAGGTAGAGGCTTACCTTGGTTCATTTTACGTACCTCAGGTGTTTGTGAATGGTTTTACTGTTTATATTCATTCATATCGCATCTGGTTCTAAATCTAGTGCTTGTATTTCAACTATTTGATTATGCATAATCACTTTGTTATCTGTATCTCTCCTATGACATTATCTGTTGGTGAACATGACAATTAGTTCACATGGAGACTCCATAATGCGACTCCACTGAAAATGAACCCAACACATAAATCATAATGAATTCAGAATTTCTCGTCTAATTTTCACAAACCTTAAAAAAATGTATGAAAAGAGTAATTAATATTAAAAAACAAGATGATGAAAGAGATAGATGGAGGTCATATTATTGGTAAGAGGATGATCTTGAGCATGATTATGGGTATGAATCTAGTTATCACAATCTTTATCATACCCACCAATTCCCTCACCCATGCAATAAATATTTCTCAACCACCTTGAGTGAACCAGTGAGTAAGAAAGTAAATGATCCTTGTAATCCTATTAGGTACCCAACTCAAATAAACAGAGCTATTAGGAAACAAGCTAAACCTTCTCCATTTGACTTCTCTGAAATTCTTGGGGCACCTCATCCTACGGCAAAAGGATACAGTGAATGATTTCCTTGCTTCTATGCAAATGAAATCGAATCAATCGAAAAACACTTGGATGTTGTTTGGTATTATATGGAAGCATATCATGTTGAGGATGAAGATGTCTATATGCAAGCCCTAGGGGAATCTTTAGAAGCCAATGCCATTTTTTGGTTATATACATTAGCATCGGGATCCATCACTGGATACGACATGTTCACCAAGTTATTAAGAGGTGAATGGGGTAAAAACATTGATAAGTACATATAGCTAGATAATAACGATTGTGTTGTTGAGGATCAATATGATAAAGATGATTAGGATAACCATAATAAGATAACTGGTGATTTTCCTTACCAAATTGAGTCCTCCTCTCCTGAGCCAACAATGAATACACCTTTGAATGACCCTTCGATACAAAAAAATGATGATGAGGAAATGTTGACCCTTTAGTATTATGACTTTGATATTGATATAGAAGGAGAACAAAAAGATCACTATCAGGAACCATCCATAGTTAAATATCTCATCTATGAATCCATCAAAGATCCTCATGGATTGGTTGATAATTATTTTGATTTAAATTTCAGTCATATCTCTGAAGAAGTCCAATCACATGATAATTATTAAATGATTGTAAGTGAACCTTATAAAAAACATCCTTATCCTAATGGTATCAATAAAATTCCTTATCCAGTCCTTAATTTGGATGTGTCGGTTCAATGTGTGGATACTGACCTTACAATCATTCCTGGAATTCAATTGAAAACCTTTTTCTCTCATCAAATTCTGAAATCAATTATTCATAGTCAATTGGGAGAATTTTTTTAATCCACCCTCCCATCTGAACTTTTTAATTCTTCTTGTATGGGTTTGTGTTCTGATCAAGATTTTATTTTTGAGATCTTCAGTCAAGAGTCTAAAAATGGTCACATAATTAGAGAAAATGTGCTTCATTTCCCTTCTCAATCATCTTTGATGAATAATATTCTTCAATTTAGAATTCTTTCTTATGGTTGGTTAGAGAAGGTGTATAAAGATCAGTTTAATCTTTTCTCCATTTTTGAACAACAAATGGGCTTGATCTCATTCTCAGTCTCATTACATTACAACTTGTCCCCATTAGATTCTCCCATTTTTTCTGGAGTGAATAGAATTGAATGTCCTTGCAGGGTAGAGGAGAAAACAATGAATTGTTTGGAGTGGATGAATCATGAGTCACATTGTCTTCTTTCATTAAAAACAAACTCACATTCTTTTTATGATCCTATCAATATCTTGATGGATGAGGTTCTCAAAAGTCAATTTCAGTCTTGGCATGATTTCATTCCACATTGTCCAGATATTTCTTTCAGTTTTAAACAACAAGTTAGAATGGTTTCATTTTTTTTTAAATTACTTCTAAACCATATCCAACTTGCTGGATCATTAAATGTAAATAAATATCAATTGATCCTTTTAGCAAGTGGTTGCATTGGATTTTTTATTTTACTTAACACCTATCAAATTGGTTAGTTGGAGTTGGTAGGATTGAATAAACTCTCCAAGCAATAGTTGAGTCTGTCTTTCTATCTGATTGATGTATGAGTCTTCTAGTTTCTGAGCCTTGTATGTGTTTAGTACATTTACTGCATTTAAATTGAGTATATTAGAATTTACTTTCTAGCATTTATTTTCTGTCAGTTTATTTATGTATATATTTTTCCCATACATGTTGCTCTGGTATTTCTTGTTCCCATGTGTGTAGGTAATGTAATGCTTGGAAAGGTAGAATCACGCTTGGAGTGCTGGATTATTTGTTGTTGATGGTGTTGTGGACCAGGGATTTCTGAGGTTCTCAAGCACTCTCTTCATTAGATCATTTGTCCTAGTTGGAGCCAGATGTTATTACATATACATTCTGCAGCTGGGATACCTTGATTCAACATACATACGTGTCTCTTATTCTATTACGGGTTTTTTTTTCACATGGGGTATTAGCATGGATCCATACAACTTCAGCCATTCCAGAGCATTGTTCATCATATTTTCCTTACCAGGACTGATATTCAGGATTCCATTGAGTTGATTTCAGTGATGAGCTAGTTCATTGGAGCAGAGCAACAAATCAGATTTGGTACACACAGTTATGGAGGGGCCTATCAATTAGAGACAGGTATATATGATGAGATTAGGTATATGCATCCTTGGTTTTATTTTTCTCTATGATGTATGTCAGACACCTATGCTTATCATGTTAGGATCATTATGGTTACCTATGCTTATATCTATTGTTGCTTTAACCTATTTTATGACTAATCAAGGGGCTTGATGTGAAGGATGTTTCTCATGCCATGATTGTACAAATAGTAAACCTTAGTGCTAGGTTGGTTCTAATTATCACTTGCCCCCGTCCATCCAGTTTCATCCATTGTGAACTTATCCTGTGACTTAGACTATTTGACACTTGTGAGATTGAATACATTTTCCCCATTTTGACCTCTATGCATGATGGATCCCATGTTGTTTTGTGTCTCGACTCTGCGTTTTGCGACAAAAATTGTCGAATCCTTGAACCTTATGGGCCAGGAGAACCCATTGGTGTTGGTTCCTGAGCTTCGGTGAGTTGGGTTTTGAAGCCTTAACCTCTTTGGTCAGTTGCCCTTGATATTTGGTCCCGACTATGGATATCCTCCCTAGTTTCCCGAGAAGTTGTTAGCTAAAACCTAAAGCAAGATGTCTATGATCATTACATGCATTATGAGCTATATGTTATATGTTATGAAATGCAAGCCTGCAAATGAAATTGCAAACTATGTTTTTAGACACAAATTAAAAAGGCTATAAAGTGAAATTGTGAAAGGCCCAAATAAAGCAGTGGATAAACACATGCTAAATCTAAAGACTGTTGGCCATTCGATTGAAATGCAATGATTAATTCTTCATGGATTGTACGGGTTTTGATGGGAGATGGAGTAAGGGACAACTAATTCTTAGTGTCCCCTATGATCTCTTCACTACAGTTTCTTGTGTACTCAACGCAAGGGTCCTAGGAAATATCCTCATGGAGCTTGATTCTTCGCTTGGACCTGAGTAGTAGAAATGTTGTTAAGGTTGAATTGACACTTTTTAGATCAACTCATCCACCTGTGAGACACGGCCATTCCCTATTGTTCAATCTATCATGCATATGCCACTTTGGTTGTGTGTACTTGTCATTATTTAGATAAATCAGAAAGTCAAAGTCAGTCAAAAGTCATTTCCCTTTGCCTCAGCCTTGTTGTCCATCCTCACTCAGCAGTAGCACATTGTTTACCCTTTGGAAGTATGGCATGGAAATCAGACTTCCAAAAACGTTCCAAGGTTCTTCAGAAGCATAGGTACATCTTACTATTATTATTATTTGTCACCATGGTTATGAATAACTCATTTAAGTTTGGTTTTGATATGCATTATTGGAGTATTTCTTTCCCTGGATGTTTATAGGATCATATTGATATAGTTAATCACCTTCAGTTTGGGTGCTTTTACTTGGTCAACCCAGTTTGACCAAGTCAAGCACAGTTCCCAAGGCAGTGAGTCAAAATACAACTTGGTCTATATTTGTTCCAGACATGCCCACGACCAATATTGTGGTTTTGGTTTTGAGAGTTAGTCCCCAGTTCTCATGATAAGTTATTATTATCACTTAATTATTGGCCAAATGATCAAATTTTATTCCACATGGCAATATGATTGGTTCTCCTAGAGCTGAGCAGTGTTCTAGAGGATATGAATAGTCACTTATACCATTCTTCTATGTCTCCAGATCATCCAGATAAGTCAATTTTCCCCAGTTTGCACCCTGGACAAAGTTATGGTGGATTTATCATTTTACAGATATTGTACCAACAAAAATGAGTTAGAGAAATCATTGAAAAAAATCGATTTGGCCTCCCTGGTCAAGGTAATGGCTTGGAATTTTGAAAGATGTTGTGTCTTAGCATACGAGATAATCCTCCAGTAGTTTTCCGAATTATTTTTATCTTGGCTCGGCCAGTGAGGAAATCCCCCCAAGGGGCGCCCCCTCTACCTGGATAATGATGTATTGTATTGTTATATCATATGATTTGAAGTTGTAAAGGGGTCTAGGGTGAATTAATCCCCTAGTGACGCCATTTTATGTATTATCATGTCACATATTATGTTATATTGTGACTTTCACCTAAGATAGGCGTCCTTGAGTAAAGTATGCCCCCTCTTTGACTTAGTCACTTGATCCATGTTGTGATCTATGTATTGTTGATATCCACCATTGATGATATTTTAATCTCAACTGTTGGATGTAAAAGTGAGTTAGGGTTTATGTCTCTCTCAAACTATTTAAGAGAGGTGACCCCCCCATTGTAATGGATGAGCTTTAGCACCTGGATTTTAATAAAGATATTTTTGTCTAGGATTATTTTTTGTGTATTTTGTGAATGATTTGATGATATGATGACTGAAATTGCTATTCTTCTACACAGAGTTTTGTTCGGGATCCATATTGCATATTTTCCTTTGCCCATTTCATTTGTAGGTTGAAGGAGGTGAGCTAGAGAGAGAGAGAGGGCGTTTTTATGGGGGAAATCACTAACGTCCTAGCTCTAGGGTGTCTGGATCAGGGAGTATTTCTATCTTTATGATTTCTTACTTCTTGTCTTTTCTTTGTTCTACATATCTCATTCGTTTTCCTTATCATTTGTTTTTCACTGATCTAGCAGGTTGAAGGAGGTGCTTGGGTGACTGGTTGTGGCTCAACTACATAAAGATCTTCTCTGAAAAGGCTCATTTGAATGGTAAAGTGGCATTCTTCATCATTTATGAATTCATCTACAAGATCCAGGTATGTCTCGTAGGTAATTTTTTTTGGCATGCATTGCCCATAACTTCCATAAGTATAAAACCCTCATTTCTTTGATCTGCAAGTTCTAGTTTGCAGCAAGCTATAAAACTTAAAAACCACTTTGGAATAAACATAAAACCCTAAGTTTAAAATTTCATCACAATCAGACTCCATTTTCCTATCCAAAGCATTGGCTTACTACTTAGGGAAAACGCCCCCTTTGGGAGAAGTGGGTATCTACAAAATAGTAAACTATGTATTGTTGGTTTTTCTTTCATTTGTCTAATCCTGCATCCAACAATCATTTGAGTGTCCAATTTCATTAAATTTCACCATTTTTGCCTAGATCCCATTTTTTTGCATAAAACCCTAGGGAAAAATTGGGGCTTTTCACCTGGACACTTGGAATCTCTTGGTAATTGAACTAAACTCTAATTAAACATTCTACTAAGAGATCCTACCAAGTTTCCCTCGGTCATCTGTTCATTTTCCTTGTTTTAGGGTTTCTTGGTCATAGGGACACCCCCTTGGCTTTGTGTTTTCATTGGGTCAAAGTGTCGATATCCTTGACTGGTGTGACATCTGAGTTCTTTCAGAAGTCTTGGAGATCATAGGACATGAGTTTAGTTTTCTTTTCCTCTATCGTTCTGAATAGGATCATCTCATGGGGAAACTACAATATTTGTGATAACAGGTAGATTATTGGTTCATTGATGTACTTGAAGAACATGAGGCCAAACATATGCTTTGTTGTGAACACTCTGATCCAGTTCTTGACAGATCCGAGACATGTTAACTTGATTTCTACAAAGCATGTGTTGAGGTACCAGGCGGGTACAATTGAGTATGGGCTCAAGCATGAATTGAATAAGAAGATTAACATGCATAGTTATGTTGATTTATATTGGGCAAGAAGCACCACGGACATGAAGAGAAATTCAGGATCCTGCTTCAGTTTGGGATTCGGTATGATATCCTGGTTTAGAAAAAATCAGTCATGCATGGAACTAAGTATAGTCAAAGCAGAGTATGTTGCAACCTATTTGGATAGTTGTGTTGTAGTATTCCTTCTAAAGCTACTATCATATTTATTTGATCTCGAGTTAGAGGAGACTAGTATGTTTTGTGACAACCAGAGTTACATCAAGTTGTCAGATAACCCAATGTTCCATGACAAGTCAAAGGATATTGAGATCAAGTATCACTATTTTAGGGATATGGTGCAGAGAGGATAAATGAAGCTCCAATATGTAGTGACAGATGAGCAGATAGCTGATGTGTTGACCAAGCCATTAACTAGAGTGAAGTTTGAATACTTTATAGAGAATCTTGGTGTCATCCAAATCGAGGTCCCTAAAAAGAGGGAGTGATGAGTTCCCACATGACGGAATATGTAGGCGCTCCTTAGGACGTAATGCACATGGGTTTCTCCTAACTGTTCTCCCATGCTAGAGATGATGAAATACTGGATGGAACATATGCATGAGAGAGATATCTCGCATGGTGGAAGACGCGGGTGATCCTCAGGATGTAATGCACCTAGTGTGCTTCTGGTTGTGCTCCCATGATGGATATGATGAAACATTGGAAGACAGAGATGCGCTAGAGTGATATATAGCATGGTGGAAGATGCAGGTGGTCCTCGCGACTTAATGCACCTGGGGTGCTCCTGGCTGTGCTCCCATGCTAGATATGAGGGTAAGTTCATTGGCCATAAAGACACTTTGTGTGAACCTAGGATGTTTTGGCATGGTGGAAGATGCAGGTGGTCCTTGGGATGTAATTCACCTGGAGTGATCCAGGCGTATTCCCATCCAGGTAGACATGAGTTGACTGTTGATATATGTAGTGCACCTTGGGTTCTTCTAGGCTATTCTCGATGGTGGAAGACAAAGGTAGTCCTTGGTACGTAATGAACCTGGGGTTCTCCTGGCGTGGTCCCATGCTAGTAGAAAGTAGGTGGTTTATTGGGCATGAAGTGTGCATTTGGGCTTCCCTTTGTGTGTGACGATGATATGATCTGGATATGATGATATGATGGTAGGAGACACAGGTGATTGTAGTGAAAATTTAATGTGTGGTCTTGGGATGTACCTACATGATGACTTGCTCATGGATATGATGAAAACCTAGATACGGGCTAGGCCTACATCCAACAAGAAATAGGGTTGGCTATGTAGAAAATTCTTATGATGGATAGATGTCACTCATCAATGATCGACAATATGAGGACTACAACAACAACGATTATGATCCAATGATGATGACATGTCATGAAGTGTTGATGACTGTGGTGAGAGAATACCTTTCTAGTTAAGAGGGAGTGTTGTTGTAAATGTAACTTCATAATATATTTTCTTGTATATTATTTCTGTATTTTAGTGTACCCCGTCGAAGGTATTTTTCCTCCATTTTGGATGCCATTATTATGTTTGGTCATTGAGGTAAAATATTTGTTGTAATTCGGGGCAATAGTCCCCAGAAGAATAATGTAAACTATATTTTTTGAGTCTCCCTAGGAGAATTCGGCCCTGCTAGGTCAGCCCAATTAGGTTTTAGGTCATGTCACATGAAGGCTATAAATAATGAGGCACCCTCCCTTATTTATACACACACTAACTCACTCTCAAGTTCACATAAGGAGAGAGAGAAGACAAGTTTGCTAGAGGAGAAAGAGAGAGAGAGCTGCAGAAGACTTCTTATTCTTGGGCTTTTCCATCATGTGATATTGTACTAGTGAGAAATCTATATCTAAATAAGTTTGAAAGGTTTTATCCTTTATGGTTTTTTTGAGGAAAATATTTGTGTCTTGTGTATCTTGTTGAGCTTTTTATTCTTTCAGTTAAAGATCCTAATCAAATTGAATTAAAGTGCAAACTCTAACACTAGGAAACTGACTAGGGGTAAATAACAAGGTCTAGGAACTTAGGGAAATCAAATAATGATTAATTCTAATATCTATATGGGTTGAATATTTTAACACCCCCCCTTGATCTTGACTGATGTGAAAAATAAAAAAATATATTAGGGCCCAACAACAAAGGCTAAGGTCACTCTTTACAAATTTATTTCTCAATGTAAAATGAGGAAAGAGGCGAAACCTCACGAGGAAAATCCTCCATCAAGAATGGACATGGAACAAAAAATAAATGAATGTCTTCACTATGTATTATTATTCACTTGAATAATATGAATATATTGCTTATGGGTGAAAAACGTGGTGGAGTTCTTGTAGATGCCTTGATCATGTATCAATTTTCCAATGTCGTGCAGACAAAAAACTTGTGGAGAAACCCCTTGAAACTCATCTTATGGTGATTAAGGAGAATCATATGAAGGATTCTTGATATAAAAACATAAATTATCATATCTTAATACAAAATAAGAGATGGAAAAGAGATCTGTGCAATCATCTCCTAACCAAGGAATATCAATGAAATCAACATGCTCAATTTTTTGTGTACCTGCATAATGGTAAACGAAACCATAAACCTTCCTTCCAAACTGATGTGAAAAATTTATAACTATTTAATGGAGCTTATGAGGCTCTGAAATATTAGAATATAAGTCATATGGAGCAGAAAAAAACCAAGGTATAGGGAATCCAAAATCAGGTAGAGTCATAGTAGGAAAACTAGGTGCAACTAGAATACATTGACAGTTGGGAAAATATGGAGAGTATAAGGACCTTAAATCCAAATATGAAGGTTATATCAGATCCAAATGTATTTAAAAGAAGCCCAAATATATCCAATGACATGGAAAACCAACCAATGAAGGAAAACAAAGACATAATAACAACTTGTACCAGTGACACAATATTGGAAACCATGAAAGTGTGTGGTTTACCAACTGGAAAATTTGGGAGTTGTAGGGTATTTTGTGCATCAAATGGATGGGATAAGGGTCTAATAACTTGAATATAATCCTGAAAATTATCTTATAAATCATATAAATAATAATCTGAATGGAGTTTGAAAGAGTTGGATGGAGGCAAGTTAGAAACTAGTGACAAAAAAACTAGTATTGAGAGGAGACAGATCTAGAGAACTGATATGTGTCTTATCCAAAGGAGGAAATGAGATTTCTGATTTTGATAAATCAGGATGTGTATAAAAAATAGAGACATGGGGAAAATATTTTACTCTTCCAATCAAAGCATGACAATCATTACCTTTGAATTGTGCATTGTGGAAGTTCTCATGGGGATCAATACAAGTTTATGTTCCTTTCTTTCTTGCAAAATCTGGAACATCAATGTTGTGTCTTTTGAGAAACTAAGTCATGATGTCCATATTATTCTTAAAAAGATATTTTTCAGTGTGAGAACTTTTTCTACAATAGGTACACTTATATATCCCTTTCTTGTTTCTCATCTTCTTGGATTTTGAACCTTCATCTTCGAAATTTGACTTTGGCTTCTTCTCCTTCATTTTTTGCTTCCCTTTGGACTTGGAATTCTGTGGAGAACCTCCTACAATGAAAAATCAAAATGCATGAAATAACAGAAATATTGGAGCACAAAAGAGATTTTATTGATCACGGGCTACTTCAAGGGGGCAACCTCCTTTGAGCAAGCTCAATACAAATAACTCTTCGATGCTTTCATTAGCCTCAACACATACTTATATACTAAGTCTAATTTAAACAACTATTACTCCACATGAATGTGGGATAGTGAAACCTATTAACTAGATGACTTAACAACTATTACTTACTCCCCATGAATGTGGGATAATACATCATACTAATGGGATGACTTACAAAGCATATGCGTCCAACAAAATATACCGACAAAATAAAGAGGGGGATTGAAACGGGTTCTTAACATCCCCTCCCTCTTAGAAAAAGCTTTGTCCTCAAATATTTAGATGTGGAAACTGCTGTTGAATCTGAAGGAGCGGTTCCCATGTAGCATCCTCTAGTTGCATGCCGTGCCATTGAATTAAGACCTATGTGATGGCCTGAGAGCGAAGCTGATGAGTGTGCTTATTGAGGATGGCCTCTAGTTCCAAAATGATGGAGCCTTCCGTATCCAGCTCTGGTAAAACAGTTTGTGCTCTGATGTTGGAGCCAATCAATTTCTTGAGACAAGAGACATGAAAGACTGGGTGAATGCGAGAAGAAGGAGGAAGTTCCAATTTATAAGCAACATACCCAATCTTCTGAAGAACTTTATATGGCCCATAGAACTTTGGAGCCAGCTTCTGATGCCCTTTGAGTTTCAAGGAGGATTGCTTGTAATGCTGCAAATGAAGAAAAACCATATCACCGACTTGAAAGGTTCACTCAGAACGGTGTTGATCGGCTTGCTGCTTCATGCGATTTCTTGCCATGTGAAGATTCTCTTGCAGAATGTGAAGAATCTGATCACGATTGCGTAGAACCATGTCAACTTCCTGAACTGGTGAACTATGGGGGGTGTATGGAAGGAGAACTGGGGGTGGCTGCCCATAAATAGCTTCATATGGAGTCATTTTAGATGCAGTATGGTAGGAAGTATTGTACCACCATTCAGCGAGAGGGAGAAACTTTGCCCATTGATGTTGTTGTTCAGAGGTGAAGCAACAAAGATAAGTTTCCAAGAATTTGTTGGTGACTTCAGTTTGACCATCTGTTTGTGGGAGATATCCTGAACTCATTTTTATTTTGGTTCCAGTGATGCGAAAGCGTTCCATCCAAAAATGACTTGTGAAAGTTGCATCACAGTTTGAGACAATGGAAGAAGTAATGCCATGAAGACGGAATATCTGGTCTATGAAAATTTGTGCGTTTGAGGAGGAAGTATATGGATGGCTGAGAGAACAAAAATGACTATATTTGGAGAGTTAATCAACCACAACCAAGATTACGGTCTTCCCTCCATATTTAGGGAGCCCGTCGATGAAATTCCTCGAAATATCTGTCCAAATCCTTGTAGGGATGGGCAAGGGTTCGCGCAAGCTGGGGAGGAGTGTAGTTTCACCGTTGTGGCGTTGGCAGGTATCACATTTAGCAACCATTTGTTGAATTTCCCGTTTCATTCCCTTCCAAAATAATTTACGTTGTGCCCTCTCATACGTTTTGAGGAACCCAAAGTGCCCTACCACTGGAGAAGCATGGAGTTCATAGAAGATAGCCTGGTGAAGATCTGTGCTCTGGGGAAGCACCAAGAAACCCTTGTATCGTAGTGAAGAACCATCCCAAGAGTAATGCGGTACTAGAGAAGGATTACTGGCCAACTATTGGATGATTTGAGATAAGGAATATTCATTGACATAGCCTTGCTCAACAGATTGTAACCAATTTGGAATAGGCATAGAAATAGCTGAAAGAGAAGCATGGTCATCAAATGTGCGGGAAAGATCATCCGCCACAAGATTGTCCTTAGCCTTCTTGTAAGTGATATAGTAGTCATAACCCATGAGTTTGCTAACCCATTTTTTGTGTGTTGGGGATAGACTCGTTGTTCTAGGAAATATTTTAGACTCTGGTGATCAATCGATGCAGAAATGATTCCCTAAGAGGTATGGATGCCACTTCTGTACGGCATGCAAAATAGCCATCATTTCCTTCTCATATGTAGAGGCGGATAAATTCTTACCAGATTAGGGATTTGCTGGTGAATGCAATGGGATGCTCGTCTTGGAGGAGGAAAACACCAAGTCCATTGTCGCAAGCATCACTCTCAATAGTGAAGGGCTTGGAAAAATCAGGCATAGCTAGAACAGGTGTGGTACACATAGCTTGTTTTAGTTTCTCAAATGCACACACAGTAGTAGGTGCCGATGCAAAAGCATCCTTTCTCAGTAGACCTGTTAATGGATCTACAATCTTCCCATAATCCTTGAAAAACTTGCGGTAGTAGCCAGTAAGTCCCAAAAACCCACAAAGGCTCTTCAAGGTCTGAGGAGGTGGCCAATTTTTCGTGGCATCAATTTTGGCAAGATCGACACGAACCCCTTGTGCTGAAACAATATGCTTGAGATACTCTACTTCCTTCTGCCCAAAAATACATTTAGATTGTTTGGCATAGAGATGATGATCACAGAAAAGTTGTAGTATAAGATCCAGATGTTGGAGATGCTCAACCCAAGTTTTACTATAGATGAGATATCATCAAAGAAGACCAGAATGAAGTTTCGCAAGTAGGTCCGGAATATTTTATTCATCAATGCCTGGAACGTGGAAGGGTAATTTGTGATGCCAAATGGCATGACCAAAAATTCATAATGGCCATCATGTGTGCAGAAAGATGTTTTAGGGATATCATCTGCATGGACCTGAATTTGGTGATACCCAGAACAAAGATCCAACTTGGAGAAAAAATGAGCACCATGGAGCTCATCCAGAAGCTCATCAACAACAGGAATTGGAAACTTATCCTTGATTGTGATGTGATTAAGTGCTCGAAAGTCGATGCAAAGGCACCATGACCCATCTTTTTTCCGGACTAGAAGGACCGATGAAGAGAAGGAACTAGTGCTAGGGCGAATAACACCTTGCTTGAGTAAGTCGCGAACAAGCATCTCAATTTTTGTCTTTTGGTGAAATGGGTAGCGATAGGGCCTGATGTTGGGAGGGACACTTCCAGGAAGGAGCGGAATACAATGGTCCTCGGGTTGGGAAGGTGGCAATCCCACTGGCTCAGCAAACACACATGCATATCGATCCAAAATTTGTTGGAGATCTAATGGAGTAGTTGAGACTACTGCAGGTTGCATCTGAATGAAATGGAGTTGAGCGATGACACCATGTGAACTTTTCTTATGAATCTTTTCCATGTGATGCGAACGGATGAGACTAAGAGACCCTGGTTGTAAGCCCCGCAATGTGTGTTTGGTACCATTGATTGAGAACTACATCCAAAGTTCAGTAAAATCCCATAAAATGGGTCCAAATGTGTGTAACCATTGAGCGCCCAAAACCACATCACATCCACCTAAGGGCAAGGAAAACATGTCAGAGCGCAAGTTATAATCCCCCATAGATACGCACACATTACGACACTTCCCTTTGCAAGGTAAGGTGTCCCCATTGGCAATCATGACTTCAAAGCTGGAGCAAGGATGGATGAAACAATCAGCCTGTTTGGCAATCCTCAGGTCAATGAAGTTGTGAGTGCTACCAAAATCAATGAGTATTGTAAGAGGCAGTTTTTTGAAGAACCCTCTGACCCACATGGTTTGTGGGGTGGTGAATCCGACTAAGGCATGGAGAGATATATCTGGTTGGTCCTCTGGAGCAGGAAGTTGTTGAATGTCACCATCATCATCTGTGGGATCTTGAGCATCATAGATTTCAGGTGCAGGTGGAGAATCCACATCCAAGAGATAGAGATTTTTCTCAACACATATATGTCCTCGGGTGAATTTCTTGTCACAATTTAAACAAAGCCCTTTTTCCCGATGTTCCTGCGTCTCTGCTTCAGACAAATGCTTGATAGGAGTGGTTCTAGGGGATGGCGGATTTTGGGTTCTTTGAGGAACCATAGGTCTAAATGGAACAAGAGTGGATTTGGAGTGTTTTTGAGCCTGGATCTTGTCTTCTGCTAGCTTAGCCAACCTGAGGGCTTCCATCATTGTGTTGGGGCAGAACATTTTAACCTCAGAGCGTATTGCATCCTTCAGACCACTGATAAAACAACTGAGGTAGAATGCATCAGGCAATCCCTCTGTGTGATTGGCGAGTTTCTCAAATTCTGTCTGGTACTCCCACACAGTTCCAGTTTGGCGAAGTTTGGTGAGTGCTTCTATGAAGTCATCAAAAGCACTAAGACCAAATCGCTGCAAGAGGAGTTGGGAAAAATCTGTCCAGTTTGGCTCGGCATGAGCCTTGATGTACCAACGGAACCATTGAAGTGCTTCATGTTCCAAATGAAAGGATGCAAGGGGGACTTTATTGACATCAAAAGTGTTATGCAAACTGAAATAAGAAGAATCATGACATCGACGGTTGGTCATGGGTGAATGCTGAAGATGTTGGAGGCCGAGAATTTTTTGATTTAGATCCTCAAGTTTGGACTTGATAGCGGCAAGTTCTTTTTCCATTTGTTTATTTGCTTTGGCACGGGTGACAACCATAAGCAGTTTATTTATTTATTTATTTTCCAGGAAATGGGTAGAAAAACAAAAATTGAGAGGGTTTTAGAAAAGGAGATTTTTTATTTGGGAAAAATTTCGGGGGGTAATTGGGGTTTTACGGGGTTTTGGACACTTTTTTAGGGACAAGAAGAAGAAAATGGGAATTTCAGAGGTGGGATGAAGGAATTGGAAAATTTGGTAGAGAGGGACAATGAAGCAAAAATTGAAAACAAACATCGTGGAAAAAATTGAAGGCGATTGGGTGAGAATCAGAGAAGTTATGACAAATTCTAAAAATTGACAAATGTGGAATTTCGACCTTGAGGAAGTGAAATTGGGGATAAGGGCCTCAATGAAGGAATATGCAGAATGGTATCACGAGGGTGATAGTGAAATTTGAAGGAAAATGGAGCTAAATCCGTGGCAGTGCTAGAAGCTACGTTTTATCAATAGGAAATGGAGTAAATGATCTGTGACAATTCTGAAATTTTGCACGTTATCAACTGTAAATAGAGATGGACCCCAGGTATATTTGGCTTCCTATTGGTTCAAAGGTAGTCACTAAGCCACCAAGGCTATCTCAAGCTTGAGTATTGGGGCAGTACCTCTCACTTCACAGCGCAGGTAAAACTTCTAACCGCTTGGCCAAAAACGATAGTTCTTTGGTTTTCCTCACGGATGGGAATCTAGTCAATCTGGTGGGGGTCATTGCCCTTTTCGCTTGGCAGGTCCTCTCAATGGCCAGCTACTTTGGGGTTCCTGTGGTACTCCTCACAATGAGTTTTAGGGCTATGCCCAAGTACTTCCCATAGTTAAGAGGATATGGTTTAATCCCTGATTCGGATGAATAATATTGTTGCAAGAAGAAGAAAAACTGTAAGGCGCACAGAGCCAGAAAGCACGATAGAAAAAAAAATTCCCGAAATGCCACCCAACGAGCCCAAGAAAGTTCTCTGATACCAGATGTGGAGAACCTCCTGCAATGAACAATCAAAATGCACGATATAACAGAAATATTGGAGCACAAAAGAGATTTTATTGATCACGGGCCACTTCGAGGGGGAAACCTCAATACAAAATAACTCTTCGATGCTTTCATTAGCCTCAACACATACTTATATACTAAGTCTAATCTAAACAACTATTAATCCACATGAATGTGGGATAATGCAACCTATTAACTAGACGACTTAACAACTATTACTTACTCCCCATGAATGTGGGATAATACATCATACTAATGGGACGACTTACAAAGCATATGTGTCCGACAAAATATACCGAAAAAATAAAGAGGGGGGTTGACACAGGTTCTTAACAAATTCTTTATTTCAAGAGATGTAGGAACATGATCCTTGGAGGCTTTGAGAGTCCCCATTTGAATCATCTTGACTTTCTCTTGGATCAAAGAATCTATGAATGCATCCATGGATGGCATCCTCCAATTTCAAACTACAAGACGAGTAGCATGAAATTTTGACACAAAAATAAGTATTCCAGACCTAGGTTGGATAGGATGGAAATAACTAATTTCTCGTCTTTCTCCTCAATCCCACACTTCTTGATCAGAAGCACGAGTGATCTGACTTGGTGATAATTCCTCAATGGTTTCTAATTCACTTAGTCTCAATGAGATTAACTCATTCTCCAATTGATTTCCTCTGAGCTCATCCTGCTTTCCGAAGAGGGATTCAATTTTAATCCACACTTAATTCAGGATTTTCAAGCCATCAAGATGAAAAAGAATATTTGGATAAATAGAGATACAAAGCAATCCATAAGCTTCATCCTTCCTGTTATGACACTATGCTTTCTCAACAATTGCATTTGGCTCGATTTCTAAAGCCATAGTAAGTTTGTAGAGACCTTTGTTGCGCAATGAGCACATTATGAGGGTGCTTCACACCTAGATAGGCTTCTCTGGATAAATACAAAGGGAGCAATGCAAAGATACCAAGATTTATGTGGAACCCAGTTGCTTCTGGTGCATCAATAGAAGTATCTGAGGATTGAAATGGCCTGACCAGACTCTAATACCATATTATATTTTGACAGGAAGATCTTGTGACAAAAATAGTCTTCACAAGGTTGTACAAGAAAAATAGAGAAGAAGAATAATGTGCTATGACACAAAGAATGGAAGAACAATTGGAAAAATATTCCATACCATATAATTCATCATTATGTGTAAATATATAGTACAACACCAAAGGAAAAATTCAAGAGACTAAAGAGGCAGTTGAACTCCAAACATGTGGCAGCCTTAGATAGACTTAAACTACCCACTAGACATAGAACTGACTATACCACCTGATGAGATCAGTTAACTGAGTGTGAGTGGAACTTAATGGATGGTATGTAGGTAGGTAGGGCACATTAGAGAGTTTCATTTCCAAAAATGGCAGTGATAGTCAAGGAGGGAGCATAAATCAATTAACTAGTTAATAATTGATGTCATAACTGCCTATGAGTAATCCAGACTTGCATGCATCAAGGAACGCTCTCCTGATCCCTAAAATTAAGGAGAGCATGAACATTAGGTTCAAATAGTAATTCATGGATGGATAATTAAGGCTAGGATGACAATTAGATAGTTTGGATGATAAAAATGAGGACTAGCACTAGGAAACTTACTAGGGGTAAATAACATGGTCTAGGAACTTAGGGAAATCAAATAATGATTAATACTAATGTCTAGATGAGTTGAATATTGTAACAACCCAACCCTCTCATTCTCCTTGTCCTTTTATTGTGGGGGTGAATTATGGACTCTTATCTCATTCAAAATTTCTTGCTCCAGATATTTGAGATCATCTTTATTTCCATATAATGTTTCATATTTTGATCCATCATTTCCATCTTCCTTTCCATATTTTTATCTGTATTCTTCATTTTACTTTATTTTTCATTTTTTTTCATGTGTCAAATCAACCTTTGTTGACAACTTATCATTAGGTTCATTAGATTTTTTCTCTAAATTCAATAGTTGGTTATATATCTCTTCACTTTCCTTCTAAGTCATATTTTAGCTATATATCTTTGAGTTATCTATACCTAGAGGTTTAATTGGTGTGGAATATTTTGAAATTTTTTTTCCATGTGAGCCCAAAATTATATTAAAATATGGTTCTTCTCTTTTCTATTTTTATTACACCATTAGAATCACCCAAAACAAATTTTCCAATCAAGAGTTAATATTTTAAGTATGTTAGATAACATATGTTTAAAAACCTTGGTTTATAGGTTGTCTCGCTAGCCAATGTTTCTCCTAAAATAAGTTTGAAAATTTCCCCATTTGAGGGAAGATTACAATGCATGTAGTGACAACCACCATTAGGGAAGCAACGGTTGCGTAAGGAAGCACATCAAAGGATCAATTCGTAGTGCATCCACTAGTGTGGTAGGAAATCAGGGTCACATATGAATATTCATGCAGTAACGTATCAGCATCAGCAAGTGCTAGTGGGAAAGAGTGAAGCAGACCAATGCAAAGCAGTGATAGTTTAGGTGATAGGGTGCTAATACAATTAGATTGTGGTTCATGGGTAGGGGATGTGATTCGACACTATAGGTATTGAAAAGGAAGTAAGAACTGGAGGAATGATTGTGGGAGCAATAGAGTTGGTGTGTAGGTGGAAAAACTCAGGCATGGATGCAAGGATACCATGTAGAAGGTCACCACCAGATTAGATCTTGTCACTAGGAGTTATAGGTGTGAAGATTGTGTGGAGTTTAGAGCTAAGGAAATAGTGCTAGAGGTGAGTGTAGGACATGGTGGACTATGTGAACCTTGCAGAAAATCATGGAATAGAGGTGGTGTGGGTATTCTGGCAGTGGTAGACATGAATTTAGTGGGGCACTAGTGTGAAGGACAACAGATGGGATATAAAAATCCTGTAGGGATAAGTCATCAGGTTGTTGTGATCTCGATAGTCAAAGCGGGTCGTGCAAACATGGAGGCTTGGTTCGAATGCAAGAAGAGTGGAATGCAGGGGACTTGAACAATGATAAAATTGATCGCAATCCAATAGAGATTTAGTAGCCAACGTGAGAGGAAGGTTGTTGTGATATGGAAAAGGAAGAGATGAGAAGCAACAAAGGTTGTTGACAAGGTTGTCTCCTGGAAGATAGATTCTTGTGGATGATTAGGTGTGAGGGCTATCAGAGCTTGCAGTTGTCAAGATAGCTTCCATGAATATTGACACCAATAAATGCTTGGGTGGAAAGTTAGGCATAGAGAAAAGGGGATGATTAGAGTTAGTGGGATAGGAAGTTGTGTGGAACTAGCAACAAAAAGTAGGACGTGGCAACAAACGACCGCTAGCATCCGCCATGTGAAAAACGATGCAGCCACCAATAGAGGAGGAGTAAGTTGTACAATAGTTGGGAAGCTCTGGGAAAGGGGCAGATATGCCCAGAAAACTGTTGGGAAGGTGAGAGAAAATTTTGGGAATCCTTGTGCAGGGGAATAAATTTCCATAAAATTTTCAGGTATAGGGATGAAGTGCCCATGAAATTTTGAGAAACACAGGGGAGCTATAGGTAAACCCATGTAGGGGCATAAACAACAAATATCTTCTCATAAAATACCGAGAAGGAACCTAAAAAATGTTTGGGCAGTTGAAGGTGACATTTATAAAACTGATTATTGTTTAATATGACATTGATAGAGGAGTGCATAACTTCATATCAGAGTGTAACAAATGTAGACCGAAAGTATTATAGTTCAGAGGGACTAGTTAGCATGTGCTATTCATGCATATGATAGAAAATAAAGTGTGCTTTCATTCCATAATTAAAGATACCAATAAAGAAGGGGATGGGCTCATATAACCAAAAAGGAGAGTTGCACATGCCCTCATAAACATGTCAACAAAATAGAATCAATGGAATATCAAAACATGTGTGCACTAATGGAATTCTTTTAGGTAATCATGGTTTGTTCAACTTCTTCTATATTTCTCTCTAATAGTGTGTTGGGTTTGGAGCCTGATTATTATTTCAGTTGTGTTTGAACTCCCATATGGAGAACATAAGGGGGGTCAGGGGGACTCATCAAGGCCCATGGATTGGGGAGTAATGGGGGTTAGGGGGTGGGAGACCTCGAGAAAAAAAATTGGGCCATGTTTTTTTGTCAATTTTTTTCCATTGAAATGTGCTGAAAATTGCCTTGTAAAATGTTGTAATTTTGTAGTCAATATGAGTTGTTCATTAGATCTAAAATATGATGGTAGAAATTATGTTAGGGATTTTATCCCTAGAAGGAAACCCTCTTTTCTATGAGGAATTATATTGTAGCTGTGTATTATAATGTGAAAGACGAGACTATGAGAGAGTGCAAAGTGGAAGTTGCAATAGATGTGCATCAGGTTATATCCCTTCATTTTGTTTGACAGTTTAATAGAAAGGACTGACAATTTATGTGTGGACGTAAACCATCTTGGGTGAACCATGTTATATTGGTGTGTCTCTTGTATTGTGTTTATTTTTTTTATCTTTACATCTTGTTTATGCTATTGTTATGTGATCTTATTTTCTAACAATTGGTATTAGATCCAAACTCTTATTTGACACATAAACTCACAAGAAAGAAGGGTTCCTGGTTCACGTGGGAGCAATGGAGGAAGAAGGAAAGTTTAGGGTTGAAAATTTAATGAGTAGATCTACCAGTTATGGAATATGCAAATGGAGGAATATCTGTATTACAAGGATCTATTCCTACCATTGGGAGAAAAAACAAAATAATCAATGGCTATGAAAGACAAAGAATAGGAGATTATTAATGGAAAGGCACTGGGAACAATACGGTTGTTCCTGGATTTGTCGATGGATTTTAATATTTCGAAAGAAAAGACAATGGAGGTTCTAATGAGAGCATTGGATAAACTATATGAAAAACCATCAACTTCCAACAAGGTATTTCTAATAAAGCATTTATTTTATATGAATATTTCAGAAGGTGGATCCTTTGTTGATCATTTAAATGAATTTAATACAATTACTAACAAGCTAAGTTCTGTAAACGTGAAATTTGAAGATGAGGTTAGGTCTCTTTTAATATTGTGCTCATTGTCGGAAAGCTAGAACGACTTTATCATGGTTGTAAGTAACTATGTCTCTTATTTAAACACTTTAAAATTTAATGATGATGTTGTTGGTGTTATTCTTAGCGGGGAAATGAAAAGGAAAAGAACAGGTGAGACATTAGGTAATGCATTGACCATGGAGAGTAGGGTAAGACAAAATGAAAGAGGAAAGAGCCCCGATAATCGTGTAAATTATAGAAAGGGTAGATCCAAGTCTAGAATGGGAAAGATAGAGTGTTGGAACTGTGGAAAGAAAGGACATTTGAAGAAAGACTGCAGATCTCTAAACAATGAGCAACATGAGACTAGCCAGAAAGAAAATGTAGTAGGTTATGTGTTACAATATTCTTTTATTATTACATTAGATGTTGGTTTATCCCACAATATTGAGAGGGGGCGGGATGAATCAGTATTGTCAGCTTTTACTTTAAAATACACAAAATAAACAATCAACATAGATTTTATCATGGAAACCTCAAAAGAGAAAACCGCCAACAAAAACCCATTAATAAGATGAATTTACAAAATAGTTAATTTGCTGCAACAGAAAGGATGTAGATACCCCCTATATTTTTCCTACAACTACAGACTGGGATGCTACAACACTGTTATACCAAAATCATGTCACCATCATGTGATAAGACCTTTGACATACCTACTTGCCCTGAATCCCAGCTTCTGGAGTGAAGACTAAATGGTTTTTTATTAGTCTATCATACAAATTCCCAGCACCGCACATGTCCCTTTATCCAGGATCAGTACCCTGCTTGCACCGCCTTTCATCGGTTGTCCACAAGCAGTGCCACCGCCCATTGCCCTTGTTCCATAGGTGGTTATTACCAGAACCACTCTGTCATAGAAGGAGAAGCGCGGTACCCTGGGTAAAAAGGGAAAAAGAGAAGTTTCTCGAGGATTCTAGATGATAATCCTCGTGTACTGCCTTATCCCTACTGTTGTGGGTTGGTTGAGCTCGAGATCCCTCATCCTAGGATCTTAGAGGCCACCTCACCCACTAATTTTTCAACCATCTCTATCCATTAAAGCCCTATAAATATGAGCTCATAGCCATGGTTGAGGGGATAACATTGAAGGTATTGTTATGCTGTTGGATTGATTCTTGGCCCAAGATCATTTGGAGAGAGCATAGAGAGCTAGAGTCGAAGCTTTGGGGATGAAGAGTTGGTTTCATGGAGATGCATGTCAACACTAAGGCTTGGTTGTAAACTTCTTCATATTTCTAATGCAAGTTGATTTTTTGTCCCATATATATTGTTGATGTTTGATTTCAGATATATATTTCTAGATTCCTTAGTCACTAGCATAGATTAGTATATCATATTCTGGTTGCTTTGATTCATTTCATGTTGAGCTTGATTGTAGGTACACAGGTGGACTATCAAAGCCTTGTATTCCAGATATCTACAGTGTCTAGGGAGAGTTATCAGCCTCTGTGATCTATTTGTTCTGGATCTGAACCATTCAGACCAGCGGAACACCTTACTGTCTGCAGGAGGTGAAATATTCCGGCTAACAAATCTAGGGACTCTGCTAGAGAATAGTTGTATTCATTTGTTCTGATCTTCCTTAGCCTGCAACTCTTGTTCGAATCCAGGCTCCGTTTTCTTCAACTCTTTTCAGTCAGATCTATTTTCTGATTTGTATTATTAAGGTTTGAAATTTCCAGATCTGTTCAGATCTGAGTCATTTCAGTTTTTTATGCTCTATTACCACATTCAATTCAACAATATTTGCCTTGATCTAGTCTTTTTTTATTTGATCCATCGTTCTCTTATTTGTTTTGGCCATCTATAGGGAACCGCGGTCATGCTTTGTACAAGGAGCGGTGCCACTGCCTAAACATAGTGAGCAGTACGCGGTGCCACCGCCTGTATCTAGTCTGGGAGGAGTGGTGCTGCTTTGGAAATGCTCTTACAACACCTACGAAGCTCGGTACCAGGTAGGCATTAGTCCAAAACTCTCTTTCCTCATTTTTCTTTGTAACAATTTGGAATTTCGATTGCTTTCAGTTCTATTATCAGGCCTGTGTTATTGAATCTGATGTGTGTGGACTACTGCTTTGATGGTTTAAGATTGATTTGAGTGGAATTTCAAAAAATTGTTTAGTATTTTTTATTGTTCATCCGCTTCTCGCTTGTTGGTTGTGCTTAATGAAGGATTTGCTTGTTTTTTGAAAGTTAGGGTGCTCATTGAACTCTCTTTTTGTTGCATATACTAAAAGAAGAACACTAAATTAGCTTATAGATTTCATTTCTTGCTTGCATAGTAAACTTCTTTTTCTTCCCTTTAAAAAAGAAAAGTTTTGCTTGAGATTAGGACATCATATTTGAGCGTTGGATTTGGGTTTTCTGATTGGCTTTATAAGCTTTCAGGACCTTTATGATATTTCGTCTCTCATGCATATAGGACTATCTCGATCAAAATATAAAAAAAATGGTAGTTTTAAGTTATATTTGCTTATGTTTTGAGAAATTTGAAAAGTTAGAGTGCATTGGCATATAGGTGTGCTTGGTGTTGTTGTTTTAGGAAATGAGATTCTCACCCTTCCCATTTGATTTTGAAAAGAAGAATTTGGTTTGTAGAAGTGTTTGCTCGTCTTTTATTTGATGTTCATGACTATTGATTGGAATGATTTCTGGTTTTGAAACAAAAAGAAAACACTCTCTTCCCTCCCGTAAGTAGGCATACTGAATGGTAAAGTGAACATTTGCACAAGCATATTGCATGGTTTTACTTTTCTGTCAACACATCATGCATTCACCTAACCGTACAAGTTAAAATTAACGGTATTTGTAGGTTAAAATTTACGTAGTAACTTGAGTGATAGGTTAGAGACGTGTTCGGGCATCGTAAAACGTAGGAGCTGTCGTTATTTGTCAACATTACATTCCGGGACTCGCGCGGTTCTTCCACGTACTGTCGGTATATCGAATGTCCTTTCACGTACCCTTGAGGTATATGTAAAGGTACTTCACGTACTCGATTGTATATCGGAAGGCCCCTTGTGTATGGTTATGCATTGGACATCACTACTACCGATTCGAGCTCCCATGTACCTTGAGTATACCGGGAGACCCCACTAGGGTACCTTATCCATCTGAGAAAAGCCCTTTGGCCATCTTGTTTGGAGCCATACACCGAAAACAACATTCGGGGAGATTACTACGAATGTAACCTCGAGTTACATCACGAGTGGTGCCTTCTTGACAATCCTAGTGAGAGACCTGACTTTTGAGCTCCTCTTGTCATTTTAAGTCTGCTTGTTTTTTACCTATAGTTTGAGTAGGGAAGTCTTTTGGTGTGTTTTTTCTAGATTTTTAGACCCTAGGTTAGATAGGAACCGTACACACTGGCTGAGTTAAGACAGTCCAGGAGAGTTCGAGGCTTGCCACCTATTTTACTCCTGTTTCAGGAGAAAATCCAATGGAAGCTATCGACCAAGGAGCTGCTACCACCTCCCAAGTGGGAGATAATGTGGTGGTGGAAAGTGGAGTACAATATTCTTCACACTCACCTCCCTTGGTCCAACAGCCTTCCCGGGAAGATTCATCACTCCATCCTCCCTTGGAATGTCATGTTGATGATACCCGTCTGGACTTTGGTCCTAATGCTCCCTTTTGGGAGACACCTATTGGACAGGCCATTGCCTCATTTGGCACCTGTTTAAGTCCTCCTGAAAGTGAAGAAGAATGCAGGAAATACTGTGCTACTATCCTCCATGCACAGGAGGTAGAAAAGTAGATTGATAACCTGTTAGGCTCTTCACCAGTTCGTTCCACATTCCTTCCTGTGGGATATCGTTCACTAGCCGATTCTATGAGAACCATTGAACCGATTATAGATCGTCCATTAACAACCCACAGCCCAAGTCAAATTTCCACCCCTATCACCTATTATTTTATGTCTGTTCCAAATCCTCCCAGGTCTTTTGCATATGGGGCCCAACCTTGAATTCCTATTTCATCAGTACCTTTGAATGCTAGGGGGAAACCCCCGGCACGACCTATGTTATTTGATACTGGAGTTGTACCTAGTCAAAGGTAGACCTCTAACATAGAAACATCTACAATTTTTGTCCCTCCCACCCACACTAATGTGGTAAATTCCCCATCTAGTTCAGGTCAGCCCTTGTGGGCACAACTTGTTCCCATTCAGTCTTCTAGTGGTTATGGTTATCAAATACCTGTAGGTAATCATCCATCTAATCCTACTGGAATTCCATACCCTAGCAACACTTTTACGCCATGGGGGAAACCCAACTGGCCTTACATGCCAGCCATGGGAGGGATACCTATACATACTGCGGGAGGTGCAGGAGGACCACCTTATGGAGGTCCTTTCCCTGGGGGACCTGGTGGTCCTGGAGGATCTGGTGGTCCTCCTCATGGTCCTGGTGGTCCTAGTGGTATTGGGGGACCTGGTGGCTTTCCTCCTTATGGATCTTGAGGTTTTGGTGGCCCTCCACCTAGTGGTTTCGGTGGCTCTAGAGGTTTTCCACCTCCTGGATGTTTGGGAGGGTCTGGTGGTCTGCCTCCTGGTGGTCTTGGTGGTCCTGGAAGTCCCGATGGCTCTGGCAGTCCTCCTCTTGGAGGCCCTGGTGGTCCTAGCAGTCCTAATTCTAGAAATCAACCCCCCATGGGTGGATTTCCTAGTAGTTCTTCCTCACAGCAACCTGTTTATCAGTCTTCCTATGGCCCTACTGGTAATTACATGCCATATCAATATTACCAGTATGTGGATCCCAATAGAAAGTTACCTTTCCTAGTAACTTTGGACTTGTCTGATTTTTTCAAGTTGATTAATGATCCCATTCGACACAATCCCTCATGGCCTCCCATTCCGGTAAAGTTACCATCAGATATTCTGAAATTCGATGCAAAGCAAGGTGAAGATCCATGGAACCATGTTATGAATTTTCATTTGTGGTGTTCCTCAAACTCCCTCATGGATGATTTCGTTCGGTTACGACTCTTTCAATGAAATTTGTCCGGTACGACCGCGAAGTGGTATATTGAACTCCCACAACATTCGTTTGTGGATTTTGGATCGTTGGCAACCGTATTTCTTACGCACTTTCAGCTCCCTATTCGTTATGAAACGAGCACTGATATTTTAACTTCTCTGCGACAGAACACCTCCACCCATATTTCTGATCATATTCATGAGTGGAGAAGGCGGAGAAGGCTTATTAAGGCCCCTATTTCGGATCAGTTGTTAGCTGATTGGTTCACTAAGTCCTTGTTGCCTCCTATTTCCCGAGATGTGGCCATGGGTGGTGTCGTTACCGAAGAGTAGGCTATTAGTCAGGATCAGTACCTATACTTGGTTTATTCCTAGTTCGGGACTCTTTATGACCTGATTCCTCAAGCTCCTCACCCCAGCACTGACCCTGCCAAGCCACCAGTAGAAGTACATGTGGATGGGATTGTTGGTTCAATCCAGTCCCCATCTATAGCGAAACCTTCCAAGCAAACCCAAACTGCTACTCCTTCAACTCCTAAGGTTTCTACCGAGGTCAATTCTATTCAAAGTACTCAAACCTCGGGTAATAAAAAGAAAGGTAAAAATCGAAATAAAAAACCTGGAAACCAACCGGATACCCCACGATCAACCAATAATGACAACGACAAAGGGAAAAGGAAGGATAAATATCCTTGTCTGTTGTGCAGTGGTGACCACTTTTCAAAGGAGTGTCCCCGTCGGGATGAAATCTCCCAGTTTCGGAAGTCTAATCCCACACCTGCAGTACTTACGGATCCCTTTCCCTCTCAACAACAGTTGGTAGACCACATGTCTAACCAGGGTAACTCTAGTTCATCGGAGGAAATTCGTATGATGTCCTCAGATACCATCCATCTGCAAACTTGAAGCCAAAATTATGATAAACCCGTAGATCAGAAAGAAGATCAATCTTCTTTAGGGAAAGCTCCCTCTACTAATTCTCTGGAATCCTCGTCTACTGTACCCTTGTCTATTGAGAAGCCTACTCTCGACATGATTTTGCGCTCGCCAAAGAGCACTCTTCAGAAGGCTGTCTTTAATCCCAATGCCTGAGTTGCTCAATTCTATAATGTGGTTGAGGAGATCTCACTCAGGAACCTTGTGCAATGTCTACCCTAGAAGTACTCCAAAGTTTCCCTACATAGCGCAAGAACTTGTTGACCACATTAGGAGCTGTAGAACCGGATAACACTAACTTGATTCACTTCAATGTTGAGAACTATAAACCTAGATTACCGCATAAAGTTGATTTTTAGATCATTACGAAAGTAGTGGGAAAGAAAGTTTTTGAGTAGTACTAGATGAAGGAGCTTCGACCTCGGTGTTATCTCTGACTTGTTGGAAAGCTCTTGGCTCTCCCGAGCTTATTACATCACCTACGACCCTTAAAGCCTTTGATGGACGGAGTTTCCAACCCCATGGACTCATATCAGCCCTCGCGGTCGAGTTGGGGGGAAAAACCATTTCCATCCAAATAGAAGTGGTAGATGCCCCTTTGGATTATAACCTCCTTTTAGGAAGGAATTGGTTCTATGCCATGAATGCTGTTGCTTCAATAGTATTTCGAACGGTCCAATTCCCGCATCTCGAGAGAATTGTTACCATTGACCAGCTTTATTTCTATATGCCAGATGTTACTACTTCGATGGCTAATAACATCCCCATGTTAGGTCAGTCCCCTCCTCCTTACCAGTCGATTGGGGTAGGTATGCTGAAGGATTCATCCCTTATGGGGATTTTCCCCTCTACTCCTCCTAGCACGGATACCGCGATAGTACATATGATCGCCTCATTTGATTTTGAGCCCCAGGGCCAAAATGTTGTTGAGTCCACCTTGTTGAGCCCGCACGAAGCTATGTATGACACCATTAAAACTTGTTTTGATGATCACACTGATGACATTCATTTGGTGGCTTCGGATCCTTACCATTTACCGTACTGGTTAGAACCTTCTCTTTCGATTCTAGATTATCTCTCCCAGACTTTTCCTTCCGATGATTCCATTATCGAGATCATGAATATGGATGAGCCCATTTGGGAGGATCACCATCATAGATCCATGTTCCTCCCCAATACCAGTTTGGGCAGCCATGATTTTGCATCCTTGTTTCCTACTGATATTGTCAATGTTCCGCAAAGTCCTATATTGTTGCAAGACACAGATTCTTAAGGAAACCTTTGCAACATTACTCAAATGAACCCAATTGACATATCAACCAAGCTTGATGTTATTGAGCACGTTCATGTTGGACAGAACTGCTCTACAGATGAATCTGAAGCATATAAGGCACTTTTTAAGGAATTCCGCGATAATTTTTCCTGGTCCTATGAAGAGATCACTACTACATTTAGACCAAAAATCCGACAGCAGTATTGTTGGATTTTTGACACTTCCCTGTCGCATGTATGACACTATGATGTTTTTTAAGCGTCGGAAACTTTTTGTCAGTTATCCGACATCTTTCGAAACCATCGGTTAAGCGACACCTCAGTTTACCGTCGGTTAAATGTAAAGCGTCGGTTAATCGACAGAATATCTTCGACGGTAGTGAAATTTTTTTGAGAAAATAACCTTCATGTCGTTGGTTAAGCGACAGAAATGCCGTCGATTAAGCGATGGTAGTCAATTTAAAAAAAAAAAACCTTCATTCTGTCGGTTAACCGACGGCTATAACCTTCATGCCGTCGATTAAGCGACGGATATAGCCTTCATTTCGTCGGTAAAGCGACAGTTATAGGCGTCGCTTAACCGACGCCTGTGTGTGTTTTAAAAAAAAAATACAAAAGCATGTGCAGTGCATACTTTACTAGAGATGTTTTACAAAATGTCCATCTAGTAACTAATGCCAATCAAAATAATGTGAATATTGACGATGCAATTGTGTGTGCATAATGTTACCCATATCCAAGTATAAGAAGTACATTGATTAGCTATAACCATGCAAGTTGATACAAGTAAATAACATATGTCAAATACTATAGGTATAGTTAGTGTTGTAATGTATGGAGAAGCTTACTGTTCTGTTCTATCATTACTACTATAACAAGGATATCAGATTAGTAATGGTGATACTACATCAGTATTGGTAAGGTTGATCAAGAATGATACCTATCCAACTTAATTAACTAGGTGCTTGTACTCAGCTTCATGATTACACTGGTGAAATGAGCAATACATATCGTTCTTTCCATAATTGAGCTTGATTGAGCTTAGTTCTTAGCTGAATGCTTGTAAGTCTCCCAGCTGTATACTTACTTATATAGTAGGAGTAAGTCAGCTTTCACTATGATATAGTTGTTATTCTACTCTATTCAACTATGTGTTTATCCGTATAGAGCTTACATATCCATATTAACTCACATATGGTTAAAGATAATGGTAATCACTCATTCCAATCACACTTAATACAAAACATTATGTGGTTTCACTAATGGTGCTTGTGTTTCCATAAGAGATACATGCTGTATTATGTTGATACTTAAAAATCACTAGTACTAATCAGCTTAGTAAGAACCACCATAACTAGCTTATACTATCCATTATGTTCGAGCATCATTGATTACTAGAAGCTTACTAGTTAAGATCAGCTTACAGCTTGGAGGTTATGTTTGAATAGTGGTAAGTTAAACATGACCCTTGTAACTATCAATATAAGTACCATTGTATTCATTACTTAAACTTACTGCTTTTATTACACTTATCTGTTAGATCTATTCCCATTAAGAGCTGTAATCATATAGGTAACTAAGACTATGTATTAAGCAGCTCACTGTTAATTAGGGTAGTACTAATGGTAAACAAGCATAAGCTTATATGGTTACAACTACTTGGAACTAGTACAGGATCATTGAGTTAGTAGAGTAGCTGGTATCCATAATAATCACGAACAAAGAGAGAAACCCTTGTAATGATAAGGGAAATTAGAGCTATCGTAATAAGTAAGCATAAGTACTATCACCTTATCGAAACTTAACCTAATCATCTCTACATAATAAAGCACTTACCTTTATAACACTACAAGGTATAAAACTCATAAGTATACCATAACCAAGCAAGCTCATCTTAACCAATGGTTACCTGTAAGCTCAATACATCTTGGTAATAGTTCTATCCCTAATCATTTCCCTCTGTAAGCTCAATACATCTTGGTAATAGTTCTATCCCTAATCATTTCCCTTACTCTAAACTGAGCTAATAAAAGCATACTAGTCATTAACATGGACTGTGTTTTCC